>OX578139.1:143451402-143643902 GCA_951213105.1 Amaurobius ferox
TTAAGATTAGAGCGGTTTGGAACAGTAAGGTTTAAAATTTAAGGAATTGAAATATACCATGAAAGACAACGATCTGTCAAATCTGAGCGAGTTATACCCGAGACATATTTACAGCCCTATGGCAAGTGCAGGACAAAAATTTAATCAACAGCATTCCAAAATTTTGTCACTATGATTAGTGAAATCTACTTAGTTCCCCAAATCTTTGAATACGACTAAAACATACACAATATATATATATATATATCCACACCATTGATATTTGTTGATTATCTTTAGCTTGGTGACTGGAATATATATATATATCCACACCATTGATATTTGTGGATCTTTAGATTGATGACTAGAAATGTACATTTTATTTTTCTCATGACTGATGATTCTCTATTTATATTTATAATCCATATATATATATATATACTATCACTACCATATAGTGTATATATTTATATATATACCATATATACATACACCTTCCTGATATCAAAATAATACAATTTCGCAGCAGAGATTAAATCAATATTTATAAATCGATATTTTTTATCACAGAGGTCAGCTATATCCTTATTTCAGCTACAACCCCCCCCCCCCTACTCTGACAATCGATACACCAATTTTGGGACATAAAATTATCGACGCAATTTCATACTATGCATTTTAATCGACGGATTAATCAAGATATGAAGTTGGATATTTGTATAGTTACTATGGCGACACTTTAATGTTTACTTAAGCAATATTTTGAAAATTTCAGCATTGCTAATCGTTCTAAAACCATTTAATGTGTAGTTAGTAATATAAACGGACAGACACATTAATCAATAAATCTTCTTTCAATATTACAGAGACATAACAAACGAAAGATTCCTGTAAAGAAATGAAAGCGATTTAAAAGCCTATATAAATTTGATTAAAAAAATCTGATGTGGACAGCACATGACTTTTCTTATATAATGCAATGAATTTACTACTTTTACAGCAAAAAAAATAGGTTATTCTTATAGTAGATACTTATATTCTTTCCAAGATATCGAATTTTTGTTAATTAATCATCATTTTCATCGATTTAGCGTCATTTTTAACCATTTGGCGAGATGTTCGTTAATTTGGCAGCATTTAAAAAAGTCATCAAGTTGGGGACATTGCGCCAAATTCGTCGCCAAAATCTCGGCAAGTGTTATGGACAGAAAGATAAGTTGTTCTTATAGCAGATAAATGACTATTGGCGTTCAATACAAATGTATTACTCAAAGTATATTTTCTTATGAATGGAACGAGCCAGATCCACGAGAATGATATTACCAAATGTATCGCAAGATATTACATATGAAAATGAACATGTTTCTCAACAGTTAATATACATATTTTTTTAATTTATGGGATTTTTTATAAATTTATTTGAAAGATGTGCAATATCTCGAGAACGTACAATCTCTTGAGTTCATGCTAGCATTCTAAAGTTTATGTCAATCATTTTCTAAGAAAAAATTACATAAGAAATGTCTATTTGCGTAACTTTATTAAAAGTTTTGACTTTTTGATGATTTTTTCAAAATCTCACTCGAAAATTTAGGAACTTTCTGAACATTCGATTGCGTTTAAAAAAATAGGCTTCCAATATTCGCGGATTGTGATTTTTGTACCAAATTTCATTCGAATCGCTCCATTCGTTAGTGAGATATCGTCTCCACAGACTCACTGACACACACACACACACATAGAGACAGCACCTCAAAAATATTTGATTGGTAATCAGGTATGCTTAAAATGTGCTCTCCCGACGAAAACTCGAATTCGAATTTTCGACCCCGTCACAATACTTTCCTTATACATTATATAAGGAAAATAAAAATGATCATGGAGGTAAACAATTACGTTTAAATGTGAATATATAAGTCCATAACTCACCCAAGAACTCACGGAAGTTGTACATGAACGTACGGGTTACCTCTCTCTATAGTAAAGTTATCCTGTTCTATCGAATGAAAAAATTGCAATGCCCCTTGCGGAAAATGTAACAAGTTAGAATACCGCACTCAGCAACAAAGCGAGATAGAAGTAAAATGTTCATCACAAAATCATAGAAGATTAATTTATAAGTATTAATCAGCACCAGAAACAAAAGAATTTGCAAAAGTTAATAAATGCTTCTCAAAAAATCGTATCATCATTTACAGTAACACGGTAGCACCTATAGGTGGGTGTCAATGTACGCTCAAATATCCTTTCTTGAGTTTAAATGAGCATTGTTGCTAACTGAAGGCATTTTCAACAGATAACTCTGCATGCAAGTGATGTTTATAGTAGCATTCCAGAATAATGCATCAATTCGCTAATAATCGTATTACGTGAAATACATAAATGCCTTCTAAAACAGCTTTAAGGCCAATTCATCATCTTTACAAAATGCTCTACATATGTGTATTTGGCCTTCTACGTCTATCTTGCCTTCTTGCCGAACTCGTTATACTAACTTTTAAAAATCTCCGCTAGAGGCGCTTCAAATACTTTTATTCAATCGACCATGTTCATTTTACTACGGATAGGTCTAATGTGTGAACTCGCGAATCTTTCTTTACGTGGTTATTGAGTTTCTTTAGCACTTTCCTATGAACTCTCCAGATTAATAATATCAGATTCTGCTTTATTCAATGCATTAAATGTGCCTGGTAAAATTGAAGAACATTACATAAATATGATTTATGTTTTACATATATGAATAAAACACCTTCTCTGTTAAATTATGCACCAGCAGATCCTGTTGGGTGAAGAAATTCGGCTGTCTCGTGGGAAACATAAAAGTTTTTTTTAATAAATGAGGAATTTCAGAGAAAAACGTCACTATTACTCCTGTTTATAATCAGCTATCTAAAAAGGCAACATCAGTATATCAAAGCACAAATTCAACCCCGAGATCTGAAAAAAGCGTATGTGTACTTATTCGACCAGGCTGAATCTACATCTGAAATCCGTTTTTCAAATTAACCAATCGATCTAGAGAAATAGCCACTCAAAGTTTAGTCATGACACTTCTGAAGAAATAAAAGAAAAATGTATTCAATTGAGTTAGAAATGAAACCACTTCCGTGATTCAGCTGAATACGGAAACTTACTTTTGGGAGGTCATCTCAATTTAAAAGTCCAGAATAAGAGAGGTTATCCTAATTTAGAAGTCCAGAATATGAGAGGTTATCCCAATTTAAAAGTCCAGAATATGAGAGGTTATCCCAATTTAAAAGTCCAGAATATGAGAGGTTATCTTAATTTAAAAGTCCTGAATATGAGAGGTTGTCCCAATTTAAAAGTCCAGAATATGAGAGGTTATCTTAATTTAAAAGTCCAGAATATGAGAGGTTATCCTAATTTAAAAGTCCAGAATATGAGAGGTTATCCCAATTTAAAAGTCCAGAATATGAGAGGTTATCTTAATTTAAAAGTCCTGAATATGAGAGGTTGTCCCAATTTAAAAGTCCAGAATATGAGAGGTTATCTTAATTTAAAAGTCCAGAATATGAGATGTTATCTTAATTTAAAAGTCCAGAATATGAGATGTTATCCCAATTTAAAAGTCCAGAATATGAGAGGTTATCTCAATTTAAAAGTTCAGAATATGAGAGGTTATCCTAATTTAGAAATCCAGAATATGAGAGGTTATCCCAATTAAAAAGTCCAGAATATGAGAGGTTATCCTAATTTAAAAGCCCAGAATATGAGAGGTTATCCCAATTTAAAAGTCCAGTATATGAGAGGTTATCCTAATTTAAATGTCTAGAATATGAGAAGTTATCCTAATTTAAAAGTCCAGAATATGAGAGGTTATCCCAATTTAAAAGTTCAGAATATGAGAGGTTATCCTAATTTAAAAGTCCAGGATATGGGAGGTTATCCCAATTTAAAAGTCCAGAATATGTGAGGTTATCCTAATTTAAAAGTCCAGAATATGAGAGGTTATCCCAATTTAAAAGTCCAGAATATGAGAGGTTATCCCAATTTAAAAGTCCAGAATATGAGAGGTTATCCTAATTTAGAAGTGCATGATATTGAAATGGAGTTAGAGAAACTTGCTTTCTGTTTTATCTTCACATTCACGTTTTAAACAACCTAATTAATTAAAACTTTGTTCATAGTTAGATTGGTTAGAGCTGAATTGTATGTCCCACAAAGTTGGAGAGAGTTAGTCCATTTTTCTTCATAGTATGACACAAAACTGAAAACTTGAGATAGCACGTTTGAGGTATTAAACTTAGGTTTGTTAGAGGGTGGTGCCTCCTGCAAAATCCATAAAGACTCTACCCCCCCCTTATCACTTTGTCCCCTCCTGAAGAAATATAAAAAATCTGGCTATCTTACGTTCGGCCAAGTATTTGATACTACAAATGTGCACAAGTTCAGAATTCTAAGCCATCGGAGGACTGATTAAGAGTCGGAAAATACATTTAAAAAACCCATGATCTCCCTGGGGAAGGGAGAGAGAAAATCTGACTAAGTTAGGTTCTGTCAGGTGATTAGTACTATAAGTGTGCAAAGATTTAGTCTTCTAGGTCAGCTATGTCTTTTAGGTCAGGAAGGGCATCTGTGGGTCTAGGTCATTTCACACTCCCCATCCATTTTTATCATCCTCCTCGCAGGGGAAGAAGGTAAATGGAAAATACCGCTGTTTTTGGTTCTGTATTATAAGTTTTTTAAAGATTCAACCTTAAGAGCTGCTGATGGGTCTGTCAAGACTTTTACACTTCCCTTTTCTTTGTCACAGATGTGTGTGTGTGTGCTGGGGAGGGGGAGGGTGAATAGAAAATCGGGTTCTATTAGGTTCTGTAGTCAATACCAAAAATGTTCAATTATTCATCCGTCTAGGTGAGTGGGGGGGAGGGGTTAAGAAGGGTTGTAAAGGCGTCGGAATGAACACGCAGGCACCTTCTTATAAAAATAACAAGTCTATTCTTAAACTGCTGAAATCATAAAAAACCCATTAACGTTATTTACAAATAATACATCATAATTTACATGGTCCACCTTTTTTGCCATCGTCTGCATCCACACACGTCACGCTCCACGTACCAACTGGTTCCATCTCCCACAATCTCCTACGTGTTTAGCCCTTAACCATTTCATAACCTGGTTGCCAGCTCCACCTTTCGTCCGCAGTCTGCGCTGCTGCTATTTAAATTTCGACTCTTCTTTCCCCGGGGAAGACACTGCTTGAAAAATAAAAAGTCGAGAATAGAAATTGTTAATCGGTCTGGAAAGGCAAAAGCACATTAGACATGTCAGCCAATTTTATATTTATTTTTGCCTTACATTTTATTTTTATTTTATTGGATTGATTAATGACTTTCTTAAGAAACATGCATACTACAGAATGAGGAAGTATGAAATATAATTCCTGAGAAAGATTCTGCTTACATTTGTAAAACTGGGGCACACAAAAGCTAAAAGTGTATGATGTCATTATTCGGTTCCCAAATTAATCTCACCTTTCCAACCAACCGCAATCATGCTATTTTATTGCCATAAAGTATCGAATAATTTCCGCCTCAGCAGTTAACAACCTTCAGGCTATACATACACCAATATTGGAAAATACAAATATCGAAAATGTCGTTCTAAGTATTTTGCACGGATGGTTAATCAATGCTATGATATTAGATATTTATATCGTCTCTGTGAAAACATTTGAATGTCTTTATTTATTTAAGCAGCAGAAGGAAATTAAAGCGCTATTACAAGTTTTTTAATGGCCGTCACGCATAAACGGTGGAATAATATATGTGCCATAAATAAATAGATTTCTATTCATTATTACAAATAGACTTTGAAGATCTTTGTATGCAAATAAAGGGTTCTTTTTGCCAATTTAAAGTGAATTATTTAAATAACTGTATTCAAATTTTAGCTTTTTAATATGTCTTTCGCGCTGAAAATTAAAAGAATTTTTCTTGTTACCTATTCATATATGCATATCCAATATGGGTTTTATTTACATATATCTAGATAGATAACTTTGATAAAAAGTCATTATTATCATCAAGCCATTTAAATAATAGTTAAAATTATTGTTATCATCCTAATCAACATTAGCGTACGATTTAACATGTATTAAATCAGTAGCCACTACATTATTCCTAACAGGCCAGCTATCAAAAAATGCATCAATAGTGAAGCAAGAAAGATCAATTATGCATAAAGCATTGATTATGAAGCACTTTCCAACTAAAATGCAATTTTATTTAAACATCTCTAATATGCGATACATCCCTTGGTAATATATTTAAAATTATCACAATACTGCATTAATGTATTATATTTGAAAACATCATCGACAAAAAAATGAACTTCATTCAAATGACGGAAATGAAATATAAATTGCCTAGTTTAAACATTTCTAAAATGCGATACATTCCTCGGTAATATTTTTAAAATTATCTTAATTATCATAATATTTGTAAACTTCATCGAAAACCAATGAACTTTATTCAAATGACGTCATCGAAATATAACACGCCTCACTCTCTCTATAAAAGCAGCATTTAATTCATTTCATTCATCACAGTACTATTATAATTTATTTTATTTGAAAACGTGAGACCATGGAGGTACAAGTAATTAAACTCTATGCTTAAAACTTCATTAAAATAATAGTCCTACTCTCTGTAAAATCAATGAATTTTCGATTCATATCAGCTATATTGCAGACTCCATGAGCTAAATAATTTTGCGTTAATGAAATGCAGCAATTCCTACACAACTCATTCTACATATTTTGCTGTTTATCTTTTCCATAAGTGAAAAGTAGGCTTCGTTGTAGAAATAATCAAATTTGGATGATCATTTAAACTCGAATATATTATAATTGCGTTGTTTCAGTATGTAGATGCACAGAATTTAAGCAAAAATAAAGCGGTTTTAGGACGGATACAATACTAAACATGAATTAAAAAGAACTTTAAAAATCACGATTTTGACACAAGATGGATGCCATATTTTACTTTGAAGTGGGACACCTGATCTCTTCATATAATGGTCATGTGATCACTTCATATAAAAGGTGTAAATATTATTTAAAATTTTATTTAAAAAACTACTGAATATATTTTGCTGAAGTTTGTTTTATATATTTTTGGGGATAATTTGAATATTTTCTAAAACTTTCGAAGCAATTTGTGAATTTTAAATCCGCTTAAAAATATTTGAAAAATGTGGTCCCATAGGGGTCAATACATTTCATTTTTTAACCCTAGTTCAATCCAAAACTATTTGAGTGATATTATTCATTTATATTCCCATAGGTCCCACAGATCGTCTGAACAACATACTAAAATTTCATTTTGATAAAATCCTTTTCACGGCAGTTATGGTGCTAACGGACAGACAGACAGACATTATGAACAAAGTCATAAACGCTTTTCAACTTTGTTGTAAAGTGTTAATAAAAAATATCGGCATTGAAATTATCCTAAGTATTACATTTTCGTTTATTAATCAATGGTGTAAGGCTGGATATTTCTCTCCTATAGCGTCCCCCACTTTAATATGTTTACTTATTTAAGCGCTGTTTAGGAAATCTGAACGCTACTATAAGTTTTTGATCGCTTATAATGTATAATGAGCAACACAATAGTAGCACGACATTTAAATCGATAATATTCACAAACTTCTGTAGAATGATCACCAGCTAGCTCTTTGTACTCAAAATAAAAGGTTCGTGTAACAAACTAAAAGGAATTGTGTTAAAGGACGTTAAATTAGGTCTTAAATGTGGTGAATGGATAAGATATTCTGTTTAGGTGAAAATTAGAAATGATAAATTTTAGATATATTTTTTGCCTCGAATTTAATAAAGATATGCCTTTAAATGTACACTGCAAAGAGTCCACTTTGACAATAAGAGCTTCCAATTTCGTCCCAGTAGCTCAACTGTAGAACGTTGCCTGGACAGTTCGAAGATCCAGGGTTCGATTCCCGGTTGGGGCAGCAAGGTTCTGTACAATGGCGCCCTAAAAAATGAATCCTGCAGGTTAGTGCAAAGATGTCGAGTCTGAAAATGACCCTAGTATGACTCGCACGAATTCTGTCGACTCTGGGCTATTGAGCACCGATTTCAAATCCTGAGGATAATAGCCATGCAGGGAGATAACCTGGAGGATAAAAATAGCAGGAGGTGGTCAGTCAGATTGTCAGTTGTACGCCAACCTATCATTAGAGAGTGGAGAATGCAGAGTGACTTTCGAAAATAAGGGTTTGCAATTTCGCCCCAGTAGCTCAACGTTTGAGCATTGGTTGACCAGTTACAAGTTCCAGCGTTCGATTCGATTTTTAGAGCAGCAAGATTCTTTGCAATACACACAGTAAAATCCCTGAAAATTATTAAAAAATACCATTTTGTGTACTAATAAAACATTACCCATTATCTGCTTATCTAGGGCGTTCTGTGTTTTAGATAATAAATATATAGCCCAGGTAAATACAAGTGAAGAGTTGTAATATAAACATATTACATGAAAATCAAATATAAATGTACACTGTACGATACAAAAAAAATCTGATGTGGGCAGCACATGACTCTTCTTATATAATACAATGAATTCACCACTTTTACAGTAAAAAAAATAGGTTATTCTTATTGTTGATACTTATATTCTTTCCAAGATCTTAAATTTTCATCAATGAGTCGTCACTTTCATTGATTTAACGTCATTTTATTCCATTTGGGGAGATTTTTGTTAATTTGGCAATTTAGAAATGTCACCAAATCGGCGACATTCCACCGAATTCCTCACCAAATTTCGCCAAGCGTTGAAAAATAAGTTGTTCTTATAGCAGAAAAATGGCTATTGGCGTTCAAACACAAAGGTATTACTCAAAGTATTTTTCTCATGAATGGAACTAGCTAGATCCACGAGAATAATATCACCAAATTTATAGCATGATATTATTACTTATAAAAAGTGAACATATTTCAAAATAGGTAATATTTTTATATGGTTTCCGATTGTTTTTTTAAATGTGCAATATCTCGAGAACGGTTCATGCTAGCATTCTCAAATTTGTGTCAATCGTTTTCTAATGAAAAATTGCATAAGACATATATATTCGCGTACCCTTATTAAAGGTTTTAATTATTTGATGATTTTTTCAAAGTTTCACTCGAAAATTTAGGGGAGTTCTGAACATTCGATTGCGTATGAAAACAATAGGTTTCAGTATTCATGGATTGTAATTTTTGTACCGAATTTTATTCGAATTGATCCATTCGTTCATTAGTTATACACAGACACACACACGCACACACACACATACACATACACATACAGACATCATCTCAAAAACGTCAGATTTGTGTACAGGGATGCTTGAAACCTGCTCTCCCATCGAAAACTCGAATTCGAATTTTCGACCCCGTCACAATACTTTCCTTATACATTATATGAATATCAGGAAAGTAAAAATTGAAACTAGCGAAACTTGAAATATTTAGGAATGTAGACAACGGTTTCTCTTCTGTGTAATTCAGGAAAAGGCGCTAGGCAAACATGAAATTCAGGATACCCATGATAAACCGCCGGGGAATTTGCCTTTATAATATATGTCCTATATACTGAAATAAATCTTTTAATTTATTTTAAGTTATTTTAATATTTTCTTCTATATTTTTGTTAGACTATACAAATGCAAAAAATGTTTTTAACTCTCTAGATTTTTTTCCCTTTTCTATCCCTACGTATTTTCTGCCGAAGAGAAAAGTAGGGATTTTTCTTAGCCCAGGGAATCAAAAAGCTAAATTCCTTGATCATGAGCTCGCTTCGAGAGCTGTGTCATGCCAAACTAAAGTATAAAGCGATAAACGGTTTATTTCATCGTATTACCCTATTATTTCTCTATAAATGTACCAAATTTAATATTTTTGCATGCTATAATTTTTACGGTACGACACACAGAAATCGCTAGACGTGCCGATACGAAAAAAAGAGTTCACTTCAGAAGTGTATAAAAAGTAAAATATCTCAAATACTACATCGAAATTAAACAAGAAAGATCAATCATGCTTAAAACATTGATTAAGAAACACTTTCCAACTTCAATGCAATTTTATTTAAACATGTCTAAAATGTAATACATTCCTCGGTAATATTTTAAAACTTCTCACAATACAACATTGATTTATTATAGTTGAAAACTTAAACATTCATCCAAAAAAATGAACTTCATTCAAATGACGGCATTGAAATATAAATTGCCTGGTTTAAACATCTCTAAAATGTGATATATTACTCGGTAACAATTTTAGAATTATCATAATACCACGATAATTTATTATATTTAAAAACTTCATCGAAAACAACTGAAATTCATTCAAATGACGTCATAGAAAAAATAACACGCCTGGCTCTCTCTAAAAAAGCAGCATTTCATTCATAAATAATTTCCCATTCATGTCATTCATCACAGTACTATAATAATTTATTTTATTTAAAAATTAAGACAATAGAGCTATAAGTAATTTAACTCTATGCTTAAAACTTCATCGCAAAAAATCGTCCTTCTCTCGGTAAAGTCAATGAATATTTCTTTCATATCAGCTATGCAGACTCCATGAGCTAAATTCTTTTGCATTAAAAAAATACAGCAATTCCTATACAACTCATCCTACATATTTTGCTGTTTACATTTCACATAAGTGAAAAATAGGCTTCGTTAGAGAAATAATCAAAGTTGGATGCTCATTTAAACTCAAATATATTGTCATTGCGTTGTTTCAGTATGTAGATGCACAGAATTTAAGCGAAAATAAAGAGGTTTTACGACGAATACAACACTCAATATGAATTGAAAAGAACTTTAAAAATGACGATTTTGAGACAAGATGGATGCCGTATTATATTTTGAAGTTGGTCACGTGATCGTTTCATATCATGGTCACGTGATCGCTTCATGTAAGAGGTGTAATTATTATTTTAATTTTTATTTAAAAAACTATTGAATATATTACGCTGAATTTTTTTTATATATTTTATGGAACAATTTGAATATTACCTAAAATTTTCGAAGCAATTTGTGAATTTTAAATCCGCTTAAAAAATGTTTGAAAAATTTGCTCCCATTGCGTTCAATGTATTTCATTTTTTCAACCCGGGTTCAATCCAAAACTAATTGGGTGATATTATTTATTTATATTCCAATAGGTCCTACAGACCGTCTGAACAGCATACTAAAATTTCATTTTGATTATGTCATTTTTACGGCAGTTATCGTGCTAACGGACAGACAGACAGACAGACAGACAGACAGAATGAACAAAGTCATAAACACTTTTCAACTTTGTTGTAAAGTGTTAAAAAGGGGCTCCGTCCTGCAAAAAATCACCCATTTAGGTACCTACCTGCAGAAATTCGTGGTATTGCTATTATTTGCTAATACTTTTGTATGCTATAGTTTTTACGGTACGACACAGAGAGATCGCTAGACGTGCCAATACGAAAACAAGAAAGATCAATCATGCTTAAAGCATTGATTATGAAACACTTTCCAACTTCAATGCAATTTTATTTAAATATGTCTAAAATGCAATACATTCCTCGTTAATATTTTAAAACTTATCACAATACTACATTAATTTATTATATTTGAAAACTTAAACCTTCATCGAAAAGAATGAACTTCATTCAAATGACGGCATTGGAATATAAATTTCCTGGCTTAAACATCTCTAAAATGTGATATATTCCTCGGTAATAATTTTTGAATTATCATAATACTACGATAATTTATTATATTTGAAAACTTCATCGAAAACAACTGAAATTCATTCAAATGACGTCATGGAAAAAGTAACACGCCTGGCTCTCTCTATAAAAGCAGCATTTCATTCATAAATGATTTCCCATTGATCCACACATCATGCATGTCATTCATCACAATACTATAATAATTTATTTTATTTAAAAATTAAGACCATGGAGCTACAAGTAATTAAACTCTATGCGTAAAACTTCATCGAAAAAAATCGTCCTTCTCTTTGTAAAATCAATGAATATTTCATTCATATCAGCTATGCAGACTCCATGAACTAAATGATTTTGTGTTGAAAAAATACAGCAATTCTAATACAACTCATTCTACATATTTTGCTGTTTACATTTTACATAGGTAAAAAATAGGCTTCGTTGTAGAAATAATCGAATTTGGATGAGCATTTAAACTCAAATATATTGTAATTGCGTTGTTTCAGTAGGTAGATGCATAGAATTTAAGCAAAAATAAAGTAGTTTTTGGACGGATACAACACTCAATCTGAATTAAAAAGAACTTTAAAAATCACGATTTTGAGGCAAGATGGATGCCATATGTCATTTTGAAGTGGTTCACGTGATCTTTTCATATCATGGTCACGTGATCGCTTCACATAAGAGGTGTTATTATTATTTTAATTTTTATTTAAAAAACCAATGAATATATTTCGCTGAATTTTTTTATGTATTTTATGTAACAATTTGAATATTACCTAAAATTTTCGAAGCAATTTGTGGATTTCAAATCCGCTTAAAAAATGTGTGAAAAATTAGGTCCCATAGGGTTCAATGCATTTCATTTTTTCAACCCGGGTACAATCCAAAACTAATTGGGTGATACTATTCATTTATATTCCCATAGACCCTACCGACCGTCTGAAGAACATACTAAAATTTCATTTTGATTAAGTCATTTTTACAGCAGTTATCGTGCTAACGGACAGACAGACAGACAGACAGACAGATAGACAGACAGAATTGACAAAGTCATAAACACTTTTCAACTTTGTTGTACAGTATTAAAAAAAGAAAGATCAATCATGCATAAGCATTGATTATGAAACACTTTCCAACTGAAATGTAATTTCATTTAAAAATTTCTAAAATGTGATTCATTCAGTGGTAATATCTTTTACATTATCACAGTACTACAGTAATTTATTATACTTAAATATTTAAAACTGTATCGAAATATAAATCATCTGATTCTTTATGCAAAATCAATGAATATTTCATTCATATAACTTGTATTCCAGACTCCAGAGCTAAATAATTTTGTGTGAAAAAAATTCAGCAATTCTTATGTAATTCATCTTACAATCGCTTGAGATATTTGCATTCTGCATATGTTAAAATTAGGCTTCCTTGAAGAAATAATAAAAGTTTAGGGATCATTTAAAATCACAACTATTGTAATTGCATAGGCACGGAATTTAGATACACAGATAATACACAGATAATATATATGTGTATGTGTATGTACTCAAAGTATTGGAATCGTGCCGAAGATCGGAACTCGAATTTTCAAAGGATCTACACGTTTTGGGACTTCTAGAACACGAAAAAACTACTTTTAGGAAGACGTCTGTGTGTGTAAGGGTGTATCTGTGTATATTTCTGTGTGTCTGTGTGGATATTATATCCACTCTAATTGAAAAACTAATGGACCGAATTTCATACAATTTGGTAGGTATGTTTTTTGTGGGAAATCCTGATGTTCATTAGATTATAGTACGATTCGTAATAAAAGAATCTGCCTTCTTTGCGAAATGGCCGCAGAAATTGCCTTTATCCAATCTAGCTAAAAACTAATGAACCTAATTTAACAAAATTTGGAGTATAATATTTCAATAACCTACAAGTGATTTATATACCAAATTTAACAAAATTTTGTATATAAATCATTTGTAGGTTATTCTACTAAGATTCGGGAAAAAGGAACGGGCTATTTTTGCGAAATGGCCAGCAAAAATCGTTATATATAAAAATAAAAGACTACGTGTGCTCAATTATATCAATTAAATTCCTATTTTATATGTGATTTTTGACAACAAAAAGAATAAGACTAACCCCATTACTCTAGGACTAGCCGTTCTTGAGATATTCTAGTTTTTTCGCGTTTTCGCTACGCCACCTTTGACAATAAGTCCAGCTATCAAATGAGAACCAAATTTAAGTTTAACGTGTAAATTCAATGTCATTTAAAATACTTATGTTGTGCAGATAAACTCAAATTATCATTGAATAAATAAAGAGAACGAATATGAGTCTGCAGAGAAAGACATGTGCTGTCCACATCAGAATTTTTAACAATATTACACCAATGATTTATAGAAGTGAACGGGGATTATTTTCAGACCATTTCGAAAAAAATGTATGATCTATATTTAAAGATCCATCAAATTTTTGTCGAATAAAATGTTCAACAAATTTAAGCTGTGTACCAAATTTTAACTCTCTAGGACGTAGGAAAGTGCATTTAAAATGCCATCAATTAAATTTATCATGAAGAGTTATATAAAATTTAAAAAAAATGAAAAATTGTTATCTACCAAATTTATTTTAAAATATGCAGCCACTCCCATATCCAAAACGTTTAAACAAATGGAGAGATATTTATTATATAATATCTCTCTCTTTTCTTTCTGGAAGATATCCCAAAGTCAGAATTTAATTGAATTTGTGTTTTTCCCTATATTAAATAATTTTTTTAATTAAAAAACTACTTAACATATTTTACTGAATTTTTTTTTTATATATTCTATGGGATAATGTGAATATTTCCTAAAAATTTCGAAGCAATTCGTGAATTTTAAATTTACTTAAAAAATGTTTGAAAAATTAGGTCCCATAGGGTTCAATGTATTTCATTTTTTCAACACGTGTTCAATAAAAAACTAATTGGGTGATATTATTTATTTATATTCCCATAGGTCCTACAGACCGTCTGAACAACATACTAAAATTTCATTTTGATAAACTCATTTTTACGTCAGTTATCGTGCTAACGGACAGACAGACAGACAGACAGACAGACAGACAGACAGACAGACAGACAGACAGACAGACAGACAGACAGAATGAACAAAGTCATAAACACTTTTCAACTTTGTTGTAAAGTGTTAAAAAAGAGTTCACTTCAGAAGTCCCAAAGCTTTTTCTACAAGTGTACCAAATTTCATATTTTTATATGCGATAGTTTTTGCTGTACGAAACCAAGTACCTCGAGGAACGAGAAATTTGTCAAACAGCGGCAGCGTCAGATACTTTTTAACACTTTACAACAAAGTTGAAAAGTGTTTATGACTTTGTTCATTCTGTCTGTCTGTCTGTCTGTCTGTCTGTCTGTCCGTTAGCACGATAACTGCCGTAAAAATGAGTTTATCAAAATGAAATTTTAGTATGTTGTTCAGACGGTCTGTAGGACCTATGGGAATATAAATAAATAATATCACCCAATTAGTTTTTTATTGAACCCGGGTTGAAAAAATGAAATACATTGAACCCTATGGGACCTAATTTTTCAAACATTTTTTAAGTAAATTTAAAATTCACGAATTGCTTCGAAATTTTTAGGAAATATTCACATTATCCCATAGAATATATAAAAAAAAATTCAGTAAAATATGTTAAGTAGTTTTTTAATTAAAAAAATTATTTAATATAGGGAAAAACACAAATTCAATTAAATTCTGACTTTGGGATATCTTCCAGAAAGAAAAGAGAGAGATATTATATAATAAATATCTCTCCATATGTTTAAACGTTTTGCATATGGGAGTGGCTTCATATTTTAAAATAAATTTGGTAGATAACAATTTTTCACTTTTTTTAAATTTTATATAACTCTTCATGATAAATTTAATTGATGGTATTTTAAATGCACTTTCCTACGTCCTAGAGAGTTAAAATTTGGTACACAGCTTAAATTTGTTGAACATTTTATTCGACAAAAATTTGATGGATCTTTAAATATAGATCATACATTTTCTTTGAAATGGCCTGAAAATAATTCCCGTTCACTTCTATAAATCATTGGTGTAATATTGTTAAAAATTCTGATGTGGACAGCACATGTCTTTCCCTGCAGACTCATATTCGTTCTCTTTATTTATTCAATGATAATTTGAGTTTATCTGCACAACATAAGTATTTTAAATGACATTGAATTTACACGTTAAACTTAAATTTGGTTCTCATTTGATAGCTGGACTTATTGTCAAAGGTGGCGTAGCGAAAACGCGAAAAAACTAGAATATCTCAAGAACGGCTAGTCCTAGAGTGATGGGGTTAGTCTTATTCTTTTTGTTGTCAAAAATCACATATAAAATAGGAATTTAATTGATATAATTGAGCACACGTAGTCTTTATTTTTATATATAACGATTTTTGCTGGCCATTTCACAAAAATAGCCCGTTCCTTTTTCCCGAATCGTAGTAGAATAACCTACAAATGATTTATATACAAAATTTTGTTAAATTTGGTATATAAATCACTTGTAGGTTATTGAAATATTATACTCCAAATTTTGTTAAATTTGGTTCATTAGTTTTTAGCTGGAGTGGATAAAGGCAATTTCTGCGGCCATTTCGCAAAGAAGGCAGATTCTTTTATTACGAATCGTACTATAATCTAATGAACATCAGGATTTCCCACAAAAAACATACCTACCAAATTGTATGAAATTCGGTCCATTAGTTTTTCAATTAGAGTGGATGTATTATCCACACAGACACACAGAAACATACACAGATACACCCTTACACACACAGACGTCTTCCTAAAAGTAGTTTTTTCGTGTTCTAGAAGTCCCAAAACGTGTAGATCCTTTGAAAATTCGAGTTCCGATCTTCGGCACGATTCCAATACTTTGAGTACATACACATACACATATATATTATCTGTGTATCTAAATTCCGTGCCTATGCAATTACAATAGTTGTGATTTTAAATGATCCCTAAACTTTTATTATTTCTTCAAGGAAGCCTAATTTTAACATATGCAGAATGCAAATATCTCAAGCGATTGTAAGATGAATTACATAAGAATTGCTGAATTTTTTTCACACAAAATTATTTAGCTCTGGAGTCTGGAATACAAGTTATATGAATGAAATATTCATTGATTTTGCATAAAGAATCAGATGATTTATATTTCGATACAGTTTTAAATATTTAAGTATAATAAATTACTGTAGTACTGTGATAATGTAAAAGATATTACCACTGAATGAATCACATTTTAGAAATTTTTAAATGAAATTACATTTCAGTTGGAAAGTGTTTCATAATCAATGCTTATGCATGATTGATCTTTCTTGTTTTAATATAGAGAGATTTGTACCAGGTAACATGCTGTAATTGGGATCATTTGGAACAATATTTTTTCCTGATACGATTGTATTGACAGGCAAACGCTACCGAAGCATCATTACAATATTATCCCCTAACAAAACACAATTAATTTCATTGATTAATCGTCATGTTTATCAATTTAGCGATATTTTTCTTGTTTTGGCGACATATTGTCAAATTGGCAGCATTAAAAAGAACTCACCAAGTTGGCGTTATCCCGAACACAATTATAACATGTTACCCTTCGCTTTAAAGAGCTTGACATATCTTTCAATTGATTCTATACTTGACAATGAATTTCAGAAGAGGTAATCCGGCCCCTCGAGGGGAGACTCATGACGTCATGAACAAAAAATCGCATCACGACTATTTTTCATAACAATGATTGAAATTGCAAAGTATCGTGATTATTGAGCCCTATATAAACCGTTTTATTCCAGATTATGTCAAATTTTACCTTATTCTGCCATGCTAAAAAATATATCTAATTTCGAAAACTTCGAAGTTTTCAATCGAAGTAAAAGAATTGTATCTAGTTCTAATTTTTTTTTTTATAACAAAACCGGATATAAAGTTTCGTAAAAATCCATTAATATTTGCGGCAGCTGAAACATCTGAATTTTCAGCATAGAAAATTATCTGCGTACAGGAGAAATAGACCACAGACATACTTCAAAAATAATCAAACGTATTCAGGAGGTCCTAAAACACATATTGCATCAAAATCTAGAATTTAAAAATTTTCGTGAAGACAATACATTCTTTCTACTGTATTACATAGTATAAGAAGTAAAAAATAAAACCTCTTCTTGAAATCTGAAAATACAAATGTTTGATCCATAAAATCACAATACATCCCTTTACATGTGTGTAAACTTGACCAATACAGGACACATCGTTCATACCCTGGGTCCCCTGATCGCAGTGAGCCAGATGAGTATTCTAGCTGGAAAAAAATCAATAATTAAATGTCATTAAATCAAAAAGTTTTGGTTTAATATAGTTCTCAAATAGTGTGGAAGTCACTAAGTGGTAAAATGATGCTTCATGGATGGAAGTCATTAAGTAATATATCCGTGGAAGGATTTTCATAGATAGCCATCACGTACCGCCTAATCTATCTGCTCCAATATCTGCTTGTATGTCCAATTTTTAGTGCCGTTGTGTATGTTTATAATGTACATTTATTCAAATAATTTTGTAAATATATTTCATAAAAGTATGCGTTGAAACACTATTTTAAAACATTTTAACGCATTCCATTTAAAAATTATTTTTATACACTCTTAGTAATAGTAACTTCATTTTTATGTGACATATTGCAATGATTCTAATATTATTTTAAAAAAATTCAATAGTACGCAATTCACATATTTACAAATATGAATGTTATTTTATTTGTTTCCATTTCTTTAGTCTGCTTTATCTCATTAAAAAACTGCAAGAATCTACAAACCTTTAATATTTACATATCATTAAATATGAACAGCGCAGATAATACGTAAAGAAAAAATCTGATGTGGGCAACACATGACTTTCCTTATATAATGTAATGAATTTACTACTTTTACAGTAAAAAAATAGGTTTTTCTTATAGTAGATACTAATATTCTTTCCAAGATATTGAATTTTCGACAATTAGTCGTCATTTTCATTGATTTAGCGTCATTTTTATCCATCTGGCGAGATTTTCTTTAATTTGGCAACATTTCAAAAAAGTCGCCAAGTTGGCGACATTCCTCCAAATTCGTCGCCAAAATCTCGTCAAGCGTTATGCACTACGAAATAAGTTATTCTTACAGCAGATAAATGACTATTGGCGTTCAAGTACAAAAGTATTATTCAAAGTATCTTTTTTCATGAATGGAACGAGCTAGATCCACGAGAATGATGTCACTCAATTTATCGCATGGTATTATATATGAAACGTGAACATGTTTCTCAATAGGAAATATTTTTTTTTTATTTCATATGACTTTTTGATAATTTTTTTGAAAAATGTACAATATCTCGATAACGGTTCTTGTTAGCGTTCTAAAATTTATGTCAATCGTTTTCTAATTAAAAATTACATAAGAAATGTCTATTTGCGTAACTTTATTAGTGGTTTTGATATTTTGACGATTTTTTCAAATTTTCATTCAAAAATTTAGGGTGGTTCTGAACATTCGATTGCGTATAAAAACAATAGACATCCAGTATTTACGGATTGTGATTTTTGTACCAAATTTGGTTCGAATCGGTCCATTCGTTCGTCAGTTATCGTCTCCACAGACTCACTGACACACACACACACACAGACATCACTTCAAAAATGTTTGATTCGTGATCAGGGATGCTTGAAACGTGCTCTCCCGTCGAAAACTAGAATTCGAATTTTCGACCCCGTCACAATACTTTCCTTATACATTATGTATATAAGGAAAGTAATAATTGAGTTTTAGCTACGCAGATGATAGTCTAATCATTTTGTACAAGATTTGAAGTCTGTTGCAACAGCAGAACCGGCATTATGTATAAAGCAATATTTTAGTTTGATAGGATTGTGTCAAATTTATTCTTTTTTTAATTTATATTTTATTCCATACTTAGTTTCGTGTACCTCGATTGAAAGTTCTTTTTGTGCGTTCCTCCGTTCATTTACTGTTTTGTTCCATATATACTAAAAGATTCAAATTAATTTACATGACATTATACGCCATTATTTCAATTGCCCGCGTCAAAAAGGCAGCTTTTCGATGTATGACATCAAAGAGAAGATTGAAAAAATAAAAACACTGCAGTTTTATATCATTTTTTGAACAAGCTGCATTTAATTGAAAATCAGGAAAGAACAACTTACCAAATTATCAAAGAAATAATGATAAACTTAAACAGTAGAATTGGTAATAGGTGTAATAATATAGTAGATCGTTTCAAATCGAGGATTAGATAAAATTACGATGCCTGACGAAACCCTCAAAGAGACGTAGAAAATGTCCACCACCAAAATAATTCCCTGAACAAGGTTGAGCTTCAAGAAAACAGAAACTTTTATTTTTGCTCAAGGACAATACAGCAAAGGAATTGTCACCTGCAGCTAGTGTCAGTTTAAGAAAGTCTGGAACAAATGGCTGAAATTTTCACAGCATAATCTAATAAAGGGTGACTAGGACTGAAAAAAAATATTTAATTGTCTAAAGAGTGTTCCATCAAATATACCCCAGAAGCGTATCAACTTAATCAGAACAATCTGGAAAATATAATTTGTATTAAATCAAAATGCTGCTAATTTACCAAAACTTCCATCGATACAAGTATAATCCTCCCTTTATCAATGATAATTCTGATCATGATTCTGATAATAACTATAATCTTGGTTCTGATGTTGACGCTGCCATTTCTTAAGGAAGTCTCATTTTCATCTCGAATACCTCACAGGATTTAAACAAGTTTGAAAAATATGTGTTTTAATTTAGTAAGTTGCTTTAGAATCGATATCGAAAATTTTTAGGAATTTTTTACTAATAGAAAGAATAATTAATACCGGTTTTAACGAAAATCATATATGAATCAAATATTGGCGAATTGCATGATAATTATACTCTGAAATTTTTAAATTGATATCATGAAGTCCCAAAATCATGATATTTTTATCCCGTTACAATTGTCATCTGGCCATTTGGCCTACTATGCGGAGTAGGGGAGTGCCAACGCATTTATAGACATATCCAGGGTCGCACTTGTAGACGCCTTGGCTAAAGATATGGTAGAGTTCATGCGCTTTACTATAATGTAAAATCTAAAACTGAAATACTTCAAACTACAAGACTGTTTTTTTTTCGCTCATCAGAGATCCATGGAGAGATATTTCTTGCAGAGGCTCTTAGGGGTCCAAGCTGGCACTGTTTTACATATGATTTTATCAAGTATTTCATTGAAATTTTAAACGCCTATGAAAAAGACGCTATAGTAAAAAAATGAACAAAAAAAAACGATATATGTCTTCACTATTGAGGCATACAAAAGCAAAAAATGTCATTGCTCCAATTACAGCACAAATCTATCGCACATTCATGGCATCCACAGCCTTAGAATTCAGGAACCATGGATATAACGAATATCCAATAATGTGTGTCCCTGCAATTAGTTATACCCCCTGATAGTACACATACCAATATTGGAAAATGCAAATATCGACAGAAAGTTTAATTCAAACTATTTTAACTACACGATTAAACAACGAAATTAGTTTGGATATTTATATAGACTCTATGGAGAGCCTTCTATGTTTGCTTACTCAAGCATTGCTTTGGAAACTTAATAGCTATTAAAAGTTTTGAAACCGTCGTCATCTACGAGCGGTGACACAATAGCGGTATACACTTAAATCGATAACTCCTATCAACTATTACAGTGAATTTACCACCCCTTTGTGAGCAAAATAAATGGTTCATGTAATAAATTGAAAATAATTTTATTATAAAAGTGTATAAATTTGTTTGACAATGTGGTTATGATGGAAATTAATACATCATTGAATGGATTTGTATAACGTTTCAAAGATCCTTTTTAATTGTGTAGCAAAGATCTTGGATAATTCCGGATTCAAAAATACAAATTCCATGTAAAACCAGCAGAGCGAACTGATAAAGTCCATGGACAATTCAATTTTCAAATGAGAACAGAGAGTTATATTTTCATAAAGTAATTTCCAAATGTTTTGTTAAAATTTACATATCGCTTCTGAAGGACAATATTGTGATATAATTCTAAGCAATAATCATTTTTAAAATGTTACAATACTCAAACACAAACTTTTACAATTTAATACTTTCCCTGCAATACGTAGTAATGTTGTATAGGGGAAGTATTGGAATTATGTTGAAAATGGCAACTCGAGTTTTCAAAGGATCTTCACGTTTTGGGACCACTCAAACACTATTTTTAGCGTGACTTATGTGTGTGTGTGTGTGTCTCAGTGTGTGTCTCTGTGTTTGTCTGTTTGTGCAGATATTGTATCCACTCTAACTAAAAAACTAATAGACGGAACTTCATAAAATTTGACAGGCCAGTCCCTTGTGGGTGAACCTGGTGCTGATTAGATTTTGGTACTATTCGGAATAAAACAAAACCTGCCTTTTTTGCGAAATGACCAGCAAAAATTGCTTTTATCCACTCTAGCTGAAAGATAAATAAGCCAAATTTCACAAAATTTGGTAGATAAATCACTGGTAAGCTAACCTGGTGCTGATTAGATTTTGGTACGATTCGGAAAAAAACTTGTTTTTTGTGAAATGGTCCGCAAAAATACTTAAATCTAGCTCAAATATATCAATCAAGTGCTTATTTTATACGTAATGTTTCACGTATAAAAGAATAAGACCGACCCCATTACTCTAGGAATTCTCGAGATATTTTAGTTTTTTGGCATTTTCGCTACGCCACCTTTGAAAATAAATCCAGTTACTGAATGGAAACGAAAATTGAATTAAAAGTGCAAATTCGGTGTCATTTACAAAAATTATGGCTGTTATTTCGTGCAATTAAACTCAATGTAATGAATTATTGAAGAAATAAAGAGAACGTGAATAGGAGTCTGCAGGGAAAGTCATGTGCTGCCCACATCAGATTTTTACATTCCCTGCAATACATGGTAATGTATAAGGAAAGTATTGGAATCATGTCGAAAACAGCAAATCGAGTTTTTGACAGATCTACACGTTTTGATGCCTCTAGAACACGAAAAACAGTTTTTAGCGTGCCGTCTGTGTATGTGTCCGTCTGTCTGTGCAATGTATGTAGCCACTCTAACTGAAAAATTAACTGACCGAATATTCTAAAATTTGGTAGATAAGTCACTTGTGGGTAACCCTGGTGCAGATTAGATTTTGGTACGATTCGCGACAGAAGAACCTGCCTTTTTTGCGAAATGGCGCACAAAAATCTTTAAAACATAAAACAAAAGACGACGTATGCTTAAATGTATCAATTAAATGCTTATTTTATATATAATATTTCGCGAGGAAAAGAATAAGGTCAAGGACTAGCCGTTTTCGATATATTTGAGTTTTTTCGCATTTTTGTTATGCCGCCTATGAAAAAATGTCCAGTTTCCAAATAAGAATAAGAAATATAAATTTAGTGTCACTCTGTGTAATTTAACTCAATTTAATAAATTATTAAAGAAATAAAGAAAAAATGAGTTTGAGTCTGCAGTGAAAGTCATGTGCTGCCCAGATCAGATTTGTTTCGTTGTTGTGAAAGATCAAATATTGTACAGCTGTTAAAAAGATGAGGCCATTGTCACAAAAATATCATAAACTTGAATTGACATATTTTCACCATATGAAATAAGATAACACACAAGGCCCCGGAATAGCAAGCAAATCGAATTAGTTTTCGTTGATTGAATGACATTCTTATATATTAGTTAATAGTGCACTAAAGTGATTTTAAACCAGCCTTTATTTTATTAAGATGTGTTTTGATATAGACAACTTATATGTATGCCAGCTAATTAAAGATCATCGCCCTAAAAATATATATATATTCGGGTAAAAAATTGCAATTTTTTATTATATTTTATAAATTCGTACTTTCCTTTTAATGTTAATTTTATTGTATTTTTTCACCAGTAGGTCATTCTAAAATTGCATATACACTATACTAACAATATCTTACTCGCAATTAAAATTAGTCTATGAACGGATTATGCAAATGATTAATGACGAAGCTGTTGCTAATGTGAAACTTTTTCAATGTATTAAGCATGTAATGAAAATACGTATTTGTAAAGGAGTTTAATAGAGCGTACCGCTGTTGATTTGATGATCGTCAGAAGTATGAAACAATTTTTATCAAAATGTATAACCTATATTACATGTTTATGCAATAATAGCTAATCAATAACAATTAACTGATGATGTATGCTAATTTTGGATATGACATTTAGGCCGTAATGAGTAAATACGGATTACTAATTTTCTGATAATTTGCATTATTTTTAACTTTCTGAAAGTTAAATTGTTTTTAAGTCTTTATTATCTTAAATTATTTTTAAATTTTAATTAAATTATTTTTAATTTTTAGTATTTTATGTTATTTTTAAATAACTAGTACTGTACGTTTTCTGTTAAATATCTAGCATATTACTTATTTTTTTAATATAACAACATCCATAAACAGATTACATTAAATTTTTTATTTTAGGTAATATAAAATATATATTAAATTATACAGCATTTTATTATAATTGTTTGATTTTTCCATAACTTTTTTACTCTTTAATGTCACAATTACTATATACTAATATATTTTTAAAAACTTAAAATACCATAAATTTAATATGCTTTATTAAAACAGATCACATTTTCTACATCAAAATATTTATTTATATGAAAGCTGGATACAATGCTGTCATAGTAGACCACTGCTGTTCATGTACCATTGTCACATTGGCAACGATGTGTTGAATAAAATAAAACTTGGCACTTTTCCACGAAGGCATTTAATTGTGGATATAGACCATAGAAGACCTGGCATGGATACATAATGGTGTTCATACCGCGACGAAATGAGCTTAACAACATCAACAGCAGTTTCATTAACATCAGAACTACATAAGAAGAAAATGCTGGTGTTTATATTCTTTAAACATTAATATAATGCTGCAATTTCATAGTTTGTTTAAGTGTCTTGAGTTTGTGTTTCCTAAGTTGGTTCTAATTTGATTCAATTTTTGTATATTAAAAGAAGTGGAAGTGTGAAATTGGTAAATGGGTATTTAGCTACTGCTTGTGTGACTAGTATAATTTATTTATTCGTCCCCAATAGCAAAGATGCATATAACAATTTAATGGCTAAAATAGTTTTTGTACCATTATGATCCTTAGTCAGATTAATAGCAATGTAATTTATCAAAAGTTCAATTACAACTGTTACATTTTGTTTCAAGAGCGTTATGATCCTTCTTCATCAGTTCAAGAATATCGAAAGATTAAATACAACTATAGTTGTTTTAGATATTTCAACTGGTTATACTGTTTTTGGCCAGATAAAAAGCCTTTGAAACAATTGTAATCACCCAATTCCTATATGCTTTCTATGAAGGAAGTATAGAGAATTTAAAATGGAGGTATATAAATTATATATAAAAATATCTGTCAGATTTACGAATAATATGCATGCTGCAGAAAATTTAAAATTGCTCAAAAAACTGCTGCAAGCCTTAGGGCCAGTCGAGTGGCCTGGGCCTTCAGACGTAAAGTCATAAAAATGTGCTGAAAGTCACGGAAACTAAAATTAGTCTTAAGATAACCATGTTTTGTTTTCCATAAATAAAAATAACCCATTAAAAGTTGCCGAATATTTTAAATATTTTAACACCGTGTCTCAAATGCAGCATTCCAATACAAACCTATTCTTGTGGTTATCTACCCATAAAAATACCAAGACATTATCATAACACGAAATGGAGAACAATAATTATCGCTTCTTCCGCGAAGACATTTAATTATAGATATGGACCATAGAGAGCAAGTCATAATGGCTACCATAGCACGGAGAAACGAGCTCAACAACGTCAAATCAAGTTTAATTAACTTCAAAATAAACCAAAAAAAGCGAGTGGTTACAACTTCTATACACGCTGAGCTGAACGACATTTTTATCTAGTATTTCCCATGTTAGTTCTCGGAAATGCTTCCGAGGATTTCGATTAATAAGCATTGCTAATGGTTAATATGAATATATTCATAAACTGCAATTAATCTGAATACGTTTGAGACTAATATCTCTCGTTTTTTTTGACGCTGTATCCACGTATGCAGTAGTTTTACAAATATTTATGAGTAGATATATTTTTTTATATATAAAATAAATGATAGCGCCTAACAGGTGTGTCATTTGACACAAAAAGTGTCTCAGATGTTAAATACTATGTAAAAATGTAATGGTTTTTATTTGCATGGATAACAGGCGAACTGTGTGGCTAGAAACAAGAGATTGACTACACCTGGGTTGGGCCCTTTTGTCTCTAAGGAAGCATAGTGTCCAGAGGGCTAACAAGGCAAAAATATTTTGAGTTAATTGGGGTGCTTAGCTAATATTATTATAATACAAAGAATTTATTATTATAATCATAGGATGTATAAGAAAGTACTGTATATACCCGAGTATAAACTGAAAAAATGTCTTTATCCACAATCAAAGTATACGCTTTGATTTATATGCAGACTAGTTTAAAAAAATCGTAAAATAAAAAATAAATGTCATTTGAATATCGGATAATATTCATTTTAACTCAGAATGACATCCCTGATTTATATGGAGATTCAGATACAAAATTTGATTTATGACGACTGTATTCTCCCGATGTAAGTAATTAAAGTGTGTATTGTTAGCTGTAATCTGGCTACGTGGCAGGTGGCTATGCAGGGAAACACAGCAACCTCTGTATCTATCTATCTATCTATCTATCCATATATATATATATATATATATATATATATATATATATATATAGCTTCAATTTTCTCCTTTACTTATTTAGGAGTTCCTTTAATGATATACTTCATTTTGATATATATATATATATATATATATATATATTGGCACTACCGGAACTTAGTAGATTACATTTCTCAGACTTAAGTATCAATTATTAACTGTGGGCAGGTAATGTGTTAAATATAATTATTTTAACACATTGATAATATAAGAATACAAGCTGGAAATGCACCAATTTTCTCTCTCGTGTTTACCTTTATTTTAATTTTACTAAATTCAATAAAACTTCTGTATAACAATATACTTAATTTTATTTGGAAAATAACTCTGAATTTGAAACCAAAACTGAGATTTCCGCTCAGTTTGTGATTTGCATAATCCCTGTAAAATTAGGTAATAACCCCATATCTACCCCTTTCGAAATATAACAAGTAACGATCCCTCTGCAGATATTATCTATATTTTGGCCCGGAGCCATTTGCAAAACTTTTAACTGCATTTTACTTCAAGATACCAATTGCAGTACTTTGAATTCTATCAGGGTGCACAAAATCAGCGCTCACGTATTTTGTTCTTGTGCCATCCCGCCCATGTTAACGTCCACTGATGCACAAAATATCTCTAAATGCATTATATCTCTTAGTAAATAGTGTAACAATAAAAACACGTGACAGAATTAATATATGAACACAGACTCCATTTACTCAATGACAATAATTCCATTTACGCAATGAATTAAAATGAGGGTAGTGGAGTTAAAACATAGAAAGCACCTCACACAACAAAGCAAAAAAAACAGTAGACTCAATAAAGAGACAATTACCAAAAAACAAATACCACAACAAAGAAATCTCTTAAAAAACCATTTATAACAGAGATTTGGTCACCCGATTCAAATTAGCATGTAAGAAGTTATTTGCACCGCATCAAGTAGCAATACAGCTCGGCAGCAAAATTTTATCAAAATAATCAGCACTACAGTACCTAGAACAAAGCCACACACACAATACCACAGTCACATGCACAGTAACTGGCACTTCAAAACTAGACAGATTAAAATCCAACTCCAGCCACAGTAAGTCATAAATTATCTAATTATCCACTCAACAACAACATCCTCTCTGAATTCAAATAAAGCAGCAATAACAGACTGATTAGGCCAGCAAATAATAACAAGAGTGCTGCGTAAGGGACCAAATAATTTTTCAGCATATAACACTTATTTCTCACCCGATTAATTTTCAAAATTCCGATAGCTCGAGAAAGTGGTGTTCCTCCGTAAAGGCGACAAACACCTTAATCATCAAACTAATATTTACTTATATGCCTGTTGTAAACTATAGAAAACATTAGCAAAAACAATTAAAACAAAAGACTCACTCACACACTTTCCCAAAAGTCCGGCCAATCATCCTGTTGCTCATACCCTTGGGTGAGTCGGGTGGCCTGGGTCTTCAACACTTTTTCAAAAGCAACAACGCATTACTCAAGCACCAATACGGATCCAAGGCATCTATCAACACAACATTACAGTACAACAAGAGAAGTACTCACAACTGCAAATATTTTATCAAAAGACATCAGACATACACATCGTTCGATAATATCTAGCCGAACAATTACATACACTACACAGAAGACTACTCTAAAAAACAATTATATGCACTAAAATATCCTAAATCATTCCAGATTATAATTTAAAACTACCTATCAGAAAGAACAGTATCTCTTTAACAACCTAAGAAAGGCAGATATTTACGACAGCTGACCACAGAATTCCTGCCTTAGTCTTCCCCCTTGGAACTTAATAGCAGACGCGATCCTCAAAGCATTCAAACTTCAGAACATGGCATCTCAACCATAGCATACGCAGACAACATCTTAATACTAGTCAATGATATATCCAAAAACGATCTAGAAGAAAAACGTAATAGAACCCTTCAACACATAGAACTTCAATGTAAACTGTAAAACCTACCAAGCTCACCAAACAAATCTTAAGTAATCATCTTCGGCAAGTTATTTAACCTAATAAATATAATCTTCAAGATCTTCGGCTATACTATAACAATCAACATCCAACTGAAATACCACGGGTTAACTATTAACAATAATTTATCATGTATATTACATGTAAAAGGAATAAGGAATAGCATACAGCCAATTAAACATCGCCAGCATGGAAAGTATCACCCTCTGCTCTGAAGATATGGTACCAGGTAATGCTATAATAAAGAATTTTATATGCTTTCAGTTATTAAGCGGAAAATCTTAAGATTAATACTAAAATCAAGTTCATCCCTGCACAAAAATCATACTAAGGAAGTTATTCCAGACTCCGAAAAGTATACACTCAAACCTATTTTTGTGCGGTAGATAGGGACCGCATAAAAGAAAACGCATAAAAAAAAATCGCACAAAACTTCACGAGTAGCTATAAAAAATTGTTTTTGCAACATAATTAAAAAGTATTTTTTTATGCGGTGAATAGGAATCGCATAAAAAAAGTTTCACGTAGAAAATAACTCAAAACCTTACGAAATAACTAGGAATTGCTTTTTTAAACGAAACCAAGACACGAGGCTTGGCAGCTACTTGGAATCTCGCCAAACCTTTTGGAATCTGATTTAGAAAATCCACAAACGAACATTTTTAAATATTTTATTTACATATGTACTTATTTTACACATACAAAACTTTTCAAAACGTATAACCATTATCCTTCGTAGTCTGACAATACGCGAACTTTCTTGTGGTAAACTGGTTCAAAATCGCTTTCGTCACTTGAAGATACTACTTCGCACTCGTTTAGAGTTGACTTTTTTTCAGCTACCATGTAGTCGGTGATCAGTTTTTGCGACGACTGTTATTTCACTAGACGCTTGTATATGTCTCGGTAGGCCAGATATACAATATTGAAGCTCCTTTTGGAATTTTGAAGTTCTTTCAGAATTGGCATCGAAAAACTAAATGGCCGATCAAACCTACTATTTTTTTATTGATAACTTCGTCAATTATGTTCCAATTTGATTGAAATTTTCATATACTGCACAAAAAAAATCGCACAAAAAAATCGCACAAATAAAAAATCGCACAAAAAAAGACCGCACAAAAGCAGGTTTAAGTGTATATCAAATGGTGTTGCCCTCCAGTATTGCTATTCGGTGGGTTGTTAGAAGGAACGTTTGAAGGGTTGTTTGGAGGGTTGCTAGGAGTGTTGCTATATGGTGGGCTCTTGTTGGAAGGAATAGCAGTGGCCATAATGTTATCAATTAATATTTGTATATGAATGTGTAGGTTACCATTTATTATTGTGTTCAAGTGAAATTGGAAAGATTCCTAAAGCTGGTCTTGTATTTGCTTCATTAGTTACAAAGTTGGTAACGGTAGATTTATTTCATGTATTTGACTGTTATATACTAAGTGCATTTGGTAGGTAATCAGTATGTTTGATGCCTTTATGTCCTGAAATGCATCATAAATATTAAAAAAATAGAAAAATTTAATAATGTGAACCAAAGTTGATAAAACCATATATTTTATTTTTCATTCTGTCCATGAAATTGATATACGGACATTTATCAACAATATTTGAAATATATACGAGATAGACAACTGCAATATCATATTTCAAGCTTTTGATTCTAGTTATAAATCTCTCAAATACTGAATTCAATGATTGATGCAGTGATACAATTTTCAAAATCTTACAATTATACAATTACTGACAGGAATTAAGATAATTTACGAGATTTACCTGTAGATTTAAGATAAACTTCTAAATTAGAATTCGCTGTCCACATCATTCTATTAATTCAATCCAGAATATTTGTTACTCAAATTACCGTAAAAGCTTTACGGTGTAGCTTCTGTTACAAGATTTCAAAGACTGTAATTAAACTCTTATTCAATTATCATTCAAATTGAGTGTCACTTACGCATAGAGGAGCATCTGATTGATTATAATAGCGCCTGAAGAAATGCGTCTGCAAACAATCCTTTAGGTAAAAAAAAAAATTATCTAATAGAGCTTCTTAAGAATAAATAAAAGAGTTTTAACTTGAGTTGAATGCTGTTTTGATCTATAATAATTGCTTTCTATTACTGAATTTCGGAAGTTTTCAATATAAGAAAGGTGTTTGCGTTGTAATTACCTTTAACAATGAACTGAGGAGTTTATTATGCAAATGAAATAACAAAGCAATAATTGAATAAAAATATCAGGATTGAAGTTCTATTTGACTCTATTTCAATTCCACATTGTATTATAATTAAAATGGGAATTAAAAACATGTCTCTTTTTCTTAGATTTCGTTCGCAAACATTTATTTTAAATGTCTTCTTAAAAATTCTTTAGACGTAGTGTTTTATAAAGTAAGCTACAGGTAGATTATCCTGTTGAAATAAATACATTCAGCTCATTTGGCTATACAATTTTAATAATATCACATAAAGTGAAAAATAAAAATTCCGGTAGTACAGTAATTAAAGGTATTTCCTGGAACTCACTTCTTCGGGATTAAACAAGGATCTCTCCTCAGGGTGTTAAATACTTGGCCCAGTAAGAATGACGGTTTTTAAAGATTAAAATCTGATGGGAGCAGCACATCTCCCTATATCATATAATTAATTTACTTCTTTCAGAGTGAAAAAATGATGCATATTGATGTAATAATATCCACGGTACAGTGCACTTAACATTTCATTGTACATTTGGCACTTTTCCGTGTTATAACATGTAAAACTATTTCAAAGTACCCAATTAACTTATATTTCGACCAATTTTAAATTGATATTAAAATGCATGACGACACGTCTGAAAATTAAATTTTGAAGACAAAAATTTTATAATAAAAATATTCATTTGATCACATTAATAAGCCGTTTAGATCACATTAAAACCAGAGCGGTTCCGGACGTCAGACGTCCATCAGTGACAATTAAGAGGGGAGGTTACATAAGCTCTTAAAGTCGAAACCGAGGAAAAATGTGTATACAAATTGTCAGATTATATGTAGAAAAATGTGAATGAAAAACATTTAATTATAAAATTTATACAGTAAAGATAAAATACAAATAACAGAATTAGAAGACAAAATAACTAAATTTGATGTCTTAAAATCCACATAAGGAAAACACAAAAAATCCACATACTCTTAAAGAGTCAAGAGTAAGACGCCACGCAAAACTAAAGGTTTTGAACAGGGTTGAAATTGTAAATATAGTCTCGATAAATACACTATGTTGCAAAAATATTCGGTTTGTTGCAAAAAATATATATTCATCCATAAGAAATTAAGCTGCCGCAAAACTCGGCACATACTTATCGTTTGAGGAAATATGTAGTTGGTTAGAATTTTGGAGTAAAATAGTTTTATAATGAAATGGTGGCAAAAAGAAGATGACATTTTATAAGTGGTAAATTTCCCCCCCGTAGCTATACAAGAAGCATAACGTCGATTAAATTGTTTATGTTCCTCTACGAAAGATTCTGCCAAAATATTATAACTGGTCAGCTAATTCAGTGGTATTCTGAGAAGTGTGCAAATGCCGTCACGGAATGTACCAGACGTGTTCTATTGGTGATCGGTCTGGGGACCTGGATGGCCATAGGAAGGTGTTAAATCCTCGAATATATTATTGAGAAAGTCGTGCAGTAAGTGGTCGAGTGTAGTCTTGTTGGTAAATGGAACCTGAGCGGCATGACAACATAGCAGAGCAATCGGCAAAAAAATGCCGTCGACGTACAAGCGAGTAGTCTTATTGGCTTGCAGCACAAAGCTGTATCTTGTCTATATTCCTCAAGATTTGACTAGAATAATGCCCATAGTCGGATATCCTATTGAAATCGGAGTATTACGAAAAATGTAAGCACTTTGGACAATTATATCTCCGAACCAAATAGATAAACATGTAAACATTTTAAGCTTGTTTTGTCGAAAATAGGGTATCCTTTATCTATATATGAAAATATTTTCCATATTTTAATATTTTTAACTATATTTTTGAAAAAAAAAAATAGGAAGTTTAAATCTGAGAGGGTGACCTATATTCCCTCGAAATATACTGTTGACTACAAATGATTAAAAATATCCAGTTTCTAGATTAATATTTTGTGTTTACAAAGCTCTCACAGTTTCTGAGCAATTGCCTTATCAAATCGAAACATATTATATATTTTGGGCTATAAATTTTGCAATGTCTATATGTATATAAATAAAAACGTTTACTATATAGTAAGCAATTAACTTGCAGTATTTTGAAAGCCCTATTGCTATATATGCATATAGTTGAATTTTGAATCGGATTCTTAATTTTTGAAACATCGTTGTTATAATAATACTCAACTTCGGTTTTCGGAATATGCCCATTCTAATATTTGGAGACGTGGAGTTAAAAAGAATGCGATTAAACTCCTATGGGTGAAACGCTTGAAAATGCCATAATGCTTTGGAAATTATATTTAGAGGTCACTAGTGTAAGTAAAGAAGCTGCTGGTGTTAGTTGATACAACAGAAAGGCGTAGTATTTAGTGTATGTATTTTTGATTATTTTTTAACTCAGGGTTCTCCAATTATTAGTAATTAACTAGTATTTTTCATAGTTCTAGGATAGCATACAGAATATATATGGAGATAAAAATAAATTGAAATGCAAAATATTTTGAATACGTAAGAATATTCTGTATTGCATTAATTTTACTTTGAATTGAGCTAATTATTTTATTTACAAAGTTAACAGTTTAAATAAATATTTTAAACCTTTCGCCATAAAAATTCATACAATGCAGGATTGCTTATCTTATTCCAGCGCCAACAATATTATTCTCTCGATATGAGCGTTTTCTTCATATGCAGTTCTAACTCCTTACTTTAACCTCCATGGTTGGAGATTTTAACGTCAAAAAACCAGAAAATGTAAAATTATTAGATTTATTGCAAGCGATTTTCAACTTCAAACTTAAGTATAAGCTTTTGTATAAGCTTCTGTTTCCCTATCACATTTACTGTACCTTTAAAGCGAGGTAACTGCGTGTCTTTTGAAATTAGTCGATACATTTAGCTCACATAGATTCTAATATCAGTTACCTCCTGAATTTCAATTTCTTCTTATTTCCAGTATCTTGCTTTAGAAATTTTAATGTAGTTTAATTTTATGTTATTTGAATTTTGTGTTTAATGTATATCCTAAAGTTTGTTATTTCTTTAATTATCGTTGTATGTTTATATATATTTTAAAATGTTTTTTAATTTCACGTTTTGGTGAAGATAGTCAGAAAAAGTTTATTTTCTACGTTTTTTTATTTACTACATATTACCGTGGATTTTGTATACGATTATCGCAATTTATATCTTTGATGTTTTTAGCATAATTCCTATTTTTAGTTACTATTTTTGCAATTTTGCTATCTTTGTATCTTCCTATGGATTGGTCTACTTCTTCCCTCCCCTCCTTAATTCCTCATCACCCTCTTATTTTTGTTAGTGATTCAAAGGTTTGAATTTTTTTTATCCCTCAGTTTTAATTTAAAACTCATTTCAATTCCTGCCTTTCTATTCCATTTCGTTTGCGTAGCTTATTATGTGTACTAAAACGAGGCCACATTATCGACCCTTTTTCTTCTTCAACCTTGACCGTCCGACCCACCAGAAAGGTATAAGGTACGTGTTTAGACGGCCGGAAAGTGCCACCCAATTTTGCCGGAACCCAGTGGGGGAGGCATCCCCAGGGACCGTATCCTCCTTCTCCTACCATCAACCTCTCGGAAGGACTTACGGACCCACATGTTTCACGTGATCGTACTCCTCGTAAACAAGGCGGCAGTTTTGGCAGTGGCGGGAATCGAACCTGGGCAGACCGAGTGCAATTCCCGCGCACTAACCACTGGGTTGTCGAGCCCCCGTATCGATACTTCTTGATATGGCTTGAATTCTGCTATCTCCTCTACAAGTACTTGCTTCGGGTCTTCCAAATAACTATTTCACTATGTCTTTATCTGTCACCTTACAGTTCTTACTTAGATGCTGTTAAATAAATATAATGTTTTGGCCTGATAAAAAGGGATAAACAAGCCCTCAAAACAATAGTGTCGGTTAAATTTCATTAGCCTGCTTTCTTTAAGGAAGTACTGAATGTATTACTAATATTACAAAGGCAAAGTCGCCCAGCGATTAAGGTCCGGGGTATGCACTCGGAAGACCTGAGGTCGATTCTCGGCGCTGCCCAATATATCCCTGTGTCTATACAGAGCACGTGTACGTTAAATATGTGTGAAGGTTCGTCGAAAGGGAAAAAGGATACGGTCTCTACGGATATCATCCCCACTTCGTTCCGATCTTAATTATAGGTGACGCCGTGTACGGCCACCCAAACAGATACCTTATACCTTTCGTAGGTCGAACCAAAAGAAGGAATGGTTACGTAACAGAAAACCATTGTTGCAATTTATAGATCTGAATAACTTAACCTTGATGACAAAATCGCTAACCTCGGCAATGAATTTGACAAAATATCGCTAATTTGACACCTGTGTTGATTTCTAGAAAATTCTAGAATTTTATTGATTGAATAATAATATCGTGAGTTCCGTGCTGTTTCCAAATCTTTCCACTGAGCGCGTATATGCTCGTCATCATTCATTTGGGTATTTGACGTGATAGGGGTAAATATATCTGCGAACGTCAATGCAGAACCTATGTGCATTGTATCTCATCTCTGATTTCTTGTAGCCTTTATTAAGCTGTATTATAAAACAATTCTAATACAAAAAATGTCAAAAATAAATTTTAGAATAAAAATATCGAAATATTTTCCTAGATACTTTATACTATCCTCACACACACACAGCACATATTAACCTTCTCCCATTCAAATATACGAAAAATGGAAGGGTTTCACATTAGCCTATGACGTGTGACGTTGTTATTCACTAATTTTTACTTTCCTTATATACAGTAATGTATAAGAAAAGCATTGTGACGGGATTGAAAATTCGAATTCGAATTTTTAACGGAAGAGCAAGTTTCAAGCATCCCTGATCACGAATTGAACATTTTTGAGGCGATGTCTGTGTGTGTGTGTGTGTGATGATGATAACTGACGAAAGAATGGACCAATTTGAATGAAATTTGGTACAGAAATTACAATCCATGAATACTCGAAACCCATTGTTTTATACGCAATCGAATGTTCAGAACCAATCTAACTTTTCGAGTGACATTTTGAAAAAAATCATCAAAAAATCAAAATCACTAATAAAGTTACTCAAATAGACATTGCTTATGTCATTTTTCATTAGAAAACGATTAACATAAATTTTAACCCTAGCATGAACCGTTCTCGAGATATTGCACATTTTTCAAAACATTATCAAAAAATTATATAAAATAAAAAAAAAAAATTTCCTATTGAGAAACATGTTCACTTTTCATATGTAATATCATGCGATAAATTTAGTGTCATCATTCTCGTGGATCTATCTCGTTCCACTCATGAAAAAAGATACTTTGAGTAATAATTTTGTATTTGAACTCCAATAGTCATTTATCTGCTATAAGAATAAATTATTTTTCCATCCATAACGCTTGGCGAGAATTTAACGAAGAATTTGGCGGAATGTCGCCAACTTGGCTACTTTTCTTAAATGTTACCAAATCTAAGAAAATATCGCCAAATGGATAAAAATGACGCTAAATCAATGAAAATAACGACTATTTGACGTAAATTCAATATCTTGGAAAAAATATATGCTATAAGAATACCCTATTTTGTTTTTACTGTAAAAGTAGTAAATGCATTGCATTATATAAGGAAAGTCATGTGCTGCCTACATCATATTTTTTTAAATATCATGAAAGCGTTATGGGAGTGACGTAATCCCCGTATACGAAGGTAAAGCTATTCAAACGTACACATACTAGCACTTGACAAGGTTTGAAACTTTGATTGAAAATTGATCATTACAACTAGTATGTAAAGGGTTGCAAAGTATCCCAAATAATAATTTTATCAGATAGCATTTCAGCTTATAATCATAAGGACAAACATCATTACACAATTTTAACTTCATTATCTTCTGAACCAGGCAACGAAGTTGATAAATAATTTCAGGCAGAAATATTCAGTCCAAGAAATATTTTGATATGAGTTTTGTCCTAAAGTAAAGTAAGTGAAAAATTATAAAAATCAAAATCTTGTTTCTTTTGGTCAGTCTATCATAACCATATATAACTCGAGAAGGTCTCATGGAATGCTTTCACACATGCCCACAGAACAAAGGAAATAAACATATATTTTCACCTGACTGAAATGACCGCTTATTATCTCAGGCAACTTTAATTTTTTGTGATAGTGTGTTGTAAGCCACTGTACAAAATGCAAAAAAAAGAAATATTTTCAAGAAATAATTAACGAATGAAATACATCGAAACAATGTTTGCATAAAGTTCAAATAAAAATTTGAAGTAATGTTCCACTAACAATTTAGAGCGTAGATTTATATCAAATACAAGTTAAAAAACCCCGTTCTGAAGCAATATCGATTTAGAAGGATAGTTCAGCAGAATATACGATTATGCTTATTTACTCTGAATTGCACATCAACACCAAAGGGAGAGCTCCCGTAACAATGCGTCATAAATTTCAATTTGGAATTCCTAAATCTCATAAGCAAGGCAAAGAGTAACTGATTTTTACATTTTTCAGTAAACATCTTGAAATTCTGTTTCATGCAGTGTCAATTATGTTAAAATTCAAACATTCACTTGGGGAAAATGTGGGAAATATAGTTCGATGATTCAGCAAATTTCGTCCCTGTGGAATATTACAAGCGATTAAGTTCCAGAAAAATAGTGTTTGAAATAACTAAGAGGAGTAACTTTATATTATTTTCCAGTATTTAAACCTGTTAAATACAGAGAAGCTAGTACCTTAACTATTAGGAGCAACTTATTTAAATGCGTTTTATTTTGCAAAAAAGTGCATACCATTTAATATTAAAATATTCGTCTATAATCGACCATCGGTTCGATTTGGTTATGTTTTGTGATCGATGCTATACGTATGCGATGGGTTTCGTTCCGATATTAATATTGTGCAAAAATTCAGCGTTCTGAGTCACCGGGTAGGGTTCTGATAGGTCATTTTTTTCTCTCCTAAGGGGTAGGGGTCGATCAAAAATCTGGCTTCCTTAGGTTCTGTTCCGTTGTCAATACTATATGTATATGTAGCATTCTAGATCACCAAGGGGGTTTCTGTAGTGTCTAAAATGTGTTTACCCATTTTCTCTCCTTAGAGGAAAATAAAAAAATCCTTCGTAAGTTTCAATACCATTGTCAGGTCAATGCTGCAAATGTGCAAAGATCCGGTCTTAAGTCATCAAGGACTTTGGGAGGATCTGAAAAGACATAAACACATTATTGTATAAAATTATTGTATAAATGACTAGCTATTTATCATGTTTCTACAATAAATTCCATATATATCATTTTTCTACAATAAATTATATATATCATTTTTCTACAATAAATTCTATATATATCATTTTTCTACAATAAATTCTATATATATCATTTTTCTACAATAAATTCTATATATATATATATATATATATATATATATATATACACTAATCGACATAGAAATTACAACACTATGAAGATTTGACCGTATAATTATGCAAATTGTAAGACAAATGCAACTGGCCGATGTATGCAAATGACCTGAAATGCAAGTACATCACGTGATTAGAGCGCGGGTAAAAAAGGATGGACAAGTCAAATGAGCCAACAGTTGCTACTGTCTGCCGTCTACGTAAACACGTTATTCGAGCTGATTTTCATTTCAGAAGTCACGTGTTGTTGAAGACATTCCTAGCCGATGACGACGAAGACCGTTTCAGCATTTGGACCATCATCCGAGACGATTCGTTTTAGACTTACTTACGGCTGGGTGGTCGTACCGGCGTATCGCCGCTGAAATACGCGTAGATGCTTCTACTGTGAAAAGGATTTGATTAAGAGGGATTGAAGAAGAGCAAGTGAATCGTCGCAGTGGTACAGATCCATCCAGATGTACATCAGCACGCGATGATCGACGCATTCGGAGACCTACGGTGGCGGGCCTGCAAATGACGACTGTCGACATTCTGCAGAATTTACAGAGTACATTGGATGTTCCAATATCAGCGAGAACAGTTTCTCGACAATTGGCTGAAAGCGGCTTCTACTCAAACCGTCCTTTACGAAGACTGCCATTAACAACAAGACACCGAAAAAAATCGTCTGAAATTGCAATGGTGTCGAACTTGATGGTGTCGGGCTCAATAGTGCCGGGACGACTGAATGGGACAGAATGGTGTTCAGTGACGAGTCTCGGTTGTGTATGTCGAATGACAGTCGCCGTGTGAGAGTCTGAAGGCGATGTGGAAGCAGACCCAATCCTGCTGTGACTGTTCCATTTTGCTCGATAATGCGCAATCATGGTTTGGGGTGCCATCGGCTTTGATAGCTGGTCATCTCTGATTCGTATCAGAGGCACAATGATTGCACGACGATATGTGGATGAAGTGCTGTAGCCGGTTGCACTTTCCTATCTTCAACTATTACAAAATGTTTTCCAGCAAGATAATGCCCGACCGCACGCGGAAACCATCAGGACAGAAGTCTTGCAAGGTGCTTCCTTGTTATCCGCTGTCGTCAGAAATCTCCCCCATCGAGCATGTATGGGAAGTAATTGGCTGTCGTTTTACTGCCTTTACCCCGCCTCAAACGGAGGACAGCCTGTGGAAGATGGTTGAAGGCGTATGGTGATCTTTCCCCCAAGAAAATATCCGCACGCTCATTGCATCTGTTCCTCGAAGGGATGCTGCTTTTATCGCCGCAAAATGTGGTCCTACTAGCTACAGATCACACTGTATATACCATTACTGTATTACATTATCCTTCTGGAATAAACATCGGTTATTTATATATGCCATTTCTGTCTATGTGTCCTTTAAAATCACACTCTATTCACTTTTTCATGGTACTGCATTTAATGTGTCGATTAGTGTATATAAAAAATGTTTATTAACTGTATTAAAAATTCAAAATACGTGTTTGACTGATCTTTAACAATCGTTAAGCTTGAGTCAATATATTTTTACGTGATGCTCTTGTATGTATTTATATGATGGTATTTGCGGGATATGCTAATCTGTAAAGTCTTTATATCAAAATTAATGGTTGGTCTTCGTGTTTATTTTGTGCTCGTCAGGAATAGCTGATACCTGCAATGGCAACAAGAAAACATGCTGTAAACGGCAATATTACGAAGCTCTACGGGAACCGACAAATTGTTTCTACCATACAACTTTCTGGTACTTTCTTAAAGAAATTAGACATGAGAAAATAGGGGTAATGCATTTTTTATAGCGTTAGAAGCTTGCTTCTTCGGGTCTGGGATAACGTGCTACAAATAAACATTAAGATACACCTACTGTTAATACAATAGTAATTGTAACATAACGTTTGTTAAGATCATGCTGTTCTTGACCAGAGAAGAGGTCTCATAACGCTTTCGTAACATTACGACACTAGAAAGCTGTATTCTCAAACGCATCAGCTTCATCTATTTCAATATTTCTGTCATTGCAGCTATCTCTTCTTCCATTGCAGACATTAGCTATTTCATGCTGACTTGCGCAGTTCATGAATGCTGTTACATGCAATAGAGGAGTAATCCTAACATTGGTAATGCTCCGTGCAAATGGATATTAAGACTAATTTCACGCTGCCTTTAGCTGTAAATGCCTCCCTTACTGGGTTCCGGTCTAAATTAGGTGGCTTCCGGCCGTCCAAACAGTTACCGTACACCTTTCTAGTAGATCGGACGGTCTGGGTCTCAACAACAACACTGTCTTTAGCTTCTTTTTCTTTTTGCATTCTTATGCTGGTCGTTTAACCGTGTTTCATACATGTGTTATTTTCCTTCAATTTTTTTTTTCATTTTTGCAATGTCTATCTTATTAAGACACATTCAAATTTTTATTGGCAGAAACGTGTATGAATTTGCTGTAGTGTCAATTTATCTCAAATATCCAGTCGATAAAAGCTATTTTTTACTTTCTAAACCGGTTGACATATTTAATCAACTAACTGTCTTATGCTGTTTCCAAGGAACTGTTTTCATTTCAAGATTACATACTTGTCAGATTCCTAGGAATATATTTAAGTATTGTAACGAAAGGTCAGTCAGTGTATACGCTATATGTCTACCCATTGTAAAACCATGATTTATTAAACAAGAACGATTAATCACGTATAAAGCATTGATTATGAAACACTTTTCAATTGAAATGCAATTTTATTTAAATATCTATAAAATGCAATACATTCAGCAGCGATATTTTTTAAATTATCATAGTACTACAATAATTTATTTTACCTGGAAAATTGACATATCATCAAAAGAGGCCATGCTATAAAATCGTCTAATTCTCTATGTAAAATCAAATAATCAAAGTTTAGTAATAATTAAAAATAAAAAATATTGGAAATGCGTAGCTACAGATACACAGATTATATGCAAAAAAAACCGGTTATAGGACAGATGCAACACTAAAAAATAAATATAAGTGTTCTTAAAAAATCACGGTTTTTACTAAACGAAAAAATAATGGATGCCATATTTTATTTTGCAATGAGTTAAGTAATTTCTTCATATAATATGGGTGTAATTATTATTTCAATTTTTATTTAAAAACTATTTAAGCTATTTTGATGAAATTATCTTTTTACACATTTTACGCGATAATTTGAATATTTCCTAAAATTTTCGAATCAATTTGTGAATTTTAACTCCGCTTAAAACACGTTTAAAATATTAGGTCCAATAGGGTTCAATGTATTTCATGTTTTCAACCTAGGTTAAATTTAAAACTAAACGGGTGATATTATTCTTTTACATTCCCGTATGTCCCACAGACCGTGTCAGCAACATACTAAAATTTCATTTTGATAAAGTCATTTTACGGCAGTTGTCGTGCGAACGGACAGACAGACAGAAAGACAGACAGAATGAATAAGGTCATAAACACTTTATTACTATGTTGAAAAGTGTTAATAAAAATGATTACAGCGAGTCTAAAAAAGAGTTTAGAAAGTAGGAATAACAAACTCATCAACAAAAGACAAAAGAGAAAAAAAATATTGTTTAACTTTGTCTGATGAGTAGGAATCGACAATACAGCTTTTACGAACGACATTTATTTGACAGATAGATAAATTACCGAATGGCTCTTCTATTTAGGGTTCCTCAAGTGCATATAAGACTTTCATGCACAGAAATCTTACATACACCCTGTTTAAAATACCCCTTCGAGAAAGAATGTGACAGTGTACTTTACAAACATCTCAGGTGTCACCATATTGTAGTCTCTGATTACACGACTGTTTGGCGGGTAAAAATTGCCATCCGTATACATTTAGTTCGCTTTTATTATCAGTTATTACCCATTAGACAATAATATACAGTCTTGCAATCTTTTTCGTCTATTTTTTGCTAACAAGTTGTTATCCTAACTTTTATCCTCTAAAGAGCATTCCAATTACTTTTATTCAATCCAGAGTAGTCTATGTACTATAGATAGACCTAACATGTACAGTCATAATTCCTAAACCTTTCCTCACAAAGTTATGGGACGCTTAACGAATTTCTTAAGAGCCGTGATTATTAAAACAAAGTATTTCAGTTGAGTAAAAATCCGAATTCGAGATTTCAATGCTTTTACTTGCGTTAACCTGATGGCACGGGCTTCAAGCATGAATATATCTGCAGCAGAATTAACTTTCATGAATATATCTGCAGCAGAATTAACTTTCATGAATATATCTGCAGCAGAATTAACTTTCATGAATATATCTGCAGCAGAATTAACTTTCATGAATATATCTGCAGCAGAATTAACTTTCATGAATATATCTGCAGCAGAATTAACTTTCATGAATATATCTGCAGCAGAATTAACTTTCATGAATATATCTGCAGCAGAATTAACTTTCATGAATATATATATCTACAGCAGAAAATGTGACTCTTAGCTAAGACCTGCGTTAAACTGATGGCACGGGCTTCAAGCATGAATATATCTGCAGCAGAATTAACTTTCATGAATATATCTGCAGCAGAATTAACTTTCATGAATATATCTGCAGCAGAATTAACTTTCATGAATATATCTGCAGCAGAATTAACTTTCATGAATATATCTGCAGCAGAATTAACTTTCATGAATATATCTGCAGCAGAATTAACTTTCATGAATATATCTGCAGCAGAATTAACTTTCATGAATATATCTGCAGCAGAATTAACTTTCATGAATATATCTGCAGCAGAATTAACTTTCATGAATATATCTACAGCAGAAAATGTGACTCTTAGCTAAGACCTGCGTTAACCTGATGGCACGGGCTTCAAGCATGAATATATCTGCAGCAGAATTAACTTTCATGAATATATCTGCAGCAGAATTAACTTTCATGAATATATCTGCAGCAGAATTAACTTTCATGAATATATCTGCAGCAGAATTAACTTTCATGAATATATCTGCAGCAGAATTAACTTTCATGAATATATCTGCAGCAGAATTAAGTTTCATGAATATATCTGCAGCAGAATTAACTTTCATGAATATATCTGCAGCAGAATTAACTTTCATGAATATATCTGCAGCAGAATTAACTTTCATGAATATATCTACAGCAGAAAATGTGACTCTTAGCTAAGACCTGCGTTAAACTGATGGCACGGGCTTCAAGCATGAATATATCTGCAGCAGAATTAACTTTCATGAATATATCTGCAGCAGAATTAACTTTCATGAATATATCTGCAGCAGAATTAACTTTCATGAATATATCTGCAGCAGAATTAACTTTCATGAATATATCTGCAGCAGAATTAACTTTCATGAATATATCTACAGCAGAAAATGTGACTCTTAGCTAAGACCTGCGTTAAACTAATGGCACGGGCTTCAAGCATGAATATATCTGCAGCAGAATTAACTTTCATGAATATATCTGCAGCAGAATTAACTTTCATGAATATATCTGCAGCAGAATTAACTTTCATGAATATATCTGCAGCAGAATTAACTTTCATGAATATATCTACAGCAGAAAATGTGACTCTTAGCTAAGACCTGCGTTAAACTGATGGCACGGGCTTCAAGCATGAATATATCTGCAGCAGAATTAACTTTCATGAATATATCTGCAGCAGAATTAACTTTCATGAATATATCTGCAGCAGAATTAACTTTCATGAATATATCTACAGCAGAAAATGTGACTCTTAGCTAAGACCTGCGTTAAACTGATGGCACGGGCTTCAAGCATGAATATATTTGCAGCAGAATTAACTTTCATGAATATATGTGCAGCAGAATTAACTTAAAAATATTAAAAAATAATCTAACATTGGAAAATTTGAATTGAGTTTTTCCTCCAAAATAATTCGGTTTGCAATGGTGACTTGAAATTGAAAAGATATTTTACATGAACTATGCCCGCACACCATCACTTGAAGTTAACCCCGGATTTGTAGTGTGGGAGGGAGAGGATCCTAATTTTTGCATAAGCAAAAATTCATCGAGTATTGCAAATAAATGGAGCGGCATTTTTATTTTTTAAACTAGTTACTGCACAGCTCATTTTTACTTTCCTTATATACATAATGTATAAGGAAAGTATTGTGACGGGGTCGAAACTCGAATTCGAGTTTTCGAAGGGAGAGCACGTTTCACGCATCCCTGATCACAAATCAAACATTTTTGAAGTGATGTCTGTGTGTGTGTGTGTGAGAGAGAGTATGTGTGTGTGTGTGTGTGAAAGTATGTGTGTGTGTGTGTGTGTGTGTGTATCAGTGAGTCTATGGAGACGATAACTGACGAACGAATGGACGGATTCAAACCAAATATGGTACAAAAATCACAATCCGTAAACACTGGAAGCCTATTGTTTTTATACGTAATCGAATGTTGAGAACCCCCCTAAATTTTCGAATAAAATTTTGAAAACATCGTCAAAAAATCAAAACCACTAATAAAGTTACGCAAATAGTCATTTCTTATGTAATTTTTCATTAGAAAACGATTGACATAAATTTTAGAACGCTAACATGAACCGTTCTCGACATATTGCACATTTTTCAAAAAAATTATCAGAAAGTTATATAAAATAAAAAAAAAATATTTCCTTTTGAGAAACATGTTGTTCACTTTTCATATGTAATACCATGCGATAAATTGGGTGACATCATTCTCGTGGATCTAGCTCGTTCCATTCATGAAAAAATATACTTTGAGTAATACTTTTGTATTTGAACGCCAATAGTCATTTATCTGTTGTAAGAACAACTTATTTCTTCGTCCATAACGCTTGGCGAGATTTTGGCGACGAATTTGGCGGATTGTCGCCAACTTGGCGACTTTTTGAAATGTTGCCAAATTAACGAAAATCTCGCCAAATGGATAAAAATGACGCTAAATCAGTGAAATTGACGACCAATTGTCGAAAATTCAATATCTTGGAAAGAATATTAGTATATACTATAAGAAAAACCTATTTTTTTACTGTAAAAGTAGTAAATTCATTACATTATATAAGGAAAGTCATGCGTTGCCCACATCAGATTTTTTTTATAATATAACCTTATTTGGCTCAAGGAATTATATAAAAATTTAGATCCCTTAATTTTTTTTAAAAAACTGAGAGGTGTAGATAGCTTAGTGATAAAAACATGGATAAATTTAGTTGTAACTAATACAAATGGCATTGTAATAAAAATGCAAATAGTGTAATAAAAATTGTAAGTAATACGCCGTCAGTGTAGTGGTGCTACCTACTGTACGGGTGGGCCGAAATACCCGCAGAGCAAAATAATGTGCAGCGAGTTAAAAAGTTTGGAAATCGCTGCCATAAATCTTAAGAAAATATACCAACTAGTATTTTTAATTTTTCTAAAAGCATTAAAATAATGTATCACTAAAATAAAATAGACGTCTGTGCAAAACAAATCAGAATGAAATGTTTCAATGGGAATAATTTAGAACGTAAATTTATTTACGCTCGAGTTAACACATTCTGTTCTAAAACAAAATCAATCAGATGAGTGGAGAATACCACGGAATATCTTATTATGTTTATTTACTCTAAATTACGCTTCCACACCGGAGGAGAGAACTCTCGGAAGAGCGCGCCATAAATTCCAATTTAAGTTTCCTAAATCTCATCATCAAGACAGAAAGCAACTGATTTTTACATTTGTCAAGAAACATTTAAAATTACGTTTCATCAAGAGTGAAAGATGTTAGGAATTAAAAATTCATTTTAAGGAATGTGTGGTAAATAAGTTTAGAAGACGCCACACGCTTTGCTACACCAACAATTGAGTTATAAAAGAAAAGGCCTTTGAACAATGTGTAAGTGGATTAAGTTTTTCCATCATTTTTATGTTGATTGTTCGAAAATTTAATAATGTTTTCTTTCCCTGAAATATGTGGTAGATGTAAATACAGTGTGCTTCAGAATGATGAATTATAAGTAGTATACAATAGAATATTAAAATCAAGCATATAAATATAGAAACGATTTTAATTTTGGCGAATTTTTCAAATGCATTAAATAAAAACAAGAAAGATCAATCATGCTTAAAGCATTGATTATGAAACACTTTCCAACTTCAATGCAATTTTATTTAAGACAGTCGAAAATGCAATACATTCCTCGGTAATATTTTAAAACTTATCATAATACTACATTAATTTATTATATTTGAAAAATTAAACCTTCATTGAAAAACATGAACTTCATTCAAATGACGGCATTGAAATAAAAATTGCCTGGTTTAAATATATCTGAAAAGCGATACATTCCACGGTAATATTTTTAAAACTATCATAATACTGCGATAATTTATTATATTTAAAAACTTCATCGAAAACAACTGAAATTAATTCAAATGACGTCATAGAAAAAATAAATAAAAAGAACGAATATGAGTCTGCAGGGAAAGACATGTGCTGTCCACATCAGAATTTTTAACAATATTACAACAATGATTTATAGAAGTGAACGGGGATTATTTTCAGGCCATTTCGAAAAAAATGTATGATCTATATTTAAAGATCCATCAAATTTTTGTCGAATAAAATGTTCAACAAATTTAAGCTGTGTACCAAATTTTAACTCTCTAGGACGTAGGAAAATGCATTAAAAATGCCATCAAATAAATTTATCATGAAGAGTTATATAAAATTTAAAAAAATGAAAAACTGTTATCTACCAAATTTATTTTAAAATGTGAAGCCACTCCCATATGCAAAACGTTTAAACAAATGGAGAGATATTTATTATATAATATATCTCTCTTTTCTTTCTGGAAGATATCGCAAAGTCAGAATTTAATTGAATTTGTTTTTTTCCCTATATTAAATAATTTTTAATTAAAAAACTACTTAACATATTTTACTGAATTTTTTTTTATATATTCTATGGGATAATGTGAATATTTTCTAAAAATTTCGAAGCAATTCGTGAATTTTAAATTTACTTAAAAAATGTTTGAAAAATTAGGTCCCATAGGGTTCAATGTATTTCATTTTTTCAACCCGGGTTCAATAAAAAACTAATTGGGTGATATTATTTATTTACATTCCCATAGGTCCTACAGACCGTCTGAACAACATACTAAAATTTCATTTTGATAAAGTCATTTTTACGGCAGTTATCGTGCTAACGGACAGACAGACAGACAGACAGACAGACAGACAGACAGACAGACAGACAGACAGAATGAACAAAGTCATAAACACTTTTCAACTTTGTTGTAAAGTGTTAAAAAATTAGATTATACGTGATTAGGAAATTTTAACTATAGTCCATTCGTTTTCTTTGTTATTTTGTTGTGAAAATCAGGTAGATAACTTGCATTTATTTATTCACACACTTTAATTTGATGTTCAATTGTGGTCATGAAGTTATTTTTGCAAAAATTTTACAGGCAGGCTTGATTGCAAAAATTTGTTTTTGAAAAGTATATTTTATGTGCTATAATTTAATTAGATACATTACATTATTTTTGGTTCTTGTTATCATAAACAAATTGTAATTTTGGTAAAAACGCATGCCCGCAAACGACATCCAAGAAGTTTAATACAAATAGTAAATAGTCTCCTAATGATTGATAACTACTAAGCATTTTGTTCAACATAATTTTAATAGTTATGTAAAAATTTTGTTATACAGTGTATACTGATAAACTTTGATAGTAAATTTTAAAGTTGCATTAAAGCCCCATAAATTATTATTTTAAAAATTTTCTATGCATAGACTAGATAGAGGTTGGGATCATTTTAACACATTTTATATATAAATTACACAAACTTATGATAAAAAAAAACTATTTTTTAGGCATAATGCAAGAGAATAGTGTTAAAAACGACAAAAATCTAAATTTTGATGAAGAAAATATATTTATAAAAAAATTGTTTTGTTCGCAGCCTATCTAATAGTAACATGATTGTGGATCTCTAATGTAAGGTATAAGATTCTTCGTCTCAAAATAATAATCGGCCGGTATATTCTAATCAAACTTGGGCATCCTAGATTTCTAAATCATCCCTAGTTCTTCTATTAGTTACACTCTTACATTGTATTACCTCGACAAAAATCGCATTACCTCTCAACTTTTTACTTTCCTTATATACATAATGTATAAGGAAAGTCTTGTGACGAGGTCGAAAATTCGAATTCGAGTTTGCGACGGAAGAGCACGTTTCAAGCATCCCTGATCACGAATCAAACATTTTTGAGGTGATGTCTGCCTGTGTGTGTGCAAGGGGGGGGGGGTGTCAGTGAGTCTGTGGAGACGATATCTCACGAAAGAATGGAGATATTCGAATGAAATTTGGTACACAAATAAAAATCCGTGAATACTGGAAGCCTATTGTTTTTATACGTAATCGAATGTTCAGAACCCCCATAAATTTTCGAGTGAAATTTTGAAAAAATCATTAAAAGATCAATACATTTTATAAAGTTGCGCAAATAGGCATTTCTTATGTAATTTTTCCTTAGAAAACGATTGACATAAACTTTAGATCGCTAGCATGAACCGTTCTCGAGATATTGCGCATTTTTAAAATAAATTTATCAGAAAATCTCGTAAATTAAATAAAATCTGTTAACTGTTAAGAAACATGTTCACATTTCATATGTAATATCATGCGATATATTGGGTGACATCATTCTCGTGGATCCAGCTCGTTCCATTCGTGAGAAAAGGTACTTTGAGTAATATTTTTGCATCTGAACGCCAATAATTATTTATATACGAAAATCTCTCCAAATGGTTAAAAATGACGCTAAATCAATGAAAATGACGACTGATTGACGAAAATTTAATATCTTGGAAAGAATATAAGTATCTACTAGAAGAAAACCTATTTTTTTTTTTTACTGTAAAAGTAGTAAATTCATTGCATTATATAAGGAAAGTCATGTGTTGCTCACATCAGATATTTTACTACGGCTCTGGGCGACTAGAAAACACATAATGAAAATCGGTCTAAGCCGGTTTCGAGCCATGATCATTGTGATTTTCTGCCAGTTATGGTGCCAGCTACAACTATTTCGAATATGTAGGGAATTTCTTATAAGTACCGAAGAAGCATAAAATTACAATTTATCCATGGATTGGAGATATGTATTAACAATACATCAGACATATAAAGATATATGTCTTCAGAACCACATGCTTGTTGTAGTATAGGGAGTCTGATATCGACATTTCGATTTCCGAGGAGAGAACTAACTGCTCAGTGAAAATATCGAATATTGATATATTTCGGCACCAAAATCCAATCATTACGCAATAATCGTTGCAAAAGTCCCACAAACTACAATCTGAACTTTTCCAAAGTAGTACGTGATCTTTTGCAAGTTTCTAAATAAATATCCACTAAAAATGTCGTCTGCCATATTTAATGAACGAAATAATTTCAATTATCTCCCACTAACAGTTACGGAAGTTTTCTACTAAATAGCGGCGTTTTTGCTTAAAGTTTACACAAAGGCAGTTTTCAGAGACAATTGGTTCGAGCGTAGCAAAATACATGAATAAGTGTATGTCCATGTGTTAGCATTATATAAAAATATCTTAAACATGAGTCTCCACTGTATCGTTATCAATATTGGAATAAACACGAATGTATATTTTTATGAGTTTCATTTAAGGATTTTCATAAAAAAAAATCTGATGTGGGCAACATATGACTTTCCTTATATAATTCAATGAATTTACTACTTTTACAGTTAAAAAAATGTTATTCTAATAGTAGATACTTATATTCTTTCCAAGATATTGAATTTTCTTCAATTAGTCGTCATTTTCATTGATTTAGCGTCATTTTTATCAATTTGGCGAGATTTTTGTTAATTTGGCAACAATTAAAAATGTCGCCAAGTTGGCGACATTCCGCCAAACTTGTCGCCAAAATCTGGCCATGCGTTATGGACGGAGAAATAAGTTATTCTTACAGCAGATAAATGACTATTGGCTTTCAAATATAAAAGTATTACTCAAAGTATCTTTTTTCATGAATGGAACGAGCTAGATCCATGAGAATGATGTCACCAAATTTATCGAAAGATATTACATATGAAAACAGTTAATATTTTATTTTAATTTACGGAATTTTTCGATATTTTTTTTGAAAAATGTGCAATATCTCAAGAACGGTTTATGTTAGCGTTCTAAAATTTATGTCAATCGTTTTCTAATGAAAAATTACATAAGAAATGTCTATTTGCGTAACTTTATTAGCGGTTTTGATTTTTTGACAACTTTTTAAAAATTTCACTCGAAAATTTAGGGGGGTTATGAACATTCGATTGCATGTAAAAATAATAGGCTTCCAGTGTTTACGGATTGTGATTTTTGTACCAAATTTCGTTCGAATCGGTCCATTCGTTCGTCAGTTATCGTCTCCACAGACTCACTGATACATACATACTTTCACACACACACATACATACTTTCACACACACACACATACTTGCACACACACACACTTCAAAAATGTTTGATTCGTGATCAGGGATGCTTGAAACGTGCTCTTCTGTCGAAAACTCGAATTCGAATTTTCGACCCCATCACAAATACTTTCCTTATACATTATATATATAAAGAAAGTAAAAATAGCTTTTAAGGTTTATCTTTATTAAGTTGGTAAGAACTTAGTGATGTCGATACATTGGAAGCGAGCTTATCTGTGGTTCCCTAAACTAATTTCATAACATGAATATCCAATATCCATAGCACTCTTGAAATTACCAACATTTCCTTTATAATGTACCATTATGTTTCCCGAAATTATGATTGTTTATCATAAACAATAATGATACGAAAATCTTAAGATTAGAATTATTTCAGTTCTAGCTGTGAAAATTACTGAAAATTTCATACAGTTATAGTTTTTAACGCAATTTATCCAAACATTGCATTTGATAGATGCATTCATTCTTGCGTTATAGTTACACGCTCATACACATGGTGCTAGTGTTTCAACAGAAGAAATAGAATGGCATATTTTTTGCTGCATATGTCCTATGAAAAACAATGATAATTCCTGGAACAGTGTTGGAAGTAAACTGTATATTGAGAACTTGATCACTTGAAAAACGCTATGGATATTAATATCAAATCAGTTTATACTACCACCGATAAGACAAATGTGTCCTATATGTCAGCGTCACTAAATTGTGACTGACTTTAGAAAAGATACATTTAAATCAGTCTTATGAAATATGTTTAAAGAATAACAGGATATAAAATCTGTAAGCTATATATTTTTCATATTCTCTTTAATAATGATATAGGCATAGATGAAACTAAACATTATTGGATGTTGATAAGAATGTTGATCTACGATGAATTCCGGATATTTTCTAAGTAAATGATTGTTTCATTATTATTACTAGTATTTGGAATATTTTCATCAAATAATTTATGTTCGCAAAATTATTTAATATACATGAACCAATGGAATGCACTTTCTGAACAGCTCTTCTTATTATAATCATACATTTTTCTGCTATTATGTAATCTGAAAATATGCTTTGTTTTAACAGAAACATTTTACAAAAATCCCTATTATTTTTTTTACAAAAAATCCCTATATAATTCACATTACTTACAGATAAACACGTTACCACCCTATCCAAAAATTGGTGGAGAGTCAATAAAACAATAGCAAGTCGTTCCAGCCTGTACATTTATTGCTCAGGGGGCGGTCTTTACGTTCCCTCTCGAGTGGAACATTTAGTATCTAAGATGAAATGCTTACAGACGGTACTTTGCCAAGATTCATTTATCCCTTTTTCCCTTTCCTAACATTTCTTTGTGGCCATTTTTCCCTAATGGTTACCAGATGTTTCCTTTCCATGCAGCCTTTTAACCCTAGGAGGGACTTTTTTTTCCTTTTAGAGATATATCCACTTAATAAATAAAACGTTATTTGGCAAATCAAAATTTTTACTTGTGTGAATGATTTAAGCGATATATTTTACGTTTTATTTTATGAAGTGCTATGCGCATCTACCTTGAAATTTTCCATTAAACGAGGAGAATTGCTCATTATGAAAAAGAACTAACATTTTAACAAAGCCTTATATCAGATTCAATTTCAGATGCATATTTCAAACATGTTAAATCGCATATTTTAGAGGCCTGGAAATATACATCTTGTTAACTTAGTATCTAAATAGGAAAGTTTCTGATGTGACCGTGCATTCAAGAAGGGTGATGGTTTTATGAAAAAACTGCTGAGGATATGCGCCTTATTCATGTTACCTGATAGAAATTTAGCAACAATAACTTCTTCATAAGTTCAAAATCATAAAATTTTTATTTAATGCATTAACCGAAATGAGAGGCAAGGAGCAGCCTCTTTCTTCAAAATAAAGGGATATTTTCCTGAGAATGAAAGGATATCTCCTTCAGAAAGGATATTTCCTTCAGAAAAGATATATCCTTCAGAAAGGATATCTCCTTCAGGATATCTTCCTCCAAATGAAAGGATATCTCCTTCAAAATAAAAGGATAACTTCTCCAGAATGAAAATATATCTTTTTCAGTATGAGAAGATGTTGTCTTCAGGATAAAAAAACACTGCACAAGGGTGCGTGCCAACGATGGTGCATCTGTCAGACAAGTCAAACAGCTGGTTGCCGTCATTTTCTCTCCTGAAGAACAAGCTCTTCCTAGCCTTAATTTCAACTCTTCTTAGCCTTATTTTCATCACTTCTTAACTGATATTTTAATCAAACGTTTTGCTCTGTTAAATTAACGAAATATGCATTTTTTTTTCAGATACGTCCAAACAGCAGTTTTAACAAAACTGATATACTTTACTGATAGGAAAATCTTGAAAACTTAAATATACCAACACTCCAGTTTTATCAGAGAAGAACAGTATCACATTCGAAAAAAGACCACCTCCATTTCAGCGGTGCAAAACGAAGACTAAAGAGCTACTTGCCATATGAGTATTGAAACTCGCTATATTTTTAATCAAATATTAAATCAGTAAATCCTGTAAAGAAAATCTTAAATGCATAAGCTTGCAGCATAGACTAAAAATTACACTGAATATAGTTAATCCCGTGAATTGACGAGGATTGCAAAGTAAATTATTTTCGAAAAATATCTCCCATCAGCCTGCAGCGTTGAAGTCCCTAATATCCCCAGACAGACATAGATCACGCCTCCTCCAGATCTACATTATTAATTCCTAATTCCTCCACGATACCTTAAATAAACGTAATTAACATACTATCGCTTTACAAAACCGAATTACAGTATAACACTCTCATAAAAATTGAATTCCTTAACTTTCAGCATATTACCAAAACCAGACAGAGAAGTTCTCATATTGAATTTATTGCATTTATCAATTACTCTTTTTTAGTGAAAGAAATCCATGAAATGTTAATCTGTTGCAATAAATGAAATTTGTCACATGCGTACATTAGGGCGCGGTAGCCCAGTGGTTAGCGCGCGGGAATTGCACTCGGTAGGCCCTGGTTCGATTCCCTCATCAGCCCAAACTGTCACCGTGTTCAAGCGGAGTATAATCACGTTAAACATGTGGATCCGTAAGTCCTTCCGAGAGATCGGTGATAGAGGCAGGAGGGTATGGTCCCTGTGGTTGCCTCCCCCACTGGGCTCCGGTCTAAACTGGGTGGCTCTTCCCCGCCATCCAAACTGTTACCTTACACCTTTCTGGTAGGTAGAACAGTCCGGATCTCAACAATAACACCATGTTTACATTATTTACAGAAAATGCAAAATACTGAAAAATGCAAAAATCCCTATATACATGTATGTGGTTATATGAAAAGAAGTCAAATGTTTTAGACTAATGCTGTTTAAAATAACAGCTAATAACACAGTTTTATATTTAAGTAATTTTACTAAAAGCCATGTTAAAAGTACAATATTTTTAAAACTCCAAACATTTTGAGCATAAGCATAGTCCTTATCAGAGGCTTCCTCCTGATTTACATCATCGAAGAAGGCCTCTTTAGAGGGTAGACTCGTTTCTTCAAACTTCTTAGCACAATCTATATAAGAATAGGGGTAAACAACCCTTTCAATTCAGCAAATTCACTTGATAATTTGTAAAATGTTCTTTTATGATACGAAATTGGTCGGATTCCAAACTAGATCGTAGTTTCTCAATAGAGGCAGGTAAAAATTGGAGGGAGTCTATAAACTGTAGACTTCCAAGGCTGAATGTTATATAATTCTGCAAATTACTGGAAATACACTGAATTATCTTTTCTTTAAATTAACCGATTTCCGGCATAATTGTCCATCATACCCTTTTAAATTGTGGATTACAACAGGTGTGCTCCGTTTTATCTTGTAATTCAGATTACAAATTACGATGAGCTGCACCTATAAACTTAGAAATTAAGTGACATTGATCTCTTACACGTTCTTCCCCTAAATCCGTGTTACAGATACAGATAGCAGCATTTTCAATGTTTTCAAGATCTTCAGCAGTGAAACACATTTTCATATTTCCCTTCAATATTCTTTGAATCTCCTCTTCTACATGAATACGAGCCTTCAAAAAATGGGCAATCACATCTTCACCCCCATAGATAACAGGACCTTTAAAGGTTTTCCTATCAGGATCAATAATAATGTATGCAAAACCACAAGAAATATGATGAGATAAGATGTTCTCATGTGAAATGGAAAAGTAATTCTCCCACATATCCGTTTTTATTATAAAAGACTCAAAGTCTGCATATATCACAAATGGTACACGCATTTACATATAAACACATTTGAATTTCAAAAATGCATTATCACCACTAGACAATTCCATTCGCTGCAGACCATACTGTCATCATAATTCAATATGATTCTTTAAACGAGTTTCAGATGAAAACCGTTGTAAACAGTGATTACAAAAATAATACTTATCTTTATTTTTAATTAAACTGCGTAAATGTTTGCTCATACTTTTAATACAGCAGTAATGATAGTGCTCATCATTACTAATACGTATTAAATAAATTGCAGTGTTGATCCCGTCTATCAGATGATATATAGAACGGGAACATATTCTTACCTTCATACCCAAATACATTCAGACTCATATTGTTATTTCGCTCAAAAAATTTAAGATAGTGTAAAGAGATAGGAAACTCAATTCCATCCATATTTAGCTTGCATCTATACTCAATATATTTACCGACACGGGATACATTCTTATTAACTGGATAAAGACCTGCTAAGATGGACCACATGAAGTATTCTGGTCACTATTCTGCACATTAATAACAGCTTTCTCAGCTGCTAGTTCTTTGGGTAGTAGGATATAACTAGAAGCAACTAGAGGCTCATATGCCCCAACATCAATCATTAGCTCATCAATCCTCTCTAAAACCCAATCACTACCACGACCCTCATAGGTTTCGAATGATGCTAATGCTTTTCCAAAAGCAGAATCCATATTACCATTCAAATTTTTTTCAGTGATATTCCTCATACAGGAACTTCTGAAATAGGTTGTATAACATTTCTGCTCTTCAGATCGGAAACGAGTAAAACGGTAACATAGATTTATGTACCATACAATACTACGCTTCAAGGCAATCTCCTCAAACAACACCTGTGTTACAATCGGAAAAGGTAAAGATATCTTTTTCGCAATCACCGGCAATTTTATGAACGGTCACAGTACTGTTTAAAGCTTGTTGACAGAGATTTGTAGTCACTTTCCTCTTCTTACTCATGCCAGAAGCACCTAAAGTTTTTCTTTTACCGCCTTGCGTAGGGCAAGCACTGAAAGTTTTGCTTTTCATATCCAACATAGGCTTATCACCATGAGCTGTACGCTCATGATGCAAAATATTACTCATTCGAGTAAATGTAGTAGGACTTGTGGACGAGGAACTTTATATGAAGAGTCATGAATTTCCATGTATCGTTGTCAAAACTAAAGTAAGATAATCATAGATTCTTCATATTACCCCCAACAAGAATCATTCCAAAAATAATAAAATCACTAAGTTAAAGAATATTTATAAATATGGAAACTCTAATCAGTTACATTAAATTCATAAAAGTTCTAATTAAGTAAGCTAATGAAGTTATCACATATTGTAAAAGTAACAAATTTAATAAAATCATATTAAAACAAGTACTTATATGTCCACTGATGCGTAAAGGCATAACATCGACCATAACAACATCCCTAATGTTAGATACACTATCTCCAATATCACAAGTTAAAGAAGGCATCATGATTTAAGACTATGAGATAGTACCGTTAGCACAACCTACCAATATGAAGTATTCTCGTAGAATGACCAAATTACAGTTTCAATGTCACTCGCACTCATTTCTAAAGAAAATATAGTTCTTAGAATATCCCTACGCCAAGGTTGGGATAAGGTCATTCCATTGAGAAGGAATAGATAGAGAGAGTATGACGTCACACCCTACGGTAGAGCTCCTATACTACAGGCTAACTTATCAAGCATATTGAAGCCCAGTAAGGTTTCTACAAATACATGGGCTACCTTATACTCCAAATATTGATTTTTACAAATATTTGATAATGTTAACAAATTTACAATTGAGTTATATTTTTATAAATATGAATTAGATTGGAGTAACATTTGTAATTATGCGACACTCATTAACAAAAATCAAAATACCAAATATGATTCTCACTCAGATTAACAAAAAGATGAACATTTTTTTTTTTGCAAAAATATTAAAATTTATGAAATACTTTGATGTATATTTCTATTTTACATCTGTTACAGTTCTAACAATATATAGAATAAAATATGGTCTTATTATGAGCTCAGAAAGACCTTGAATTATTTGAAATACCTGTACTAAATAATGAAAAGTTGATTTTGAAATATATATGTATTTATGATGATACATAGTAGTGTGTTGTTGTTGAAACCCAGTTTGGACGGTCGGGAAGTGCCACCCAATTTAGACCGGAACCCAGTGGGGGACATAGTAGTGTGTGAATTACCCGGGGGGGGGGGGCACTTTAAAATAAAAATGTGTATTTAATTTTAATGGTACTGAAATTTTAAAGAGGGGTAATCATTTTATAATTCTGTGGATGTATTGATTAGATAAATACAACATTTAAAATTTTAATAATACGAGTAATAATGAATTATATAAATCTGTATTGTAAACGATAGATATTTTATGTCTAGTACAAAACAATTTAAGTACTTTAACGGATAATATTGAGGAAATCCTCTAAACATAGCGCTAATGTTTGCATTAAATGATTGGCGCTAATCATTGTCTTGGCGATATAAATATTAGTGCCGTTCCAAAGTAAATTCGAGGCATTCAGACATAATTTCTATCAGTTTTTAGTAAAATAATCCTATTTGATCATTCAATATCGTTTATGATAAATGCATTTTGATTTATTTACCATTTTAGCTTATGTTTACATAATTATTATAATATGGTAAGATTTCCACTTGGCGACAGTTTTTAGCAGTAGGATTCAACAATTTTATGATTCATTATACTCTAAAATGCAATAAAGTGTATAAAACTTGAAATATATTGGTGTAACATGAATAAATCTTTAATATATATATATAATTTGCAGCAATTATACTTTTAAGTTTGGAAGAGAGAATAATACACTCAGGACTACAAACCACGTTTACTAAGATGAGACTATAACAAATAAAATCAATAATAATACATACTACAGTTACCGAAATTATAAAATAAGTGTTTAAAATAATATTTTATATAAAAATAGAAGTTTCAATTACAATATTGTAAAATTTAGCTTTCAAAAGTATGCTCCTGTACCGGCTATCCAATGATTCTGCCGACTATTTATAAGCCATTTTTTTATTCCCTCTTCATTTCTGGGAAAGGGAAATTAGAGAGATTATATAGAGGAGCCTTACCCTACGGCGTTTCCAGTTCTATAGAGAATGTCCGCAATATCACTGCTCGGTAAACCACGTGACTGGTATCTTTCTGAGTCGCGTCGTCTGCTAGTTAGTACTATATATTTTAACAGGAAAAGCATATATCTGCATTCTAAAGAGCGATTTTCGCCGCATTTTCATCGCTGCAAAGTAAAGCCTCTTCAGATATTTTAAAACGAAAGCAAACGAGTTTTATATACCACAACTAATTTATTTAAAATGTAGGAACAAACGTTAATTTTACAAATGCAAAGTTGCATAGTGCTTCAATTTTTTTCAACTGCTATTACAGCTACGTTTCGATTACTGCAAAGTGCAATTTTCAAGATTTTTTTTTTAATTTAACCCTTTGCGTTTTATATATCACAATTAGTATATTTAATGTTAACGAAAAAGCAATTATTTAATATATTTAAATCTATAAACATGTACATATATCAATTACATGCGTAGTATGTATTCATTATAACACACAAAGTGTAATTTCTTTAAAAATGCCCCAAGAACCCATTTTTGTTAGATACTTATTCTTGATTGTTATAATCTTGTAGCTTAATTAGTTACCCATCTTTAAAATCTCAAAATCAACCATTTACAATTAATAAAATTTTGTGTCAATTATCATCATATTTTATAACTAATAGGTGCAGTAATCAATAAGTAAAGATACATTGTGCAAAGGATTAGAAATAACTTTAATCTAGTTAAGTACAAATTCTTAAAAAATAATTACAATAAATAAACCACACAGTCACTTTAGCTACGTGTAAAGGCACTGGTGCCACATCGTGAGGATTTTCGTCAGCCCAGTGAACGCAGTTCTTGGAGTTTACGTTCCCAGTTAAGGCAAATGTGCCTCATCCGTCCATAATATCCGCAGCGGCCACGTGCTACATCATATCTGATGAGGAAAAAATGTGCAAAGTCGACACGCTGTTGCTCATCTCCAGGTTGCAACATCTGGACGCGCTGGAATGTATACGGAAACATCCGCAGAATAGAGTGCAGAAGCTGGAGGACTGTGGTTTTCGGTACATCCAAATTGCGGGCAACACTTCTTGCACAAAGCAATGGACCTGCAGTAATCGTATTATGCACTTCCGCAACAACTTCAACAGGAACAGAAGGTCGTCCGGATCGGGGTCTATCACATGTGCATCCAGTTTCTGCAATTTGTTTTACCAAATCACGTGCAGTTCGTGCGAAACATAGGCCTCGTCTTAGCTTACGATTTCGCCGATAAACTCGCATTGCTTCGGCAGCATTTTTCCCCGTTCAGATAAAGCAGCTTTATCAATTCACCTCGTTGTTTCCCTGTAAGTGTCATCTTGTTGGCACGTTCGAACACCTCATTGAAGAAACAATCTTCTCACACTGCTTATTAAAGGTTTTCCACAAGCAATGCCTTGCACATGGTGTTCTGTGATTGATGCTTCTACTGTCTATCCCTGTGAATTATGCAAAGTGCGTCAATGTACCTCCTCTCTGTGTTGTCATTGGTCCTTTACAATGCTTTTCTTTGCGAATGTTTTACGTCGCCCGTTTTCGTCATACGTGTATCGTTCCAACGCTATTTATGGTTTTTCAATGAGCTGATCAATTTGCACAGGAAAAAAGTGGGTGTTGCCATTCAAAAATTTCGAAATTTTTTCACTGTAACCGTAACCACGAGAGCTCTAATGTTTGAAATCATCACAATCTCGAGCGCATACCTTTAAATAACAATATCTGAAATTTCCTTTCGATTGGTTGGCAGCTAGGGGTTCATATATCGAGGAAGTATTTTTATGACCACCCTGTATATATATATATATATATATATATATATATATATCCGAGTGAAAAAGAAGAAACGTTAAATCGTTGAAAGGAGAGAACCAAATGCGTTGCATATAATGGCAGGAGAGGATTGCGACATCCCTTCCCGTTTAAAGCAGCTTTTACAGCCCGGGCAACGCTCACGGTACCAATACAATACAATGGTCAGTTCCCTACATGTGCATAGACAAAGGCACCCGTATACTAGAAGATCAAGAACAACATCGACACAGAAGGAATGGATGCAAAATGAAAAACTATCCCAGTACCAGAGCCTATATATCAACACTTACTCATGCGTGCCAACACACCAGTATCGCATAAATCACAAAATTCCAACCAATTCCCGATGGAAACGTCTAACGTTTTCTTTATTACCGAAAAAAGAATTATAGCATGCCCGCAAGAAATAAATTGGATAGTATTTTTTTAAAGCTTCTTACGACTTTTTGATTACATTTATTGCAATCCCTTTTGAATGTGTTGTAAGCCTGGTTTCTCTTGAAATGGCCGACGAGGATGCTTCTGAAAACATTCTTAGTAAGGTTCGTCCTCCAATCTATAAGATGGCCAATCTTGATTTTGTAAAAATCGCGTTTGTCGTATAAAGTTGTTTAAGTACCATATCGTTGATGTTTATTTATTGATATGTCCAGAAAATTCACTGCACCATTCTGTTAACTTGGTTTTCGATCAGTTCCAATTCTCTTGGATAAAAGGTGAAATCGAAATTAGATGTGTCTTCAAACCACCCCAAGAGCACATCGTCTACATAACGGGAATATGGCATCTCATAAAGAATATGTGTGCCTTTTGCATAAGTAGATAGATAAATATCTACCAAAATGGATGAACAGGCTCCCCACATGGGTATACCTTTAATTTGTTGGTAATAGCCATTTCCGTCATGTAAAATATTCTTATTTAGCACCAATTCCACGAGATCCAAATATCTACGATATGTAATAAACACTTTTAAGTCATATTCTTCATGTAAATTCTTCAGTATTAGGTACAGCTGTGTTAATTCAATATTGTTAAAAAAATCTCGAAAGTCATAGCTTTTAAATCTGATGTCTTTTTGACAAAATTTGAGGCGATTTATGACCTCTTGTCCGTTTTCAATCATAACATGTTTAAGGATATTCAAAAGCTTCAGATTTGCCTGGGTTAGGTAAGTTCCACATCCAACAGTGACTGTGCGGAATTTGACAGGTACTTTGTGTAATTTAGGAATAAGAATTAAATATGGAAACTTGACAGATTTCAATTCTATTCCTATACGTTTGTATAATGCCTTTATCCTGTTAGTCAAAACACTACCGTTATTGGACAATTGAGCATACATGGTGCGATCTTGGTAACACATTTGTAAAGTGTCCACATAATATTTTCTACAAGTAAAGGCATAATGTGAAACAATTTTATCTGAATAGGTCAAAACAAAACTTTCTTTAACACAATGAATGGAAGTTGGAATGGAAGGACCCTTGGTATTATGATGTTGCTGTAGGTAGTGTAGATGGAATGCGTTGTAAAAGTGACATTTCCATTCTTTGAAAACTTAGATAGGAAAACTATACTTTACTGCCAATCTGTATGTGAAAACTTCTAGATCGTTGTTAAAATCTTCTAAAATATCTTTAAAAACTTGTGTCCGAAATTTCGTACCGAGTCGAAAAATTTGCGTTAGTTCATGATCCTTGATCACTGCTAGATCGCCTGTAATAATATGGTTATGTAATATTATGGTTATGTAATCGTTTTTCATTTTGCGTCCATTCTTTCTGCATCGATGATGTTCTTGCTCTTCTTGTATACGGGTGCCTTTGTCTATGCACATGTAGGGGACTGACCATTGTGTTGTATTGGTACCGTGAGCGTTTCCCGGGCTGTAAAACCATTGTTGAGGGTCCCTGTTTTCTGGTTTCAATTCTCAGTAATTTGTAAGAAATTGAGTCGAGCTGAAATCCGTTGCATTAAGTAATCTAGAACTCTGCATTGATGTGCAGTAAATACACATGGAAGTATGAAGTTAGAAAACACTCATTGCAGATAATAGCATCCATTGACTAGTTTTGAACTTATGCACTCATCAGCATGAGATAGCCAATATCTGCAATGGTAGCAAGAAAACTTGCTATAATTTTTCAAACCTCTATGGTAAGTGACAAATTCAATTCTATCGTGTGACCAGCTTCTTTAGCTCAGGCTGCAATAGCCAAGTTCATAGTCACAGAACCCACATATAGGGGCCATTTCTAAACATTAGGAAACCACTCATATTGCAGATAACAGTATGAATATTGACAGCAGATCATATAAAATTTCATAGTCACATATTCAACAATATATCTTTTTTTTAATAGTCACAAGCAGTATTATTAAACCTCAATGGTGTCCTTTTAGTAGAAATGGTTTAAGGCATAGGTGGCAAAAAAATTAGTTCCAGACTGAAATTTGTTTCTAGTAAGATGTAGTTTTATGAGTGCAATTCTCTATCTCAAAGAAGCAAAAAAGATCACAATAAACTAACACCATAATATAAAATCATCTTTATTAAGTATTTCTCTTAAGTATGAAATTAACTTTTAAATATTTTAATTGCTCTCCGTGGATAAAATGCGGGAAAAGAAATGTCTTTGTTGAAGTAAAAAGAATCTTTGAGATCTTGTAATTCATCAACAAGGTGGCTACAGGATCTCAGATAAAAAATTCCCCATTTTCAGATATCTTCAAAAATTCCCTGATATGTATCACTATCTACTTTCACCAAATATTAGTCTTTCGGGACGGCGGCATTCCGAAACTACCGTGGCCCAAAGGACGAAGCGCTTCGTTTCCGAAATGTGCGTAAAAGACGGCTACTTTTTTGCGCTAAGCCTTACTCTCGAAAAAAATTCACTAAAAATCACCCGTTCAACACAGCATTCTACTTTTTTCAGGAAGAAAGGAAATACTTATTTTCTATTTGATGTATATTTTTTATTCAAATTTTCTTTTATCAAAATATTAAAAATTTTAGTGTATATATGTTTTAGGTACAGATGGATAATTCTTTGGCATGTCCTTCCGATTTTTTAAAACTGTACCACATATATGCGTATTCTTAGACAACAAATACTTTGCAAGTACATGAGAGGTAAAAAATTTATCCAAATACAAAGTATATCCTTTTCCTGAAAGTTCATTTAGAAGTGTTTTCACAACGCGTTCTCCATATCCACCATCAGAGCTTGATAATCCCGTGTCCTTTCCAGTATACACAAGGAAATTCCATTTATAGCCTCATTCCGATTCTGACGATTTATATATTTTTATTCCATATCTGGACCTTTTCGATGGGATATATTAACGAAATCCCAGCCTTCCTTTCCATGAGAACATAAATAACCTAATCATTTCATTGCCGCACATTCCTTTACCCCCCCCCCCCCCTCCCCCACCCGCTCAAAAAAAAACCTCTCTTATATTCCTCTAATTCAACAACCAAATCAATAAAAGACAAAATCAGTACGAGACCCGGAACTCAATTATAAAATTGTTGATGCTATGAGAAGTGCTATGTTTACTTTACAGAACCATGTGTTTCACCGCTCCAAATGGAGAAATAATTCATTGGATTCTCCTTGTGCCGAGGTCAAACATCTACAAAATACATTTAAGTTGCTTCCACGGGCATTTAGCGCCATCTAGGAGACAAATACATTCAAACTAAAACGTTCCACATAGAAACACCCATACGTGCCAGTCGTCCTTTAGGGTAAAATTTCCTCCGGCCCGCGGGAGTGCCGTTCGTCCTTGACTGCAACTTCACAGCTGGCGCGTATGCGTGCCACTCGTCGCGAAAGGGTTAACAAGCATAAAAAGTCAATAATTAAAATTGAAAGTGATAATTAAGAATGAATTAATTACTTTCAGCACTGAAAAGTATAGAAATCAAAGTATAGTATTTATGCAAGAGTTGTGTAAGAACAGTATTATTACAAGAATACTAATCTTTCAAACATTAAAATTCAAGATAAGCTATAAACTTCAGCAGTGTTCTGTAAATTCTAGTGAAGAATTCATATAGTTGAACAAAAAGAAATTAGTATTTATACTACGAACTCTACTGTACGTATAAAGAGCGCAGTGGATATCAGTCACGTGTTTTCCGATGTTCTGATGTTGCGATTCACTTTGTGACATCATGCCGCCTCTATCTATTCCTTCTCGATGGGCCATCCCCGTAAACACTGCCACCTCTAAAGAAAAAAAATAGTTCTTGGAATATCCCTCCGCAAGGTGATATCACGGTTACAGTTAAACTGAATACAAGTTATCATAATTACACACACTAATACCATTAAAATAGACGATCCGTTCATAATCATAATCGATAGTATATTTTTTAATAATCGTAATCAATGCATTAAATAGATTCTTATAGGATTAAATCTAAGATCTATTAAAACCCTAACACATCTACTATAATTACCAGATTTTAATGAAATAATTCCCTTCCTAACCTTTAACAATTAACTAAGTATAGCAGAAAATCCCTTTCACACGTAAAAAGTAACAATTTCCCTCTAACATAGGGAAAACACATCTTAACATTGCATTAAAAAATCCCTACACACCCACTGAAAACCAATGTAACTTACATAGAATCCTCTTCAAATGCATTCTAAGTTAATCCCTAGTCATAAATGTTTACACTAATTCTTTGAAAGAAAACCCCTTTGTAGTGAAAAATGCCTTAGAACCACCAATCATTACGCAATACAACATCTTGGAAAACTACTTATAATACAACCTACTCTCCCTTGCAAGCATGGAAACATTGAATTTAACAGCCCTCCGATAGACACGCAACCCTTCAAGATCATCCTTTCACCCCTCCCCCAACGCCCCGAGAAACCTGTAATTACCATCATTGCATCTCCAATATACTGTTTATGCACACTAAACATTTCCCTTAACACCCAGAATCCATAATAAAACCTGCATTTCCATCTCAAAATCCAAAATCCCTGGAATCCTACACGAAAGCATACCTTACAGGAATTCTTAAAATGGGTATAAAAATCATAACATTAACCCAGGAACTAGTCAATACCTTCAACTTACTCAGATTTAACCTTTACATATGCTCTATAACCATATCAATCCATTTACTCTACTGAAAAACATTCCTCCATTCAAATTCCTACTAAAGAGAACATTCATTCCTAACATCCCATCAACTCGTCGTGGTGTAGTAGATAGCGCGGTCACCCACCACACTACAGCCCCCAGATCGAATCCGGCTATTCCAAACCAATATATCCTTTTAAATTCAGAACTTAAAATAAAACCCCAATAGATAGAACCACACAAATTCTCAAACCTTCTAATATTCTAAAATGTTTCATCTTCCTCATGACAGCTCAAAGTTCAAGGTTACCTCATGACGCTATCATCCAAAGTTCAAGTATCCCCAATACGTCATCGTTCAAAGTTCAATTCACTCGCCCACATTGTCTATCTCATTATTAGTCCACAATCAGTGTCCAAATACTTGCCAATTCTTCCTCCTCATTAAGTCATCAGTTCAAAATTCAGCAGTAGAGAGGGATAACGGTCCCTCATGACGTCATCAGAGGTGCAATCTTGCACCTCTTGGGGCGGGATACCTGTTTTCCCTTCCAACGATATTGATATGAATGGTTTTGATACGATTCGAAAAAGAAGAACCAGCATTTTTTTTTACAAAATGGCCCTCAAAAATTGTATATATCCACTCCAACTCAACTAATCGAATAAAAATTCATAAAATTTGGTATGCAAGTCACTTGAGTGTGATCCTGGTGCTGATTAGATTTTGTAATGATTCGGGATAAAACAACCCGCCATTTTTTTCGAAATGGCCAACAAAAATTGGCAGTATCTACTGTAACTGAAAACTAGTTGATCAAATTTTACAAAATTTGATGGATAAGTAACTTGTGGGTCACCCCGGAGCTGATTAGATTTTGATACGATTTGAAAAAGGAGAACCTGCATTTTTTTACTTATGTATTCATCAAAAATTGATTTTATCCACTCTAGCTGACAAAGTAATTGATCAAATTACATAAAATTTGGTAGATATGTCGCTCGTAGTATATTGTGATACTGGTTACATTTTGATATGATTCGAAAAAAAAAAGAATCTGCCTTTATCTGCGAAATGAGCCGCAAATATAATATACTCGATCTAAAATAAAATACTACATGTGCGAGACAGTGAAACTCCGATATAAATGAATAAAATTGGTGAAATATAATAATTGAGTACGTGTTCTACCTGTAAAATTTGACAACTAAGCGAATAAATCTGACCCCATGTCTGTAAGATAAACCGTTATCGAGATATTGTAGTTTTGGGAATTTTAAGGAACTGAAGAATTTAAAGTGAATTAAGTTAAATTAAAGTGATTAAGTTCATTTAAAGTGAATTAAGTGAATTAAGATCCGTCGAAAACTCGAGTTGCGCTTTTCGACATGATTCCAATACTTTCCCTATACATTACCATGTATTGCAGGGAAAGTTATAATCGTATTTCGAAATAAATGCGTTTACACAGCCTTCTAATTACACCATACTTTTGAACCATGTGTCATTTCCTACTAATTCATGGATACTGTACAAGTTTCTAACTTAGTCATTTCCCGTATCTCTCATAGTTTCCAAGATAGGAATTATAAGTTCCAAGATAGGATTTTGTCACTAGGAGCACTTCGGCCAGTCACTCTCATCTGATAACTCATGGTTATTTTACTAAACGAATATCTATTTTCATAGCTGTAGCTGTGTTTGTTTCAAAGGTACTTAGTTCAATAAAGACTATAGGAATCACCCTATATTATACACAAATTTATTCGCTCAATTTGTGTAAGAAAGAACATGATGTGGTGAAGCAGCTCAGTGGTTGGGACCCAGGGACTATACCCCGGGTTCGATTCTCGGCTCTTCCGGGGCTGACCTCGTGTTCGCGCAGAGTACGAGTACTTTGAATTTGCGGATCCGTGAATTCTTCCTAGAGGTTGGAATGGAGGAAAGAAGACTCGGTCCCTGTGAATGCCGCCGCCGCTGGTTTAAGGTCTAAATTGGATAGGAATTTCCGACCGCCCAAGATATTTACACCTTCAGATAAGTCGGACGTTCTGAGTCAAAGCAGAAGGAAACACATGCGTACAATCTCAGAAACAGATGGAAATCACTTTCTTCTGAATTGTATGAACTTCAAATATGAGAGAACATATAATTACGCAATGTATAGAACGTTGTATATGTATACTTTTTCAATGTATAGAACTTTGCACAATATATAGAACACTGCAGCCCAAAGAATACATTGTTTTCACTATTACATTAATTATACAGATGTGACATTTCAATTCCTATTGCAAGAGAACATGTAGTGCACATGCTTACGAATGGAACTCTGCCAAGAGTTTTCCCACTTTCTTATTTTGGTGTTAATTCTAACGTCGTCGTCTTTTCCCCAAATAGCAAACATGTGTTTCTTTTCCTGCTGCCTTATAATAATAGGCGGTTTGTTTCTTCTTTGCATATATTCACGTAATAAATAAAACTTTACTTTTCAATATTATATACATATTTTTTGTATGTGACTGCACCAAGCGAAGCAGTGGACTCCAGGTCTGCTTATTGTATTGCTAAATGCAATTACTTTAGAATTTTTCTCGATGGAAAGTTAATGTAATTTACGTTTTCCTCTCTGTTTAAATGTTTGTCAAATGTTTTAGGTCGGATATAGATTTTAAACTACAATTATGTTTACCTATTTTGCAATCTGAATAATCGAATGTGCTTAACACATAATATTCCCTACATATTAATGAATTTAAATATTGTTCCAATTAATTGTTTTCTAGTGGTGGAATGTAGTTTATACATTTCCTTTTTGAAGGACTTGCTAAAAACATTTACACTCTTTTGCACACATATTTCGTACAGGTTTAATACGAACTGGCCAGGCGACCGTGAGGTTTACGCTGTATTAAGGCCAGCCGCAGGACTAACCAATCTTCATTCTAGCGGAGCCGCAGCCAGGTCGCTGACTCGGCGGGATCATTCACCGGACAGGGTCCGAGAGAACACCCGCCAAGCTTGACACCAGCCACAGGTCGGCCCTTGGCTCCGGTCATGAATAGGCACAGTCCATAGGCTCGACCACCTGGAAGAGTCGGGGCCTGAACGACTCACTGGTACGACGGCCAGTTCATCACCGATCAGGTAACCCGATTGATTTTTCCCCAGCAGACGGAGAACCAGAGGTACAGACCTAAGATCCGACCACCGCAATCTTTGGCGGCGCCGCCCCCTGGGGGGGGGTACTTATCTCGTACAGTTATAGGAACTCTCTTAAACGAAAGGCACATCTCCAAAACCGGAAGTGGAAGATTCTGATGGACCGCTATCCCCTCTAAAATTTGAACCTGAATACAATCAATCTATCTAACTAAGCTCTAGCCATAGCCGAGTCTGAGAAAAAAATGTTTCAAAAATATCGAAATTTTTTTATCAGGTTGTCGGAAATAACCGGTAAGGTAAATCTTTTGTAAGCCTCCTACCTTCTATGATTCCATAAGTCACCCATAGAAGTCAGCATCTGATCATTATCAGTCATCACAAAATCCATATCAGTCATCCTCTAAGATTTATCTGCAGCTATTCCTCTGAAATCAATGATCTTGAAGTCAAAATAGACTGGAACTAAAAAACCCTAAAATTACGTCTTATGTTATTTATAATTCGATTCTGAATCCGAATCAGTTATTATATAACCACTGTCTGTAACTAATATTTATAAAAATATGTTTCGAGAAAAATAAAAAAATTTTGGACCGGAACTTAAAAAAGACCTGGTAGTGAAAATCTCTATTAAATGTTTTATAAATCTCCGACAGAAACATTGCAGCAGGTACAATGTTGCTGTCGGAGATTTCGTCAAACGCTGGCAGAATTTGATATTCGCACGTTGTTCTTCAAACGTCATTTCCGTTTTCGACGGACGCGAACGACTACAGTTCACTGACACGCATTGTCTGGAAAAACCCTGCACTGCCGACCTGCATCTTCCTTTCCACATCCGAACTTTTTGACCCTACCTTGTGTGTGTGTGTATATATATATTACATTTCTCCCACTTATGAATATAATGTTCGAAAAATCATGCCCTCGTCCTGGTTCGACCTAACAGCATATCTATAGGTATCTGATTTCTATCGATTTAATTTTTTTTCAATTTTGCTCACTTTGTTCAAGAGAAATTTGTAAAGAGCTTACTGACCCAACCGAGAATCGAATCTTGTATCTACGAACTGACAAGCAACTGCTCTACCATTGAGCTACTGGGAAGAAATTGCAACCTCTTATCGTTGAAGTGAACTCTCCATTCTGAACCCGCTAATGTCAGATTGCAGATAACTGACAATCTGACTGACCACCTTCTGCTATTTTTATCTCAGGTTAGTATCCTACTACTACTATTTTACCTAGGATAGTATCATGAGTAGTCGTTAACCTCCCAATTTGAAATCGGTGCTCGATCTTCCAGAGTCCACAGAATCCCTACTAGTCGTGCTAGGGTCACTTTCCAACCTCCAACTTTGCACTAACCGACAGGATTGGTTTGTTCGAGCGCCATTGTAAAGAATCTTACTGCACCAACCGAGAATCGAACCCTGGATCTCCGAACTGGCCGGCCGACGCCCTGCGTTTGAGCTACTGGGATAAAACCCAAGCTCATTGAAGCGGATTCTGCACATTGCGTAAAGATTCGTAGGCATACTTTAAAAATGTTTTCTTCATATTTAGATATGCCTAAAATTTATATATCCATTTAAATTCTAGATTTAGATCTTTAACAAATTTTCCCTTTACATATACCATGTATTGTAGATAAAAAAAACTATTTAAATAATTAGACTATTGAAAATTCCTCAAAATGTAATGAAGGGCTTACGTTTATATGACTATTTTGGTAGCTGCGCCATTGCCATGTTTTCGATAAACAAAAATTGATTGATTTTCGTATAAAATTTCACCCAGCATATAATGGTAATTTCGTTAATTTATGAATAGCAGCAAGCTTTCCTTATCGAACTCAGCGAATCTCTTTAAAATGTCAAGCATTAATCTACTTTGAAATAGTGACATAATGTGCGCGCTATGGCTTCGCAATTATATCATACAGCTAGTTGCGGATACAAAATTAAATCATTTAACCCACTGATGCAAAATTATGCTCCATTACTGTGTAGTATAGGGTTTCTAGTAAAATATTTAAGCACGCCATTAACTTTGGAAAAAAGTCCTTGAGTGTATATATTGAGCATGTGTATAGTAAAGCGACCATGACCAATCGAATAGAAGCCATTGCGGCACCACTGGCGTAGGATGTAAAAAGCTATCATAAAAAACAAAGTAAGATAGAAGACTGTCAATTACACAGTTGTAGAACGTTTCAGTAAGTAAAATACACTTTGTGCGAAAGATAAGGAACATTTGAGTTATATATATAAGCACAAATAAAATGATAATGTAACATACAGCTTTTCCAAGGATACGTTGGGTCCCCTTCGTCAGTGCAAGAGAACCAACAAGTATATAAGCACAAATAAAATGATAATGCAGGATACAGCTATTTCAAGGATACACTGGATCACTTTCATCAGTACAAGAGAATCAACAAACCCGAAGTGCAAAGGAGGAATGGGTGAGTTCACTCATTCTTCATGCTGTATGCTGCATTATCATATCATTTGTGCTTATATACGTTGCTGGAGTTTTCTTTGTAGAACATTATCTAATGTGTAGGAATCAAAAATAAAATTGTTACAGAAGATTTTTATTTAATACAATAGCGTTATAGACGACTTTTTGTCATATTTAGAAATAATACAATAAACAGCACTTACATGAACGAAAATTTAATGCAAACCCTGTTTAAAACGTCATCGACAATACACATTTGAATTTGAGAAAGGCAATGATTAGGCAAAAACTATCCATAAATATTGGCTGGACATGTAGCGACATGTAAAGTAATAACAGATATGTATTGCTTCTCTTACACATGTTTCGTGAATTCCTCATGTCAAATGCTACCCATAATACGATGTCTTACAACATTGTAATTTGCTTTTTTATCTATCTCGCTTTGCTGCCTAGTTTGTTATCCTAACATTTTAATTATCCTCTAATAGTGATGCAATCACTTTTATTCGATCGGGTTTGGTCACTTTCCTCTAGATAAATTTAACGTGAACACTTTTTAGCCTTCGTTCAAAAAATTATTAGTGTTACTATTTACTAAGAGACCTGCAGTATTTGTGTAGAAGGCGTAAAAATATGTTTACTACTTTTACTAATATTACTAAAATAGTTACTATTTCCTAAGAGACTTGTAGTATTTGTGTAGAAGGCGTAAAAATATGTTTCCTACTTTTACTAATATTACTAAAATATTTACTATTTCCTGAGAGACCTGTAGTATATATGTAGAAGGCGTAAAAATATGTTTCCCACTTTTACTAATATTACTAAAATATTTACTATTTCTTAAGAGACCTGTAGTATTTGTGTAGAAGGCGTAAAAATATGTTTACTACTTTTACTAATATTACTAAAATATTTGCTAATATTTAACAGTATACTTATATTTTAAGTAATATATTGTTACTCACAACGGTTGCACTTTTACTGTTTCCGAGTAGAAACTATTTACAATTATTGCTCGAACAGTCGTCATCAGGTCTACCTTCTAATGCAATTGATTTGGTACCTTAGCCGAAATGCCTACAGATGGAACTTTGCCAATATTATTTTCTCCTTCGGTTCTGTTGTTCTTCGTTACAATTCGTTGTAATTTTTTATCTTTTCTCCAAATAGCAGACAGCTGGATATTTTCCGTCAATGTTCCCAATCTTAAGCGTATTTCTTTCAATTAGAAAGGAAGTCTCAATTTAGAAGAAATAGGAATCGTGGAGGAGGGAATTTTAAGCAGGTTTTAAATAATTTATTATGCAGCTCGTTATTGTTGAAGTTTATTGTTTTGAACCAAAATTCTATGGATTTGTTAAAGTTCAAAACTAGCAATTTCTGGATATCAGTTTAAAATTTTAAAACTGGCTTGATTTACTGTGCCTGTAATTCAATTTTTGATTGAAGAAGGGGGGGATATTTTTGGTTAGAAATAAATTTAAAAAAAGAAGATAAAAGTTTCATGTCCCAGCTTTTATGCAAACAAACAAACTCTATGTTTGAAAGAATTACGGACTTCCCTAGATTCAATCTTACTAATATATACAGATTTCTAAATTTAGAACTAATGAAAAATATTTCACTAAATGGTATCTGAATTAACCTACCTGAAAGGTTGTTCTATCACAATTTCAAAATGACATCTGTTAATCAGCTGAACGGTAGAAATAAAGGTAGTCGGTATATATTAGCGGACACATCTTTTTGACCGAATACACTACTTCACTAAAATTTTAAAAGTCTACGTATTGGATTAGTCTGGTTCTTAGTTCGAAACTCGGCTATGGGTGAGGATATCTGAGTAATCATGTGTGTATGTAGTTGTGCAGAGCACATTATTAACTGACCTCACACCAAGAAAATAGTAGAATGCAAAATAGTTCAATTCAGTTTAATCTATAAATAGTAGTCATTGACGAAACCATAAATCATTTCTTTATATCATTTATTTCTGCCTTATATCTTCTTTCTGCCCTAAGTCTTCTTTTGCCCTATGTCTAATTTCTGCTCTATGTTTTCTTCCTGTCCTAAGGCTTCTTTCTGCCTTAAGACTGTTATTGACCTAAGACTTATTTCTACCCTAAATATTCTTTCCGCCCTAAAACTTATTTTCCCCAAAAATCTTTACACAATAGATCTATCTTCGCCCTATCTTCTTTACACAAAAGATCTATACTGTATGAAATTTTTTTTTTATCCATAAGTCTGTATTCTACGCTGATCAAAATATTTGACGACAATTTAATGACTTTGATAAGAATTAGGCAATAATTTTGAGAGGTTGAAAGCAAATTCCCTAGTAGCAATCCAATATTGGCTCAATATTGGCAGCCAATATTGGAAATATTGAACCAATATGATAAAGTGGACATTTTGACGGAATTGGTCCAACATTGGCTTAAAATATTGAAGCAATATTACGCCAATATTGGCGCTTCATTGGAAAATTTTCCAATGTAACACCAATATTGACGTAATATTCTAATGAAAATATTTAACCAGTATTGGAGACCCATGTAACACCATTATTTTTCCAATATTGGGATTACATTGGAAATATTTCCAATATAATGTTAAGATAAACAATTTTGGTTCAATATTGAAGCAATGCTAATTGCTACTAGGATTGGGGATTATTTGTAGATAAATTAGGTGCGATTTCGCCATATGACGTTTATTCCATATCTCTGAAAATAATATCTGATTTCTATGGTAAACACTATTGCGTTCTAATAATTATTAATTTAAAATTCTTAATTTGAAATTTAGCGCTAATTACTTTTAGTGGAACCGATACATTTTGTTAGGAAAATGTGTAGAGCAGAGATTGTGTTGTAATTGTTATTTGTAAGGGGTTCGTAATAACATTGATCGAGATTAATACACGATCCAACGATATTCGAAATTTTAAGACAGAACTGTAAACAAAGGGATACGACTGAATCCTATACATATTTTATGCACACCCTGTGAGGTCTATATAACCTTTAGTTATTATTTCCCCCAGTTTCTTTATAATTTATGTTGACTTTTTATTAACAACTTCTGGCTGGTTCGGTTAACTAAACCATTCACCAAGCCAAGTAACATCTGATACCCTGGATTAATGACAGAATAAGTTTCGGACAGTAGGTGAGCAATGGAAGCTACGGTAATAAAGGCTGCGTACAGTTCTGGTAGTAAGCTGGTGGATAGTTTGGATGAAGTGCGTGGGAAGTTACTATGAGTCGCTGCATTAGTAAGAAGGAAGGAACTACAAGTCCGTGGAACTATCACTAGGATGGATATCACTATGATGATACTAGTCTAGTATCCCTGGTTAGCCAAAACAAGATTTATTTGTCCAAGGAAGGAATTGGGTAACCAACGGCAATTTATAGCTCTTCCACTGATTAAGTAATTATAAAATATCACAGTCCCTTAAAATTGCATTAATGATCTGCTGTATTACCTAATGGGCAACTGATTGGTATCTTACTCCATTTAACTCAAATTAAAGCAGCCAGCTGCTGTAATTTGAGTGAGTACACAATAAATGTATTTAATTTAACTTCTTACATCTGTGTCATTGTCCCTGGCCACAAGGTCCTTTGGTGTTCATTACTACCAAAGTTTAGAGTTATGTCAATTTTGCTTAATATAATTATGTAATCCGTCAAAAAAATTAATAAGTCCTTTACAATAGAGCCCTAACCAAAGTTAATTACGTTACTGTGGCACCAGATCAGGATAGTAGACTGACAAACTCCATCTGAGTTAAGGGCACGTCCTTTACAACCCCTCATATGATGAATTTACAACTGGATGTTACAGTGTATAGGGGGAGTCAAATAGTTAAAATCATTAGTCATTTATTTTGCAGCATAGGGATATAATTATGACATCAAAATCCGCATGCATTAGGCTTTTTTACATTTTGTATAATTCATTTGATGAAAGACATCAAATCCATAAAGTATACCGAAGCATTAGAACATAGTGTAATAGCATGAACCGATTTTAATATTGATATATCCCCACAGTGCCAATATATTGTTCATTAGCTAACTACAAGAGATTGCTGGATATTGGAAAGACGCTAAATCATCTCACATATGTCAGAATTGATTTATTTCCAAGTAAATTTGTACGTTTTGTAAATACCACGAATCTTGTATTAAATATAGTAATTCAACAGTTCTATTAATATTCCATACAGTTTCTGTACAGAATGGTTCTGTACATTGAGTAGGTTGAATATATTTATCCCGTATATGAACAGAAATCTGTACTGATGAAATAAAATCGTTATTCCACGTTAGTATTCTCTCAATTTCAAAATAAATGATTTGGGAAGTAATCACGTGGATCATAAATAAAGCCTTCTTATGAAAATATTCTGTGAATTACTATGATACAGGTTGATTAAACGCATCAAATTTTAAAACCATATAATGTACAGAGAAGATGAAAAAGTAGAATTTGTTTTCAGTTAAATGGCACTCATATAAATAATCAAAAATGTATCAAAAATATTATCTGTCATATTTTGTACTTCAGACGATGTAGATCTCTGTCTTATCAATCGAAGAGCATGGCGTCTTTCCAGAGTGAAATTATTTTTAAATTTGTGCAATATCGCTCCCGCCGTTGAAGAGTTTGTTGAAGAGGTTTAGTTTCTATTTCAAGCAGTTTAACCTGAAAAATAATTAAAGACATATCTGTTTTCGATTTGTCTACAACAGATAGTTTTTCGAAAATGCTTAATAACCTCAGAATGTTTTAATTGTTAGGGGTTTTAAAGCGTGGGTATTTCATCTAAAATTCTTCAATAACACTCTTACAAAAGTGGCTAGAGAAAATATATTCTAAAAATGTTCTTTCAATCTGGGAAATAGCCATTATCTTCGATTGATAAGAAAGTAGTCTGGCATGATCGTCTAATGTATTAAAATAGTAGACAATATTTCTGATAAATTGAGTGTATAATGGTGCCACTTAACCGAAAAAATATTCTACTATTTCAATTTCTTGGTACATTATAAGATTTCAAAATTTTATATACTCAACTTTTAAATCACCCAATATAAGCAAGGATGCAAACACTTATGTAATCATATTTTCAGGAAAGAAAAAATATATAGTTTTTAACACTACACTTCTCAAGTAATTCAGAAAAAAATAAAAGTTTGTTGTTATTCTTTTAGTCTTAATACTCCACAAATTTTGTCTGATCTACTAATGTTTCCTTTTGTAAATTTCAAAATTTGCCGACTTAGCCTAAAGTTTATTCTTTCAGCAGAATATGTTTCCGTAAACAACTGTGTTATATATAGAATAAAATAAAATGCAATTTCATGCTAGTAGTATGTTGTATATTTTTCAACAAAACTGACTAAGTCGATTTATATTTGCTAAGTTTATTTATAATTCAGAAAATTATCAATAAAACAATTTTAAAGAATTAAAGTGTTATATCAATTTTAAGATAATTCCATTTTAAAGCCATTTTTGTATGTTTCGTATTTCAAGTAGATCGAGTTTCTAAAACTTTCAGAAGTATATCTTGTAAATTTTATCAAATCAAACTACTTTATTTTATTCGATTTCATATATATGTAAAAAATAATGTCGTATATATATAAAGTATATTTTCCAATATGTAAAAATTTGGAAAATATATTTTTGCAGACATTTGTCCTATTTCGTGTATTTATTTCGATAATGCATAAAATAGGATGATACAATCTGGGAAACTTGAAATGAAGTAGATATTAATTGTTTGTATCTAAAATAAAAAAATATATACAAGAATGTAATTTTATCTGAACTTAACTTATAATTAAAAAGTAATTGACTTAAATTGCTGTTTTCGTAACATGTAAAATTAAATACTTCGTTATTAACATCATGTGACAGAAATACAAATATTACAAATTTTGAACATAAATTTTACATAAATTTTGAAAGCAAGGAATATTTCTTCAAGACAAATGAGACAAAATAACAGAAATACTTTTGTTCACCCATAGTCTGAACGTCTGGTTTTAGTAATAAAATATTACATACAAAATTCCAGACAGGAGTTCTTGGATCATATTGCGGCAATTTATAATACGTGATATGACTAGATAAAACATGCAGGCATGTGATTGTAATATTACAGCAATAAAAGGATTTTTTATTTTGTTTTATAAATTAGCTTTTTAATTAAATTCTTCATACTATCATCAACTTCTAAACATTTTAAAAATTCAAAAATTTTAGGTATTCAAATTGTTCTTTTAACTTTGGTTCAAATCAGAAACTTATACTAAAGTACAAAATTGATCCTCATATTAAGAGAATATGAATTGTTTATAAATTTCCTTTTCGGGTATTTTTTTCACCTTATTATTTTAGAATTTATTCAAAAATGTTTATTTTTTTATTTTTATCCTCTATTTTAATATCCCATTTAATAACAATGCTTTATCCATAGACGATATTATCATATTTGTTAAATATTATATTTCAAAGAAAAAGTGATTTATTTAAATATATCAACGGAAACCTTACTATGTAAAAATATCTATTCTACTCCTGCATTTACTCATTTTTCTTTCAACTTTTAACAAAGGTTATCCTAAACATCAATTATCCTCTTGCAAAAGTTGCTGATTGTTGCAATAATTAATGTGTAATAAACAGGTTTTGAGACCTGAAATACATAAACAATCGATATTTTGTATTGAAGAGCAGCGAGTGATGTTGTAATCATGACTTTTGTGCATAGAAAATATTTAAATGATACGATGAAAAGAAAATTAATTATCTATATTTAAGTTCTTTTCTCAGCAGTTCATTTATTTCATTAGCGAGTCCCTGAATCCACTTAATCGATTTTTATAATTAATTTTTGAACGGCCGTCTCCTATTTGCATATCTGTACAATATTTTTAACTAACTGTAAAATGCATCCAAACTCAAAATATGACTATTTATCTAATTTATACAGGGTGCCCATAAAATTCGAGAACGGCGCAATATCTCGAGAAATACACTTCGGATCACGAAATAAAAAAACACGTATTAAATATTTTTAGAAAAGCTATCCAATGATACCAAAATTGGCCCCCCCCTTGTCCCTCCTAGGGGTAGGGGAGTCGGGCAACTTTGAATTCGTCAATGGTCATTTTTCAATGGGCAACTCCCATTTTTTATTGCAGATTTGGATTCTCCAGAAAATATTACAGTCAAATGTATGTAATTACAGACATTTGACCTACGGTACTTGAATCAAAATCGTAGGTCAAATGTATGTAATTTTTTATTGCAAATTTGGATTCTCCAGAAAAAATTACAGTCAAATGTCTGTAATTACAGACATTTGACCTACGATACTTGAATCAAAATCGTAGGTCAAATGTATGTAATGTTTTATTGCAGATTTAGATTCTCCAGAAAAAATTACAGTCAAATGTCTGTAATTACAGACATTTGACCTACGATACTTTAATCAAACTCGTAGGTCAAATGTATGTAATTTTTTCTGGAGAATCCACATCTGCAATAAAAAATGGGGATTCCCGTTGAAGATTTCAAAGTTGCCCCTCCCACCCACCCTCCCCCCAGGAGGGGGGAGGGTGTCAATTTTGGTATCGTTCGATAGCTTTTCTAAAAATATTGAATACCTGATTTTTATTTTTGGATCTGAAGTGTATTTCTCGAGATAATGCACCGTTCCGGAACTTTCTGGAAACCCTGTATATGTCCAACATTGTTCGTAAAATTGACTCTGCCGGTTTACATAATTACTTTTTTTAAACACAGGACGCAACATACAGATGTACCCCATAAATATTGAATAACTTGGAAATGCATTCACATTCGAATTATGACCATTGGAATTTTTGACTCACCGCAGCGCATTCTTGGAATCTACTACACCCTTGTTAATATTTTTTTAAACAAAAGGTCTTGATGTACGGATGTGTACAATACTTTCAAATAACTGGAGAAAGCAGTCATATTCGAAATACGGCTATTGGAATATATATTTAGCTTCATTTTTTAAAAAAAAATCATTAAGTAGTTTTACATTATAGTGGTTCTAAGTTCCATAGCCAGTGCTTTTCATGTGATATGTCATGCTCTCTAAATCATTTGTTAATGTGTTTAATAGTACCTAGGAGGAAATGAACTATGAATACTGTGCATAAAAATGTCGCCTGATGAATGAATTTCACACTCCCATAGCAGCAGTTGTGAAATTTTCGTAACAACTTCAGATAATTATATAAGTTCCATAACCAGTGCTTTTCATGTGATATGTCATGCTCTCTAAATCATTTGATAATGTGTTTAATTGTACTCAGGAGGAAATGAACTATGAATACTGTGCATAAAAATGTCGCCTGATGAATGAATTTCTCACTCCCATAGCAGCAGTTGTGAAATTTTCGTAACAACTTCAGATAATTTTATAAGTTCCATAACCAGTGCTTTTCATGTGATATGTCATGCTCTCTAAATCATTTGATAATGTGTTTAATAGTACCTAGGAGGAAATGAACTGTGAATACTGTGCATAAAAATGTCGTCTGATGAATGAATTTCTCACTCCCATAGCAGCAGTTGTGAAATTTTCGTAACAACTTCAGATAATTATATAAGTTTCATAACCAGTGCTTTTCATGTGATATGTCATGCTCTCTAAATCATTTGATAATGTGTTTAATAGTACCTAGGAGGAAATGAACTATGAATACTGTGAATAAAAATGCCGCCTGATGTATGAATTTCTCACTCCCATAGCAGCAGTTGTGAAATTTTCGTAACAACTTCAGATAATTATATCTAAAACTAATTAAAATTAGATTACGTTAATTTTAGCTTTAATGTTTCGGTTTGATACACACATAAACGATAATAAATAGTATAATCAATTTATAATGTTTAATTGTTAATTACATCTAACGATTTTAAAGATTTATTCCCGACGAAATTAATAATGTTATCTCTATCCTAATTTTGCAAATTATAAAATACTAACTTAAAATTTTCCAGAGTTTCATAACATAAAATTGCATTAGCGATACACGTGTTCATCCTTGAGGTGTCAAGTCCATATCTCATATACATACCCACACAGATTCAATCAAGCGATCGTATTTTCAAAACGACTAGTTTTCTGTTCCTGTTTTGAAAATAATCCGTGTAGCAGTGCTTCACATTCGAGAGATCTTAATGCAGACGTAATTCTTTCAAAACTGGCAATTGCAAATGTGTAATGATTATAATACTTTATACCATTCAAAAGTAAAAATATTCATTCAACAAGTCTTCAAATTTTTCAAACGGACAAATATTTTTATCTCCACAACATTAAATAAAAAAACGCAATTTGTTCTAAATAATGTCTGGTCATCGATTTAGAACAGGAACATAAATGTGAAAGAACACGGAGGTTATCGGAAAAACCCATACAATTTTCTTGCAATAGAGGGAGACCAAGACCAGTCAAAAGATTAATGTGTGACGATATGATTTTGAGACCAGCGATTTATCAATAATCGATGTTTTGTACTGGAGTGGTCTTCTACTGAATATTCGATATGCCAATATCAGTATATATCTCTTAATTAGAGGATGAAGGGATATATATATATATATATATATATATATATATATATATATATATATATATATATATAAATTTAATCACATTGATGTGAAAGAACACGGAGGTTATCGGAAAAACCCATACAATTTACAAAACCCAATACACAATTACAATTTACAAAACCCATACATTATAGCACTTTTGAAATTATTTATGCGTCACATATGTATGAAATACATTATCTTATTGTTGACGCCTAGTAACAGTAAGGTAATGCCGACAAACAAACAAACAAACATACATACGTACATACATACATATGTGGTGCGTAAAAACAAAAATATACTTAAAGTTAAACGTTTAGATTAATTATCATTAACATACATATCTATATCTATCTGAACATGGTCGTAAATTTCTCGCATTCGTGGAACTCACTATTATCGTACATTGCGATGTGTGCCGCTATTAACCCTCCAATCATTTTTCTTTCGAGTGAGTTCTGTAAAAGAATATTAATTAATATAATGCTAAATTGACTGCACCATTTTAACTTTAACAATAAAACATATATTAACAACATAACGTACTCAATTGTTTAATTACAACAATTATTCTTATTATTAATTATTCCGACGGACAGACCATGTGAGACCAGTATTCAAATGCCTAAAATGTAGTTAGGACCAGATATCATATTTGAGGAACGCATACCTTCAAGGCTGTCTTGGCTTGGTCGCCGCCACGTACTTCGCCGATCATCTTGCTGGAATTAACTCGAAGAATTATTCACCGACACGTAATATTGACGATCATATTGTACTGCTGGCGTGAACACTCACGACCGTTTCTTGCCAAGTCATACGTATTCTTAACTGAGTATCATCATCGTTCTTGTCATCATGGCGAGCAAGTATTTCTTAAATTGTCGTCGTTATGTCATAGGGTCATTCTTGAGTCAGAGGTTGGGGCTCTTTTTGCCTCAGGACTGTTACTCTCCCTTTTCTCTTATTTGCGGCCTTCAGAGTTACGCAACAAGCACCTTCTCCATTGGTTAACCTTTTATCAAATGTCGTTATTTCACATTTTCTTACGAGATCCTTCAACCCCCCTCTGTCTTGACACCCCTAAATTTATGGTTTTATCTGACCTTTGGGTTCACGTGCTGTAAACCTTGGCGTCATTCAGACTGGAGATGTTTCAGCCCAATAAATTACTGGCATAAAACTGTATCACCAAAAACAATTGTGAGATCTATTTCTGGTCTCACAACATACATACATACATACATACACATGTATGCATGTAATATATATGTATGTTTACTTGTCGGCATGTTCCCCTTATTCTGAAGTCAATAATTGACCTAACACCTCTCGATTTGTTATGTAATTAACGATTCGAGAAGGAGCAGGAATATTTCGATAATTCGAGATATTTGAAAAATATATTTTGAAATATTTTTGAAAAACCTCTAAAAAAGGGGGGGTCTAAAAATAGACCTAAAACAATATCTTCTTCCTCAATTTTTCGTTTGACATCTAATTTTTTTTTAAATAAAAGCTTTTCAAAGGGAGCTAAAGATGCGGTATTTCGAAAATGTCAATAGTTATCTTTTTACAGACTTTTAAAGAGGACAAACTACAAAATTATCGAGAAAGGGACACAAGGATATCCATTTTATAAATCTAATTCAATACTCGATTTAGCACTGCGATCACCATTTAACATTATTGAAGCTAAAAGTTAAGAAAATATTGCTCAATTGTCGAAAATTTAAAAAAAGAGAACTGAGAGTAAGTTTGTTGCAGATTTTTGAATTTCCGTCCGATGAAAAAACGTCTTGAAAGAATTATATAGATACCCATCTAGAAAATCTATCTTCCAATGCAATTTTTACTGTCGGATCTCCATTCGTTTTAACTACATCTAAATATAACACACAAAACCCAACTATAAGAGTCGTTTTCAAACATATGGAAGACTCTACCATTGCAGATACCAGAGCATCCATGGACCTGTCTCCCGTTTATTATGCGTTCGTTAGTTAGGTATCGCATTGATAGTGGCTATTGCTTGGTATCGCATTGATATTGGCTATTGCATAGTACCGAGGTTGATATTGGCTATTGCATGCTGACGAGCGTATAATAAACGCGAAACCGATCCATGGATGCTGGTATCTGAAATAAGGTTGTCTTTCATATATCGAAAAGTATTTCAAAGGGCCCCATGAGCCAACATTTTGTAAAAGGCTTTATATTTTTATACGGATTCTCAAGAATATTTTATACAATGTTGAAATTAAAATTGTATGTTTTGAACGATTTTTCTTCATTTATCTTCAAAATCTTACTTTTCATTGTTGCAAGCGGTGCTGCCATTTCAAAGGAAGTAATATTTAAATGAATTAAACAATTAAATATGACTTTTTATATTTATTAAATATAAATATATTCATATTTAATAAATAATTATATTTATTCAATAATATATTATATTTATTAAATAATTATATAATTATTTAATAAAAAATTATATGTATTTAATAAATATATTTATTAAATATAAATATATTATATGTATTAAATATAAATTTATTATATTTATTTATTTATTATAAGCTCTAATTCTGAAACAATCGTTGCGACTGTCGTTATCGTCCATTATCATTATCGTTAGCTTTTATATGCCGTATTGTTGTAAACATATAATTTATTTACATTTTACAGTGGGGTGAAAGAGCTTCGCGGTAGATCGTTTTGAATACAGTTTGCATATAATGTGGGGGTTACGAGTTTTAATTCTGTATATCTGGCAGAATGGAATTTCTTATTTATTTCGAGATGGGGAAGATCGGTAGGAGTTTCTATTTATATTTGGGTTGAATAGTGCCAGATTACGGGTTTTTATTTTAATTGCATAAGCCTAGCTAGGGTGTGGGGTGGGGAGAGAATTTGCGAATATTTTGAGGCAGGACGGAAATACCTTCCTATTTTCTTCACATTAACATTCTATTTGAGGGTAATGTGTGGTGTGGGAAAGTCAGGAATATCTATTTTATGGGGAGGATGTTCCCTTCTCCCAGTTTTCAGTGCCCGCATATAGCAGCCACTTTTCTCTATTTGTTTAAAATTTCTGCTATAAAAATTGGTTGCCATATTTAATGACCGCTAGCTGCGGTACCGTATCTAATTAACTAGCAACTGTTTCAGATATGCTACCGCAAGTTAATATAAACTAATACATACATATGTTTTATATTTAAAAGATTTGTATTTAAAATATTTGTAATTTGTTTTATATTTGAAATCACCTGGTCGATTCCTGGTCCCGCACATTTTTCACTCTTTTGAAATTTAAATGTTTTTCCCCTTCAAATTAATTATATACATAATATTTCTAATTAAGTTTCCTTTACGCACTGATTGGATGTAAATTCTGGCGAAATTAATTAATTACCATTTTTCGAAAAAAATTAATATATATATATATATATACTTGTATATATATATATGTATATGTATATATATTCTAATAAAAGGATTAGAGTTACATGTAAAACAAGAAAAAGTTCGATTCTTATACGAGCGAAATGTATTTAGAATAACATTCATCGTTTTGAAATGTTTTACATTTTTTTAACTTTAGTGGCAGAAACCATAAAAATCAAATATGTTTGCTATTAATAAATAGAAATATTTTATAAGTACTTGCAACTGTACACTAATTGGCAAAGTTTATAAGGAAATAAAAATTAAGAAAGAATTATTTCCTCAACGTGAGAGTGCTATCTCTCAAACTAATTGATCGAGAATACATTTTATGGGAATCTTCCAATTCGCCAATAAAATACAGAGTCTCAAATTAAACTACACATTTTCAAGAGGGCTACAGTAAAAACTGTTCATCAAAGAGTCATGGAATTTGGGGAGTGTCGTAAGGAGATGATAGGAATCTTTTCTAGAACAACACAAGGTTAGTTCCAAAAACCACCAACAGATGGCGTATAATATCTTTATACAGAATTTATAACATGAACTACACAATTTATCCGTCTAATGAGGACAAAACATGTTCAATATAATGGCCATCATTGTCTCCTACCATCTGGAAACGTAACATAGCATGTTCAATGGTTGATGGCAGTGTATGTGTCGGAATGTTACGCACATGGCGTGCTATGCTGTCTTAAGGATTGGACAGAGATGTTATGGGATCACGGTAGACCAAGTTTTTTAGTTATCCCCAAAGCCAAAAATTGCATGGATTCAAATCTGGGGATCTTGCTGGCCATACCGTAGGAAAATGACGGCTGATGATTCTGTAATCAGAAAAGTGGTTCCTAAGCACTTAATTAACACAATTGGCTATGTGTGGAGGAGCACCATCTTGCATAAACACTATTGTTCTAACATACTGACGTTCCTGCAGAGCCGGAATGATGGAATTCTCCAATACGGATGCGTAATGTTGCCCGGTGACCGAACACGTTACAGGACTTGCGCGTCTGAGCTCTTCAAGAAAAATGGTCCCAAAAGAATATGGGAGTAAAACCACACCATGCCGTTACCTCAGAAAAGTGTAACGGAATTTGTAGACACTCATATAGATTTTCTGAAGCCCAATTACGACAATTATGAGTGTTAACGGCACCTTTCAAGGAAAAGTGAACCTTGTCCGTCCGGAGAATGTTCCATGACCATTCATTGTGGCGCTCACAGCGAGCAAGGAACTGCAATGCAAAGGTTTCTGGCACACAAAAATCAGCAGGTAATACTTTGCAAAAGTGATAGTTTATAGGGAAAGTAGCGTAACAGTTTTTGAAGAACCCTATGGACAGTGGAATGAGGTTGTTGTACAGCTTGTGCAATGCGCCGCACGCTAGTACTGCCCATAAACTGTGATATACTGTCCTCCCCCACTTACGTCGCTGCGCCATCCACTACCTGTGCATCAACACGCTTTCGTCCTCTTCCTGGCTGAGCGGCCAATGATCCCGTTGCTTCAAACTTCACAATCATGTTTTGTAGTTCCTTAAGAGTGAGTGGACATTTTCATAACCCCCTTAAAGAATGAAATTTCCTCAATGCTACCGTAGCAGAGTCACAGTTTTGGTAAAATAATTTTACCAGTAACGCGCGTTCTGTTAAAGTCAAGGTCATCTTAGGTAACATACCAACAGTCAAGCCAAGACGCTTCCTTCCTAGGTGCCTGGGATCAGAGTCACTTAACCCCACATCGAAAATAGCAATGTGTTAACTGAGCAATATGTTAGCATATGTATCTGTTCTCATAGGCACTCGGCTCGTTGTAGAGAATGCTGAGTCGATGGCTGCTTGATGTTGGATGTGGTAAAATAGTATCCTGGATGGTGTCGAGAAAATCAAAAAGAGAGCATTGGATGTTTAAAGATTTTTAAGTTCTCGAATGCAATCAAAATAAACAGATTTGAAACAAAGTCGAAAATGAGATGACAGTATATTTAAAATTTAAATATTAAATTACAATTATTAAATTACAGTTAATGAAAACGTGGATAAGATGAAAAGGTACTGGTCTAACGTGGAAACGCGGGCAAAAGCAAGCAAACTGAGTGGCCAGTGGCTGGGCCGGGAATGGCAAACTGAATGACTTCGGTACGCAATGTGTTCCAATTTTGGAGTCCGTAGTCAAAAGACTTTAACCTCCGGTATGAGCCAATATTTGTACCCAAGATATCATTTGAGCAGAAAATGACGTCGGTTCTGAAATAGCAGCTTTAAATAGTGTGACCGTGTGCGCGCGCACACGATTGCCTTGGTTACGAATATTAGCATTTGTCTGTCTTTCACTTTGAAAAGCGCCCTCTATTGGTGGTTTTTGGAACTAACTTTCTTCTTTTTTGCTCTAGAAAAATTCCTATTATCTCCTTACGACACTTCCAAAGTTTCATGACTTTCTGATGAATAGTTTTTGCTGCAGCCCTCTCGGAAATGTGTAGTTTACTTTGCAACACCTTGTTTTACTTACTTTTTAGTGAAATCAAATTATAGAACGACCCCAAGAATTGGCCATGTTACCACCATAAATATCAAAAGTTAGCCCATGGAAAAAGCCATGTCAGACTAATTCATTTTTTTTTAATCTATTCCAACTCCATTAACTGAATATACTTGAAATATTATAATCGAGCACGCAGTTTTATCCTTTTTATCCCTAAATAATAAAACTTTATTACTTTGTTCTAAGCTCATTCTGACCATTGATTTCGAACAGGAACAAAAATGTGAAAGCTATCGGAAAAATCCTTGATTTACTTGCTACCAAGGGATGCCATTTTAACGATTAATGTGCAATGATCTGATTTCGATATACGGATTGTATCAATAATCGATACCTTGTATTGAAGTTGTTGGTTACTGAATATTCCATGTGTCAATATCAGAATGTATCTGTATTAATGAGAGGTTGTGTTTAGGTGAGGTATATAAATCGCATGGGCATTTAAATAAATATTAATAATTATGAACAAACATAGGCCATTACAGTTTAAATGAGAGTATTATATATTGAATAGATATCAATATATTTTTATCATAACATAAAAGTTTAATTTTTTTTATATTCACGTACTATTGTATTATGTTAAAACACTTCAATTAAAAAGGAAATTCAATACTATGGAATATACTGAAAATCTTTACAGTTTATGAAAAATACCTCTTCATTTTAACAAGTTAATAAAACTGCGTACTTTATGAAAAATTTGCAAACATACGTACATATGACCTTTACAATAAAGAAATCAAGCCATTAGGAAGTGAACTTTTTTCTTTTTAGATAAGTTAGCAAGAAAAATTTATTCTTTCGATGCTTGCCATTCGCAAATAACACTACACCGAATCATTTGATGACTCATCAGATTTTATATGCGCAACAGAACTACTTTGAATAGACCAATAGTTCAAAATAGATTCTGTTCCACTATAGCTGACTACTCGATCCCAGTGTTAAAATAAGAGTCCTATAGGTCTGAAGTGAATCATTCGCCGGTAAGTTCAATTAATGAAGAAACTCAGCATATGTTGCCTGTTAAAAGTATGTTTCTGAATATGTTGCCTGTTAAAAGTATGCTAAAAGTATGTCCCTTCAAAAGAAAACAGCTAATATTTTAAGACGTTCACGTCCTTTTTCCTGTAAAGAAACCTCATGGAATTTTTGTAGTGTATGATTGATTAATTGAAGTTAGTAAAAAAAGTGTTAGATATTTTGTGTTTAAAAAAAAACCTAGTTTAAAAGGAACTCAAAGATAGTAAAATACATGCGCTACAAGGACATGGAAAATATTCCTTGTAGCAATATGGGGTGGTATTTGATTTCTAATGAACACCCATGTATAAAACTTCGAAGTCAGTTAAATTAATGGTTTATACGATTTCCCGATACAGTAAGGTTTTTAGATACTGTTTGACTTTGTTATTAATATACAAAGTTGCTCAAACAGCTGTCTGAAAAATCCGAAATTGAAATACTTTGTTAGCAACAGCATAAACAGTTAATTAAAAGTATCAATCGGTTTAGGAGGCCAAAAATAGTTTACATTCCTTCAATTCTTGTTTACCCTCAAGAAGAAGGCTGCTTTCTGCAACTGGTATAGGTTTTAACTTTTAAACAATTGTTTATGTTGTTATAAACTACTAAAAGGTATGTCTGTCATATGACGGAATTCAATAATTTGCAGAACATAAACTCCCATTTAGTGGGGTTTTTTTTATCAATTTGGCGACATATGAGTTAATTTGATAGGATTTAAAAAAACTCGCCGAATTGGCGACATCTTTCCAAATTTGTCTTCAAATATTTCAGTAAACGTGCAGACGGACGGACGGAGAAATGGGTAATTCTTATGGCAAATTCTTATATTCTTTCCAAGATATTAAATTTTCATCGATTTTATGACACTTCTGTTAATTTGGCTATATATTTTTTTTCAATTTGACGACATTTTAAATAGGTCGCCAAACTTGTCGCCAATTTGAACTGTTAGACTGACAGACAAGCGCTACCGAAACAGTACAATACTATCGCCTTTCAAAACACAACTAATTTCATTGATTTAGCAACATTTTGATAGACTTGGCGACATTTCTATCTATTTGGTCATATTTTGATACATTTGGAGGCATTTCTATCTATTAGGTGACATTTTAATGGATTTGGAGACATTTTAATCGATTTGGCAACATTTTCGTTCATTTGACGAAATTTGGTTAATTTGGCAACATTTAAAAAAGTTGCCAAATTTGTCACCAAGTGGAACGGTTAGACTGACAGACCGACGCATCATTCCAATATAATCGACTTTCAAAACAAAATTTATTTTATTGATTTCGTGTTATTTTAATCACCTTTGACGACATTTTTATCAATTTAGCATCATTTTCGTTACTTAAGCTATATTTTGATCAATCTGGCGGCATTTTTAAAAGTTTCTAAGTGGGACGATTGGACTGACAAACAAACGTTACTGAAACAACAGTTCATAACTATCCCCCTTCAAAACACTATTAATTTCATTGATTCTGTGTTATTTTTATCAAATTGGCGGCATTTTTATCGATTTGGTGGCATTTTCGTTAATTTGGTAATATGTTGATTCATTTGACAACATATAAGAAAGTAACTAAATTTGTTGCAAAGTAGAAAGGTTGGACTGGGAAACAAAAGTTATTGAAATATTATACAATACTATCTATCCTCCTTCAAAACATAATTTCATTGATTTGGTGTTATCTTTATCAACTTCACGACATTTTTATAGATTTACCGACAATTTTATCGATTCAACATTAAAGAGTTAGTTCATGGCAATCACTAAGGATTTCCATTTCATGTTCTGGAGATATTACTTCGGATTCAAATATTTACATTTTTTTCAATGCATCTATTACTCGAAATCTACTGTAAAGATAGCTTAGCTGATTACTGATATGGAATCAGAATCAAATTCTAGAGGAGATTTCTACCTCCGGTTCTTTTTTTCACTTCCTGTACACATTTTTTTTTAAACGTCTATTTCTCAAGACTGAATCTAAAGCTTAGATAATGACTGACACGTATGAATACAGAAATGCATTCTGGAAGAGATTGGAGGTTCACTTCAGATATCCACATCCGGATTGTTTTTACTTCCGGTTCAAAAAGTTTTCTTGAAATATCTGTTTCTCATAATTAACTATAGATAAAGCTTAAAGGATGACTCATGTAAACTTACAATTGAATTGCAGAGGACTTGGGGGGACACTAAGGATTCCGTTTCCGGTTCGTGAGATTTTATTTATGTTTATTTCCGAAAATTCATACGACTGTATGAAATAAGCATGCAAAAGGGAATAAAAATGCTTAATAGCTGCGACAAAAATGACGTATACTCTTACGCACATTTTCCATCATATAGAGGATCCTTCATAAATTTATTATTTTATTTTGTTAAACGCTATTATTATATTAGGAAGTCAAGTTTCTAAACGTTGGAATATAATATAAGTTGATTTCTGTAATATTTATATTTTAATTTAGAAACTGGGTGTGGTATTAAATAACAAAACGTGTGTATTTTTAATACCTTGCAAAACATCATATTTAAAACATATATTTTCTTCAAAGAAAATTTAATAATACAGTGCAAAATATATATAAATATATTGACATATTTTTATGTTATAATATGCAATTATGGAAGACTGGTGGAAACATGTTTTTAATTACTATTATTCAACGATTATATTAAGAGTTAATTATATCGTTCGAGCTTAATATTCACTACACTCAGCCCCATTTCTTTAAGCATATTCATCATAATTGGTAGCATATTTAAAGATATATTTTTCCAGGAATAGTTTTTGAAATTTTTTCCTCTTAGAATCAGATGTAATAAAAGATTATTACTCATCTGATTTCAATACATGTTTTTCAACTTCGATTTGCTTTTTATATGTCAGTCAAAAAAATCTGATGTGGGCAACACATGACTTTCCTTATATAATATTATGAATTTACTATATTTACAGAAAAAAAACAGGTTTTTCTTATAGTAGATATGTATATACTTTCCAAGATATTGAATTTTCGACAATTAGTCGTCATTTTCATCCATTTGGCAAGATTTTCGTTAATGTGGCAACATTTCAAAAAGTCGCCAAGTTGGCGACATTCCGCCAAATTCGTCGCCAAAATCTCGGCAAGCATTATGGACGAAGAAATATGTTATTCTTACAGCAGACAATTGACTATTGGCGTTCAAATACAAACGTATTACTCAAAGTATATTTTTTCATGAATGGAACGAGCTAGATCCACGAGAATGATGAGACCCAATTTATCGTATGGTACTACATATGAAAAGTGAACATGTTTCTCAATAGGATTTTTTTTTTTTTTTTATATGACTTTTTGTTATTTTTTTTTTAAAATGTGCAATATCTCAAGAACGGTTCATGTAAGCGTTCTAAAATTTATGCCAATCATTTTCTAATGAAAAATTACATAAGAAATGTCTAATTGCGTAACTTTATTGGTGGTTTTGATTTTTTGACGATTTTTTCAAAATTTCATTCGAAAATTTAGGGGGGTTCTGAACATTCGATTGCGTATAAAAACAATAGGCTTCCAGTGTTTACGGATTGTGATTTTTGTACCAAATTTCGTTCGAATCTGTCCATTCGGTCGTCAGTTATCCTCTTCACAGACTCACTGACACACACACACACACACACATACATTCACACACACAGACATCACTTCAAAAATGTTTGATTCGTGATCAGGGATGCTTGAAACGTGTTCTCCCGTCGAAAACTCGAATTCGAATTTTCGACCCCGTCACAATACTTTCCTTATACATTATGTATATAAGGAAAGTAATAAGGGAGATTTATGTAACTCCGATAAAATATCTTCTCTCACTATTTTCGTGGTTTACAACTTTCTTGGTCTACAATTTTTGCCCTGGTCTCTACAACTGTCGAAATTTACTATATGCAAATTTTGTATCTGCCGCAATATAAATACTGTATTAGGTTGTATTGACTACACATTTGGGTGCACCATTGCTCTACTGAGTTGGGAAAGTGAATAAACTTAATTTAAGTGATACATTGGACGGATTTTTGGTGTAAAGTTATATACAAAACTAGAACCCTATTTCACCTCAGAATTGTAAAGTTGCAACTCATAATTTAGGGGCATATTGCACTACATTTTAGGGCATATTGTACTACATTTTAAGGCACATTGTACTATATTTTAGGGCATTTGCATGTAAAGTGTACACTATGTAGTAAAAGTTTTACTCGTAGATGAGCCAATTGGAAGTGCAATATAATACATGAATTAAGATTATTGGAATCACCAATTTTAAGCGCAACATATATATATCTTGTTTTGGAAGCAAAGTCAAGCCATAGTTGCATGAAAAATAAATGCAATATTTCACTTGCAATTACTTCTTAAAAATTCATAAAGTAATACAATGCTGCACGAAAATTAGTAGGCAATGCAACTGTAGCCACATTTTAGTGCAATGTTGCACAAAACTGGCACCAGATACGGTTGCAAATTCCCACTTAAATTAAGCATAGAACCTAATTCATCAATCAGCATAACAACTTACTGCCAAAAATAACTACATGAGATATATGGCTAACTTTACTTTGTTTTTCTTCCAACCATAGCTGAATGGAATGAAAGAGAACTAAGATTAGAAATTTATTATACACCTCTATTTTTTTTATCAGATAATGCGGTTACAATAAAATTTTTATATTGTCTTGAAGCAGGCATGGAAAAATTAGGTGAATAAACAATTGTGGAAAGGAGTTTGGAATGAGGGAATGTTGAACCCGCTTTATCAGGTTAAGGACAGCGTTTTCTGACTGAACAACTAAGAAATTTAGGGGCATATTGCACTACATTTTAGGGCATATTGTACTACATTTTAGGGCATATTGTACTATATTTTAGGGCATTTTCATGTAAAGTGTACACTGTGTAGTAAAAGTTTTACTCGTAGATGAGCCAATTGGAAGTGCAATATATTGGAAGTGCAACTGCTAAAGTAGCGATCAAGAAAACAAATGATCCGAACTAGAACACTCAAAGGGAAGTATTCACTACCGGATGGTATCAGACATTGAAATCGAAACATTGAATACATATATTTCAGTTCAAGGCGTTATTATAACAGAAAATAAATAGCCCGTTGAAGAACATTATCCAGGGAACAGGAAAACGGGGGAAATACACAATGAATATAATTGCCGCTTGTGAGAATACAAATTTTTGTACATCCTCGAAACGGACATGAGAAAATTAATTGACTCTAATCGTTTCAAAGACGCTATAAATTCTCTTCATGAGGTCAGAGACGATGTGTTTGGATCGATGGCAGAAATGCAACTGCGAAGTAACAGAAACAGTTTGAACACGCCAAACAGAAAATTTGCTACCGAGTGGTATCAGACACCATTGTAATTGATACCCCTGACAATAAATATTTCATCTTGATACGATATTGAATTATTGATAGGTTTATGTATATTTGGTCCTTTGAGCAAAATACACTGATTTCATGAAGTGGGATCATAGCGCTTTCGCATGTTTGCTTCAAAGAAGTACCGAAATTTTTATTTTCATGACAGGCAGTTATATTCATTGTGAATGTTGCTATAGCCAAAATTCAAATACAACTAGGACCACTAGGAGAATTCTCAGTAATTTGTCTAATATCGATCCGTAGCCAGTATTTTACTCATACACAACATGATAATATTTAACTATTATACACTAACTTGAAGTAGAAATCAGATTTTAAATATTAACAGCCACGAAAATAATATCAATTAAACATAATTTCTAAATTGTGTTGCATATGTAAAAAATCTGATGTGGGCAACACATGACTTTCCTTATATTATGTAATGAATTTACTACTTTTACAGTAAAAAAATAGGTTTTTCTTATAGTAGATACTAATATTCTTTTCAAGATATTGAATTTTCGACAATTAGTCATCATTTTTATTAATTTAGCGTCATTTTTATCCATTTGGCGAGATTTTCGTTAATTTGGCAATATTTCAAAAAGTCGCCAAGTTGGCGACATTCCGCCAAATTCGTCGCCAAAATCTCGCCAAGCGTTATGGACGAAGAAATAAGTTGTTCTTACAGCAGATAAATGACTATTGGCGTTCAAATACAAAAGTATTACTCAAAGTATCTTTTTTCATGAATGGAACGAGCTAGATCCACGAGAATGATTTCATCCAATTTATCGCATGGTATTACATATGAAAAGTGAACATGTTTCTCAATAGGAAATATTTTTTTTTCATTTTATATGACTTTTTAATAATTTTTAAAAAATGTGCAATATCTCAAGAACAGTTCATGTTAGCGTTCTAAAATTTATGTCAATCGTTTTCTAATGAAAAATTACATAAGACATGTCTATTTGCGTAACTTTATTAGTGGTTTTGATTTTTTGACGATTTTTTCAAAATTTTATTCGAAAATTTAGGGGGGTTCTGAACATTCGATTACGCACAAAAACAAAAGGCTTCCAGTGTTTACGGATTGTGATTTTTGTACCAAATTTGGTTTGAATCGGTCCATTCGTTCGTCAGTTATCGTCTCCACAGACTCACTGACACACACACACACACACACACACATACTTTCACACACACACACACACACACACACACACACACACACACACACACATACACACACACAGACATCACTTCAAAAATGTTTGATTCGTGATCAGGGATGCTTGAAACGTGCTCTCCCGTCAAAAACTCGATTTCGAATTTTCGACCCCGTCACAATACTTTCCTTATACATTATGTATATAAGGAAAGTAAAAATCTGATGTAGGCAACACATGACTTTCCTTATATAAAGCAATGAATTTACTACTTTTACAGTAAAAAAAATGGTTTTCCTTCTAGTAGATACTTATATTCTTTCCAAGATATTGAATTTTCGTCCATCAGTTGTCATTTTCATTGATTTAGCGTCATTTTTATCCATTTGGCGATATTTTCGTTAATTTGGCAACATTTTAATAAGTCGCAACGTTTGCCACATTCCGCCAAATTCTTCGTCAAAATCTCGCAAAGCGTTATGGACGGAGAAATAAGTTATTCTTATAGCAGATAAATGACTATTGGCGTTCAAATGCAAAAGTATTACTCAAAGTACCTTTTCTCATGAATGAAACGAGCTAGATCCACGAAAATGATGTCACCCAATATATCGCATGGTATTATATATGAAAAGTGAACATGTTTCTTAGCAGTTAATAGATTTTATTTAATTTATGGTATTTTTTGATAAATTTATTTTTAAAATGTGCAATATCTCGAGAAAGGTTCATTCTCGAGAACGGTTCATCATCATTCGGATCTAAAGTTTATGTCAATCGTTTTCTAAGGAAAAATTAGATAAGAAATGTCTACTTGCGTAACTTTATTACAGGTATTGATTTTTTGATGATTTTTTCAAAATTTCACTCGAAAATTTAGGGGGGTTTCTGAACATTCGATTACGTATAAAAACAATAGGCTTCCAGTAATCACGCATTGTGATTTTTGTACCAAATTTCATTCGAATCGCTCCATTCGTTCGTGAGATATCGTCTCCACAGACTCACTGACACACACACACACCCACACACATACTTTCACGCATACACATAGACATCACCTCAAAAATGTTTAAATCGTGATCAGGGATGCTTGAAACGTGCTCTCCCGTCGAAAACTCGAATTCGAATTTTCGACCGCGTCACAATACTTTCCTTATACATAATGTATATAAGGAAAGTAACAAGGTTTTTCTACTTAGAATTAATATGTAATTATCAATATGAAAATAAGCGAAGCAGGTAGAGTGGATTTTAGTAATATTATGAAATTAAATTCCTAACGGCAATATATACCAAACCGACACTTATCTCGGCGTTGTGTTACTAACCCCGATAAATTCTTCCCTGTCCTGTGAAACACAGGATGGTCAGCCATGGAAACTATAGGATAAAGATTTGAGCACACACGAACGAATTGTGGATAATATGGCGCCTTCATTACTTAGAAATAATATTTTTATTTTGTTGAAAATATGATGCATAATAATAAGATGACAGACTTATTGAATTTTCTCATGCCGATTCACATACTTTCCGATCCGTTATTTTAAATATCCATTTCACACATTAACAACAATTAATTCAATATGCTCGCATGTAAAATACGTATAATTTATCATTTCCATATGATATTATATTACGTTCCATGTCAATATATAATAACTATAATAACTTTAATATAGTATATAAATTCAATTCTTCACTTTTATGCAATAATAGTGATATTATCATTAACATTATATAATACATATAAATCTCAATCATTAATCTCTTCCCTATTAATTTTCAATCTTTTATTTCTTACTGTTAGAGTTCTCGTTATTAAAGCTGATGACGTACTTATACTTCAAGATCCTCCGGCCTGATTTGCGTAATTAATAATTGTAAATCCCTTACATTTAGTAGATAGGGACACATCATCGTGGCGTAATATAATTTGGAATTCCAGTGACCACTTTAAGAATGCAGGCATGCATTCTTAAAGACTGAAAAATTCTTAAAGAAGTGAGTCTTTAAGACTTTAAATACTAAGGTCTTTCTTCTAAAGAACGTATTAGACTCTAATTCTGGCAGAAACCGCAATCATTCTAAAATATTTAAAAGAACATTAGTATAATCCTTAAGAGTGCTTCGTGATAATCAGGAACAATATATCATCTGGATATAATTCAAGACATCAGATGTCCGTGAATCCTTACTAAAATCCAGGTATTCTGGTTTTACGCCTAATCCTTTGTCTGTCCATTTTAACCACAGATCCACCAGCACTTTCTCAGCTCCAAATCTTTGAGAGAAAGCTTCACATCTACCGTTACAATCGCTAATATCCGTTCACCCGATCTAATCTCATTGGTCGTTAAATATCCGTATAAATGACGTTTCACTTCACGCCGCATTCGTGCGTCAGAACCAGACACGGGCAGCGCCGAAATAATGAACAAAAATAAGAAATCGAACGCTCGGCGAACAGAACTCGAAAAACCCATGTAACTCTATAGAAAGAAGCTGTCAATTTGTAAAAATGGCGCGAAAACTGTTCTTTTTGAGCCGCGCTATGAAATGTCGATACGACAACATATATAGTATTACACGTCCATGGAGGGAACCAGGAGATCACCGAACTTTTTATCATCGAATCAGATCAAACTTCGATGAGAAAGCATTTTTAACCGCAACCTCATTGCATGTGCCATTCTCCTGAAAGTAATACAGTTCCCGAGACCTTACAACTTCAGGACACTACTTTTTTCCAGATTTTTCTCATTTTCAATCCCTTAAGGGTGAGCGTTAGTAAATTTTCTGCCCTATCCGCGCTTTGTTAACTTTCGCGGCACACATTTTTCTTCGAAATTCTGCTCAAACAGTTGCGAAATATTTTCTGAAAGATAAAATGCAATGCTTAGATTATATTAAAATTAAATTTAATACCCAATAAAACATAGAATATATTTTTATATTAATTCAAAATATTTTTGGTGCTGCCATCTGTTGTTGTAATTTAATTCATACCGACTATTTTTATTTTTTAATGAACATTTTTAAATGTCTATTCCCTCTAATACGCTATTAAATACAACAACAGATCATATATAATAATGCCACAGTCACGGAAACGTAATTGAACTTGGACTTGAACATGAAGACAAAGGGACTTGAAGACAAAACTGCACATCACTGCAAATCTCAGTGATGTACATTCAGATCCCCTTGTCAAATTTATAGAATGAAAAATTACCTTTCCGTTATTGTGACATTAGTATATATGATCTGTTGTTGTATTAGATACTGTATAAAAAGGAATAGATATTTTAAAATGTTCATTAAAAAATAAAAATAAACGGTATGAATTAAATTACGACAACAGATGGCAGCACCAAAAATATTTTGGATTAAAATAAAAAATATATTCTATGTTTTATTGGGTATTAAATTTAGCTTTAATATAATCTAAGCATTGCAATTTATCTTTCAGAAAATATTTCGCAACTGTTTGAGCAGAATTTCGGCGAAAAATGTATGCCGCGAAAGTTAACAAAGCGCGGATAGGGCAGAAGATTTACTGACTCTCACCCTATATTTTCGAATTCGACCCCAGGTGAAAGGATCCGGTGGAATATCTTGCGTTGTATTAACAAATCATTCCATTCTACGATGTAAGAAAGCATTTTTAACCGCATCTTGTTCAAGTCGAAAGTGCTAGACGAGGCTCTCGAGGATGTCCGAAACATCCGAGAATTAGGAAGACATACCACTTTCAAGGTACTCGGCACTACCAGCCGCACTCCAGGGGGAAGAAATCGACCACCCTTGGATACAACCATTAGACATATATATTATTACACGTCAATGGAGGGGACCAGAAGATCACCGAACTTTCTATCATCGAATCAGATCAAACTTCGATGAGAAAGTATGTTTAACCGCAACCTCATTGCATGTGCCATTCTCCCGAAAGTAATACACTTCCTTACAACTTCTGAACACTACTTTTTTTCAGGTTTTTCCTCTTCGTCAATCCGTTAATATTTTTCTCAGTGCAACCAGAATTGATGAATTTTATTATTATTATATCTTCTTTATTAATACAATGTTGTATAACGTTCCTTCTTTTTATACCATGCTTTCAGAGTATAAAAACATTTCCGGTAGAGAAAGTATTCAATTTTAAAAATACATTATGTACCATCTTAAAACGCGTGAAATGTGTATCTATCTACGTATGAAAGTAAAATTTTAAGCAGCATTTTTAACCACATCCCTCCTAAAGTGGAAAGTACCAGACAAATCACCATATCCTCGTTTGCCACTTAGTCCCTAATGGATATTCTAAGCCACTAGGGCGTAAAATTTTTAACTAATATTGATATACTTAATTTCATAAGTCATTTGTTTTATTTTGCAAATATTTGTAAACATTTATACTATAGTTTCTTTTTTGTTTAACCGATTGTAACAGGATAAAAATGGTGCGGAAACTATATTTTTAAATTTATATATTTTCAATTCTTCTTCTTCGACGCAGACCGTCCGATCTACCCGAAGGTGTAATGTATGTATTTGGTCGGTCGGGAAGTGCCACCCAATTTAGACCTGATCCCAGTGGGGCGGCAACTACAGGAAGTGCACTCTCCTTCCCTTACTACCAACCTCGCGGAAGGATGTACAGACTCTCATATTTAAGATCACTGTATTCCGCGGGAGAACGGGGACAGTTTGGGCAAAGCCGGGAATCGCACTCGGGTTGTCCGAGTGCAATTTTCGCGCACTAACCATTGCGTTGTCCCACACCCATGTATTTTCTATTGCAATTAACTGACCGTTGAAGCAAGATGGTACGGGTATATCTTCTATCATTTTAGCGTGTTCATTTTTCTGCATGTTGCATATGTTAACCAAACAAACTATTATTTTTCGTAAATTGATTTACGAACGGGACCAGGATTATAGGAAAGTTTAATGCTTCATTGGCGCCTGCACAACACACCCCAAAAATATACCTGGTGAAGCGTTTGGCGGAAAAACACGCTGTGTCTTCAAATGTTCCACTTATATTCGCGAATATTAGAAGATATATCCGTGTATTAGTAGAATATTACACGTATTGCAACATATGAGTTTTTACAATATTTACCAAAATGAAACAGATGACGTAATAAATTGAAAATATCAATAACCCCCGTTAAGATTACCCGTACTACAACACATCAGTTTCTAAAATCTTTGTCAAAATAACAATAATCCCCGAAAATATCAATAATAATAATGTTTAAGCCCCAAGACTGTAATTGATATTTAATCAAAAATGCTGTATCGATTAAACTTATTTTATATATATATCTTTATTATTTAAATCGAAAACAAAAATCTGATGTGGGCAACAAATGACTTTCCTTATATAATGCAATGAATTTACTACTTTTACAGTTAAAACAAAACGTTATTCTTATAGTTGATACTTATATTTTTTCAAAGTTATTGAATTTCTTGAATTAGCTGTCATTTTCATTGATTTAGCGTCATTTTTATCCATTTAGCGATATTGTCGTTAATTTGGCAACATATAAAAATGCCGCTAAGTTAGCGACATTTCACGAAATTTGTCGCCAAAATCTCGCCAAGCGTTATGGACGAAGAAATAAGTTATTCTTACAGCGGATAAATGACTATTGGCGTTCAAATACAAAAGTATTACTCAAAGTATCTTTTTTCATGAATGAAACGAGCTAGATCCACGAGAATGATGTCACCCAATTTATCGCATGGTATTACATATGAAAAGTGAACATGTTTCTTAATAGGAAACATTTTTTTTTAATTTTATATGACTTTTTAATATTTTTTTGAAAAATGTGCAATATCTCGAGAACGGTTCATGTTAGCGTTCTAAAATTTATGTCAATCGTTTTCTAATAAAAAATTACATAAGAAATGTCTATTTATGTAACTTTATTAGCGGTTTTGATTTTTTGACGATTTTTTCAAAATTTCATTTGAAAATTTAGGGGGTTCTGAACATTCGATTGCATATAAAAACAATAGGCTTCTAGTGTTTACGGATTGTGATTTTTGTACCAAATTTCGTTCAAATCGGTCCATTCGCTCGTCAGTTATCGTCTCCACAGACTCACTGACACTGACACACACACACACACACACACATACTTTCACACACACACACATACTTTCACACACACACACACACTGACATCACTTCAAAAATGTTTGATTCGTGATAAGGGATGCTTAAAACGTGCTCTCCCGTCGAAAACTCGAATTTTCGACCCCGTCACAATTCTTTCCTTAAACTTTATGTATATAAGGAAAGTAATAATGAATGTATTATATAATAAGGAACTTCCCCGGGGAGGTCTTTCATCCTGGCTGCTAAAAAAACGTAATACGCCCTTGGGGCTTCACCCATTGTTGGTTGACACTCACCAACCACCTGGGTTCGTTTCGGGAGCTATTTTACTCCGACCGCCACTTTGTGGGGGCAAACACCCACTGGCCGTCTCCATCCCTCCAGCTCGCTGATACTCGCCAGTCTCCATAGCTCAGGGACTCCCCTTGTTTTATTGTACTTATTAATAAAACTGTTTCATTTCTTTAAATTCTTATAGATTTTTAGGAAAAAAAAATACTGGGTTGCATATCTTCATTGATATACCTAATTTAAAAATGTCAATTTCCCATAAAAATTAACTGAAGTGTAACTCATTTCGACTTTCTCATGCCAGAATCAATTTTCAAGTAGCTTCTGATTTTTTTTTTGTCAGCACAATTTTTGAAAAATCTGTATTGTTAGACCAAACGATCACTATTGGAATATGTTACCCTTCATTTTAAAAGTTTGAAAAAATCTTTCGAATGGTGCCAAGTTTGATAATGTATCGGTGTGTGTGTGTGTGGGGGGGTAAAACTAGCCCCCAAGTGATAGCAATGTTACAAACCCAAAATGTGTGTCTCTGCTATGTTTCACTAAAATAATTAAAACTGTTAAATTCCATGATAATTGAGCCATAAATCCTTATTTTATGCATAATTATGCCACATGTTGTCATATAATGCCACGGTACTAAAGTATAAAATTCCGAAGCATTCCCTCTAATTTCAAATATGAACTTGATTTTGATTTTTCGTTAATGAAACCGGATATAAAATTTTACAAAAATCTATTAATATAAGTCGTAGCTACCTTCTACACAAGAAATCGACCACAGCCAGATGGGCACCACTCGAAAAATAGTCAAAACGTGTTCAGGAGATCCTAAAACATATATTTGCATCAAGATCTCTCTCAAGATCACGGGCTTTTTAAATTATTTTTTTTTCTTGTCAGAAAGCAGAGGTGAGGGGGATTTTTCCTGTGACCATTTATGTCGGCTGAAATGATCGCTTGCGAGATATTTTGAATATTTTGTATGGAAATGGTAGCACTGTGGACTACACACTGTCTGGTATCCTCTGTAGTGGCCAGACTATGTTCTTATCCAAAAGGAAAGACTAACTAATCCGTTCACAGCTAAGTATTTCTTATTGGTTAGATATTGTTCATTACACAACTGCACTAAATAACTTTATTATAAATTCTTAGAAATATATTGGTTAATTTTAAACATGCAATTAGGCTATTAAGATGAGATATTAAAATTGAGATGAGATAGATCAGATAAATTTTAATATTCTTGCTTCATCAGTCAATCAGTTTAGACTTTTAGCACTAAACTTAAAGAATCCTTACAAAAATGTTCCAAATTTGTTTTCGAACATCACCATAAATGCAAAATTACGGAAATGGCATCGAAAAAAATCTCTTGAACTGCTTACAAACACAAGGAGATCATTGAAATGATTAATGCCGAATGATCTAATTTGAGACGACTAGAAATATATATCAATAATCGATAGTTTGCACAGAAGTGGTAAGCTACTAAATAATCGATATGTCTGATATTAGAATGTAACTTGGTCAATTAGAGGTTTCGGGGTGAAAGAGAAAGATAATTATTTAATAGCGTGGATATGGTGGATATAAACGCATTTTAAAAGAATTGGTTAATTTTAAACATACCCTAATGCTATTTAGATGAGATATTAAAATTGAGATAAGATAGATTAGATAAATTACAATATCCTTGCTTCATGCTGATGTTAGATATTTTACTTTTATTTTGTCACTTTACACTATCTTCAATATCCACTGTCACTTTACACTTATTTTGTTACTTTACACTTATTTTGTTACTTTACACTTTCCTTCACTTTCCACTGTCACTTTACACTCATCTTCACTTTCCACTGTCTCTTTACACTCATCTTCACTTTCCACTGTCACTTTACACTTATTAACACTTTACAACAGAGTTGAAAAGTGTTTATGACTTTGTTCATTCTGTCTGTCTGTCCGTTAGCACGATAACTGCCGTAAAAATGACTTAATCAAAATGAAATTTTAGTATGTTATTCAGACGGTCTGTACAACATACAAGGACCTATGGGAATATAAATGAATAATATCACCCAATTAGTTTTGGATTGAACCCGGGTTGAAAAAATGAAATACATTGAGCCCTGGGACCTAATTTTTCAAACATTTTTAAGCGGATTTAAAATTCACAAATTGCTTCGAAAATTTTAGGTAGTATTCAAATTGTTCCACAAAATAAATAAAAAAGAATTCAGCGAAATATATTCAGTAGTTCTTTAAATAAAAATTAAAATAATAATTACACCTCTTATATGAAACGATCACGTGACCATGATATGAAACGATCACATGAACCACTTCAAAATGATATATGGCATCCATCTTGTTTCAAAATCGTGATTTTTTAAGTTCTTTTTAATTCATATTGAGTGTTGTATCCGTCCTAAAACTACTTTATTTTCGCTTAAATTCTGTGCATCTACATACCGAAACAACGCAAATACAATATATTTCAGTTTAAATGATTATCCAAATTTGATTATTTCTACCTCTAAGCCTGCCTATTTTTCACTTATGTAAAATGTAAACAGCAAAATATATAGAATGAGTTGTATTAGAGTTGCTGTATTTTTTTAACACAAAATCATTTAGTCCATGGAGTCTGCATGGCTGATATGAATGAAATATTAATTGATTTTATAAAAAGAAGGACGATTTTTTTCGATGAAGTTTTAAGCATAGAGTGTAATTACTTGTGGCTCCATGGTCTTAATTTTTAAATAAAATAAATTATTATAGTATTGTGATAAATGAAATGAATGGGAGAAAGTTATGAATGAAATTCTGTTTTTATAGAGAGATCCAGGCGTGTTATTTTTTTCTATGACGTCATTTGAATTAATTTCAGTTGTTTTCCAGATGAATTTTTCAAATATAATAAATTATCGTAGTATTATGATAGTTTTAAAAATATTACCGGGGAATGTATCGCATTTTAGAGATATTTAAACCAGGCAATTTATATTTCAATGCCGTCATTTGAATGAAGTTCATTTTTTTTGAATGAAGGTTTAGGTTTTCAATTATAATAAATTAATGTGGTATTGTGATAAGTTTTAAAATATTACCGAGGAATGTATTGCATTTTCGGCTTTTTTAAATAAAATTGCATTGAAGTTGGAAAGTGCTTCATAATCAATGCTTTAAGCATGATTGATCTTTCTTGTCTTCTTTGTTAGCATGGTTAGAGAACACGTCCATGTAAAGAGAATGCTAACTAGTTAATCATAAGTAATCCAATCATAAGTTCGGTTATGGATCTTCCTGAGGACGATGAACGAAAGTTATACAGATGATAAGAACAAGGTATGCAGATTATATAATCAAGGTATGCAGATTATATAAGCAAGGTATGTAACCAATAAAAACAAGGTATGTGTAACAAATATATATACTTAAACTTGTTCCTGCATCCGGGGGGGGAGACAAAGTCCCTCCCCCGAAGACCATTATTCGCCACCCCGAACACATTTTATGTTAACCTAGTTTCTATTTATGTGACATCATTTAGATATACATTTATATATAACAAATAGAAAACTCCCCCCCACTAAACTTTCATTCGCCCCCCGACCAAAACGTTCTGAGAGAAATACTGCCTGGGAAGATATCTAATTTTTAGAAATAGGTCTAAATCTAGAGTGGTACAGATAGCATGGTCAGATCTATTTTTACTTTTACAGACATATATTTCACATAGGTTAGAATTTTTTAGGTTAGAACTTACACTCATATCTATTTTACACGGAGTTTTACCTGATAGAACATATTTACCGAATATAAACGACTTAAATGTATCTGGCCAGTAAAATATACTCGAGTGTGGCTTAAAGTCTGGTTTTACATGAATATTTTACAGAGTCAAACGTATCTACTGGAAAAAAACAGATTGGTGTACATTGTATGAAACAGACTTGAGTGTAGTCTAACATCCACTTTTACATGAATTTTTTACATGAACTTATCTAAAGTGTATCAGCAGATTTTACTGTACTTCATTTTGAAAAATGTTTCTTGATCAAAACGTTTGTTACATCCATTTATACGCCTTATTCAAATAAGTAATTTTATACACTCTTTTGCAATCGTATTGCATATCTTTTTGCGGTCGTATTTTTGGGATGCGCGAGGCTGGCTGGTCATATCGAGCAATATGCCGCCACCTGCACCGAACGGACACTGCTGTAGAAAGGTGCTGGCAGCAATGGTTGCTACAAGGAACTGATCGGCGGAATGAACACTCTGGAAGGCCAAAGTGCACGAATGCGAGGAAAGATCGGATGATTATGCGACAGGTCTGAACTGGACTAACGGCATCATTATCCGCCATCCAAAGTGCTACAGCCTCTACTATTCCACCCGTGGTACCTTCCACCATCTCACGGCGCTTGGTTGAGGTGGAATTACCCTCACAGCGGCCTTTAAGACGTTTACCCATAACCACACAACATCGAAAGAGTCGTTTGGAGTGGTGTCGCAGCCGAGCATCATGGCTGCCAGCAGACTGGCATCGCATAGTGTTCAGCGATGAATCACGCTTCAGTCTTTCAGCAGATGACCATCGGGTGAATGTGAGGAGACGCCAGGGCCAGCGGTCCCAATTTCACTTTATTTACACTGGCACACAGTCATTACTCCTACTGTGATGGTGTGGTGTGCTATCTCTTACGACAGCAGGTTGCCCCTAGTCACCATGCGTACAACTTTAACAGCTCAACGATATGTTGATGAAATCCTGCGGCCGTTTGCGTTACCCTTCATGGAACATCATTCTAATGCCATTTTCCGACAAGATAATGTCCCGTCACATACGGCTCGCATATCTGTTGACTGTCTCCACGCTGTTGATGATGCTGTTCCTTGGCCAGCAAGGTCACCAGACCTTTCGGCAATCGAGCATGTATGGGACATGCTAGACCGCCAGATTCGGACACCCCGAAATGTAGCATATCTGAAGCAATAATTGAGGAACCATTGGCAGAATGTATCACAGGATGACATTAGAAAACTTTGTCACTCCTTACCTAGCCGTATACAAGCATGCATTGCTACCAAGGGCGGTTTCACCAATTGCTGATTTGAGAATTCAGTGTGCATTTGCTAACCATTGATGGCTCCTCCGCCCTTGATTTTGTAATCATTTCATGACCTGTGTGTGGTCCGTACGTATATTTAATTTCAATAAAAACAGCCACTTTGTTCATGGTGCTTTGTTTTTTATTGTTTCGTTTTTTGCAAAAGAGTGTATATTATATTACAGCTGGAAATCATCTCTTAATTACTTTGCTTTTCATTATGCTTGACCCTTTACTTAAATTGTGAATAAACACGAAAGTTATTGCAAAAAACTCTATGATCAGCTTGCAGCCGAATGAGACCATTGCAGTGATTAATGAGTAATGTTCCGATTTTGAGACCAGAAATGTAGCAATAATCAATATTTTGCACTAAAGAGGTTAGTTATTAAATAATCGATATGCTCATATCAAAATAAATATCAATTAGTTTTAGATTTTGGAGTTTGCGAGATATCTTCCATCGTATAAATATTGCAGTTAAAATACTTAAATAACTTAGGAAAAAGAAAATTGGTCATTATGTGCAAAATAAATGAAAAAAAATTGTTGATTTTAATTCGTGTATATCGTTATGATATGCATGTATATACATACAATTATAAATAATATATTCGATCTTTAAATTTTTAATTAAATGTACCATTAAATGTATCTAATGTTTGCAAAAATTCATGAAAACAAAAGTTTAGGAAAATCCTCATATAAAATATGTTGTTTTAAAATCCTTAAATCATAATATATGTATTTCGTCTTGCAAATTTAAACTTCACATTTTGCAGGCATTTTAAAATTTTTCTAAATAGAAATTATAATGGAGATCAATGCATCCACATACGTGCAATTATACGCACATTATTCTAAAACTGTTTTATTTTGCCAAATTTTCACTAACTCTTAAAGATATTAAAAAGTATAACTTTGTCAAAATCTCTAATTTAAGTTGGTTTTTGAATTTAAAACACTCTATCTATTTAACATAATATGATAAGGCTAAAATTTTGCTCCAACAAGTTTCATTAGCTCATACTGCTTCAAATATTTTATCTGAGCAAGCAGTTTTGACCATCACACCATTAAAACAAAACCTGGATAACTTTGTTCTAAACATTACCTGGTCATTTATTCAGAACATGAATATAAATGTGAGAGTACGAAGGCAAAATCAGAAAAAGCGGTATTTTCTTGCAATAAATTGAGACAATACCGGAGTATAATGTAAAATGATCAGATTGTGAAGAAAGGAATATTTGAATAATCAATATTTTGCACTGAAGCGGTAATCTGCTGAACTTTTGTATTTGGTCGACATCGAAATATACATCGTAATTAAAGCTTGCGGGGATAGATATATCTTTAAACTTAATGATACAGAATGAAGAAAACATACTTTGAAAAAGTAATATCAGTTGTAAACAAGCCATTATTTTTTAAATTAAACTTATTGGATTGATTTTATGTACATGTTCTATTTCGACATTGTAACAAATATTTAATTGGTTTCGTTAGAGATTCTGAATCTCATTGCTGTGATAATTTGGAGAAGATGTACCTAATCTGGAGTCCAAGGACAACAGGTTAGGAATCGTGGATTCTTGATGACTTACAATAAGCTCCTAGGATAATAAAGTGTTTTGTTTCCTTGCGCTGAGCAAGAAAAAGTATGGGGATTGCGACTTGTGCAACTTTTCTTGATATGCTTTTAGTAATGGATTAAGTAAATATTTCACATTATCCGCTGTAGACTAAGAAATGTATGATGGTTGTAATTTATTCGCATGTCGAGTTTTCCCCGTATATAATTCGTTGGAGCCCTTAGATACCAGAAAGGACATTTGTCAGGCTATGGATGCAGATGGGTGTCAAATGGTTGGCCCTTGGTAATTTCAAAAATCAGTAAAGCGGTCTGGATCAAATTTGAGTGTCAAGTTCAATATACTATTCAATTGTGAAGACCAAAAAGAAAATTTCGAAAAACGTATATGCTTCTGTTCTAAATCGGGATTTTGTCGAAATCGTTAGCCCCTTGTAAGCTGAAAAACAAATTAATATATGTTCGTGGTGACATTAAATTTTCGTGAAATAGATGCGTTTTGTAAAAGGAGTCAATAAGTTCATAAATAAATAGATTTTTATTAGAGAAAGATACAGTATGTAAGTTTTGATAAAAATTTGTATAAGAAATAATAATATTGAATAGAATAAGTACTTTGCACGCAAGTATCCGTGGATTTTAGGAGCACAAGTACTACAAGAAGATAGATGAGAGGTAAATTTTGAAACTTTAATGCTGTTGTATGGGTGGTATTGCACATTTAACTCGTCTTATAATGTGCTTTTCTTTCTAGTACTTTTACATTCAACAAGTCCCTTAAATCATTCTGTACTTCAAACATTCCCATTCGGACTAGCAATGTTTCGCTTTTTCATCGTCTGACCCAAAATAACTTCGCTTTTAATTTTGCCGGGCAATTGATCTCGAACATGAGCATAAATGTGGAAAAACACGAAAGCCATTGAAAAAATCAATGCACTTGCAATAGAATGAGACCATTGCAGCGATTAGTCTGTAATGATCCGAATTTGAGACCAGAAATGCATCAATAATCAATATTTTGTACTGAAATGTTTATCTACTGAACTATCGATATGCCGATATCAGGATATCTCTTTTAATTAGGGGTTGCGGTGGGAGATAAGTATTTATTGCATTAATATTGCACAGTAAATATTAATAAAACACACACACACATATTTAAAAAATGTGCGTTGTAAAGATTATTATTTATTAAATTGAAGATAGAGGGGTCGCATTTGTTTTATAATTCCTTTTATTCTAACATTTTAATAAATGCACAATTGGTTTCGTTCGAACAGCTATATTTTCTTGCTTTCTTTAGAGTATTCTATTGTTTCGAAACTGAATAATATTTTGTTCTTAAAAATTTGTCTAAACATTTATGTACCACCACATGCAAAATCACATATGGTCACTTTTGTCACATATGGTCTTACGAGAATGAACAAAACGACTTTTAATTTCATTTATGCATTTTTCGACAATTTTTAATTCATCCACAAATGTAGGAATTCCATTGGTATTTCCATTTATTCCCGTATTTCCTTTCTTTCTTATTTTTCTTTCTGCAAACGAGGATTGCAGATGATTAAATGATGCAGATCCCGACCGGATCACATTACACACTTCAGCTACCGAATTTAGGTCGAAACCCATTGGGGATTTTAGCAATAGGGACCGTACCAGCCTTTCCCTAACCCATCACTTCTCGGATACACTTTCGGATACACAGGTTTACCATGCATATACTCTGTAGACACTATATACTCTGTAGATAGTTTATATATATATATATATATATATATATATATATATATATATATAATAAATATATATATATATATATATAATATATATACATATATATGTATATATTATATTATATATATATATATATATATATATATATTATATATATATATTGTAAATAACAAAGTACGAAACGTATCCGATTGTAAACTAATAGAAATTGCCAAGTCATATAGGCGCAATGCAGCTCTATTAATGTCTTGTATATAAGAAGATCGAAAAAGATCGAGAGGTGATATAAGTGCCAACAGGGAAATAACAAATGGCCAAGGGGGATTGTGACCCCTTGTTCCCGTTTATAGCCAGCTATTACTCCTGAGGAAACACTCACGGAACCGTTACGTGCCTGTGGCCATATTTCCTTGGAACATCAAAGCAAAAGACGTATGCCAGAAGTGAATGCATGGACTGAGTGGAAAAAAAAATTTTTTGATTGAGACAGGTTGAAATAAGAACTTGAGCGCCAATATTTTCCGCAATATCGTTAGAAATCATTTTCTACGAAACTCAAGATTGCATACTTATAAGGATAATCGTATCAAAAGTGATAAAAAATTCATAAAGGAATCGTTGAAACAGCACTATCCAATAGGATACCTCAAACACCACTATAATGCATTGCACTGCAAGGGAATTAATGCATTTGATAGTGATATTGGCAACACCTATTTTATATAATATAATGGCAGCGCATCGAATCGCTCGGCACTTTATATTTGTCATGAATATTTGTCATTTGTTGAATGATCTGTCATTCGGTTTAACTTCTTATTTCAACCAGTCTCAATCCAAAAAATTTTTTCTCCACTCAGTCCATGCATTCACTTCTGGCATACGTCTTTTGCTTTGACGTTCCAAAGGAAATATGGCCACAGGCACGTAACGGTTCCGTGAGTGTTTCCTCGGGAGTAATAGCTGGCTATAAACGGGAACAAGGGGTCACAATCCCCCTTGGTCATTTGTTATTTCACTGTTGGCACTTATATCACCTCTCAATCTTTTTTGATCTTCTTATATATTATATATATATAATATATATGTATATAATATATATATATATATATATATATATATATATTTATATATAATATATATATATAATATATATATATACAATATATATATATATATAATATATATATATATATATATATATATATATATATATATATATATATATATATATATATATATATATATATATATATATATATAATTGCAAGCTTATTAATGGAAAAGCCCTATAAACAATAAGTTTTCCTAAAATAAGTAAAGCGTGGCTATCAAGTCGATAAAAGAGGAATAGCTCTAGACTTAAGTAACATGCTTATTTAGAATATATTCTTTATATATGCGGTTCAATTTTTACGTTTTCTAATTTATTTCTGATGAATGGCGTGCTATGATCTATGTAATCCATAAACTTACCTACTGAGTACTTATTTCACACAATATCAATCGATAATTCGATGCCCAAAATGACACCTTGACTACAAGAAATTTATAATTGGTTTGAAGTTTAAAAGAGTAATACATCTTCAGTAATAATTCGTGTATTATATTGTATAGTGAAATACATTAATTGAGTAGCATTATTTTGAAAATATGTGATGAAATAATGTATGATATACCAGCGATAACATATCTGTGTCATGCCTGTCACAACTGGCACTTAAAAGAATATATGGCGTCCCGACAAAGAATCGCTAATGAGAATTTTAACGTAGAAAATGCTAATAAAATTAGTGAAGAAATAAATGAAATAATTTCCCAACGTTTAAATATGAGTGAAAAGCAATCTAATCTATTATTAATATTTGTTAAAATCGTAAATAATATAACAGAAGCTAGTTTTAATTTTTCGCATTTGTCGGCTAAACTAAGGAGGCCATTTTCCAATGGAGAGATAAAAAAATACGCCTGTTTTTCAAAGATTTCAAGAACTAATTAAAAGAATTAAAAAATTGCAAATAAGTAGAAATACTGTTAAAAAAGGATTATATCAATGAGCGGAACATTTCTGATCACCTTCAGACTAACATTAAGAGTTGCGATTTATCTCTCAATTTGTCTCGACAAAATATTTGATATTAGTCATTTGAAACAATAATGCAATAACACAACAATACAGTACTATGTGCAATAATAAAATAACACAATAAGGCAGCTGTTTCAAGGATACGATGTATCCCCTTCGTTCGTGCAAGAAAACCAAGATACTAGAAATCCAAAGGAGGAATAGCAGCAAACGGAAAAACAGGGGGTACTATATACCCAAGACCTGGATTAAGAGAGAACCCAATCAGAAAGCAGAATGAAAAACAGTCCATCCAATCTGAAACAGGAAGCAACACACAGGATTGGCGTGGGCAAAAAGCACAAAAAGAATAGCCCAACAAGACAAATCAAGTCTGAAAAAGAATAAAAGCGACTCAACAAATCAAAAACATCTGATGTGGGCAGCACATGGCTTTCCATATATAATGCAATGAATTTACTACTTTTACAGCAAAAAAATAGCTTATTCTTATAGTGGATATTTATATTCTTTTCAAAATATTGAATCATCTATGAAATCTTGAATCATCTATGATCGATGCTTGATATGAATTTAGCTATAAATTCCAGAGGAGGTAAGTGTCCGTTGAGGATTTTTATTTATTGTTTTTTTTTTATTAGTATGGCTGTACTAAGTAAGTATGTAAAATAGAATAGAAATGCTTAATAGTTTTATTTTTATAAAATATGAAGTGAATACACTTATTGCTATCCTATGAGTATCCTTTATAATTTGATTTTTTACTTTTGTACATTGCACACACAACAGCAAAATGTTACATAAAATATTAGTTTCATTATCCAAGTTATTACCACCATTACACTTGGTCTTTACCCTGATAAAAAAATATCCTCCCATATCAACTTACCACCTCTTCTTCTATATGTAAAACAATTCCAGCCCTAATGTTCGTCCATTTTGAATTCCTTGTAACCTCTCTATTTCCTAAAGGATTAGCATTGCTTTGATAAATAATGGCATGCAATGATCTGCTACATAATCCATACATTCACCGACCAATAACTTTATTCAAACAGTTAGGCGCTTGAGTATCGATAATTTGATTTCCAAAAATACATCATTAAAGAGTGGGAACAGGAAATTTATAACTTCTTCGGAAGGTTGAAAGGCTTTGGTAATGACTTGTGTTGAATAATCTGAGGTTGGGTTCATTTATTGCTCTCAAAGTTTAGATTCTGGGTAATCAGTCGCTTATTTCACGAAATTACGTCATACACATTATCTGATAAACGAAATGTTTGGTTTAAATAGTCCTTCAGCTTTGTGGAAGACGTACATTTTCAAAGCTCTATAGTTTGTTAGATAGCAGATTAGAAATTAAGTTAATTGGATATGAAAATATAAAATAGAATAATGAGGTATAAGGTGTAAAGTAAAATATAACATCTCGATGCATTGTCGTAAATAAACTCTACCAGTTGCTCTATGTAACTCTATATGATAGTCAATGAAGTCACAGAGAGGGGTTATGCCCAAAGAGTGGTGATGTCCATAGAGTACATACCTGCGGGCCCCAAAGAGTGGTTATGCCCAAAGAGTGGAATAATGCCTATGTACAACAATCTGTAATGGTAGAGTACATTTGTTCATCCTAATGATCTTCAGCAGCGAATGGACAATAACTTTTCTTGTGGCAAAAAAATTGCTATGTACCACAGTTGTGCCAATCCGTATTGTGACCAGTGTTGTTGCATATGGATAGGAATACTGCAATCTTATCTCATCCAAATGTCACAGAATAATCATGACTTCCTGATTTTACCTGCTGATAAAGTGTTTTTCCGAGAACGGTGGGTGAGGCGAATCCCAGGTAAAAACAACCCTGCATAATCACAAATTGATTTCTCTCGCTGAAAATCCTCTGTTAGGTTCATGTTTTTCACGTCTTAGACAGTTAAGACAACATGCTAATGATAAAGTCATTTAAGGAAAAGAATCAATGTACAATTTGTTGACTTCAGATCATTGTGGTTGAAAAACAATGTAAACGAGAAGACGTACAGTAGCGTTCTAAATTTTTTACTCAAATGCATTACAGTACGCGAGTGTTGTATTTCTAACACTCGCGTAAATATCGACTTTTATCGAGTTTGAAGCAACGCAATTGGATTTTAAAAGATTAGAAAAGGTCTGTGTGGTCAAACAAGTTATTTTCAACAATCCTTTCCAATTAGTGGTATTTTGGATAGAACAGAAGCATAGATGTCATGAATTTTAACACAACTTCAGTCTCGTGAGGATAATCTATTTCTGTAATTCATGGTTCTCAGAACACTATTTCCCTTATATTTGTGTAGACACTGTAGACCAATGCTTGCCTGTTCAAAACAGTATGTATACTTGCTTATCAAGTTTCTCCCAATTTAATTATTCTCTACCACGTGATGGATTCTTCCAGCAGGATAATACATCGTGCCACACTGATCACATGTAACCTGACTGGTTTCAACCGCATAATGAAGATAATGATAAAGATCTAATTATTTATGTGTTGGATAAAGTCAAATGGGGAGTTTAAAGATCTGTATTTTCTGCATTCAATCCTTGAAAATTGATAGAAGCAATACCGTACAGGAAAGTCAATATTGTTCTAGAACATGACTTAATCCATCCACTTTAAGCGTATCCATTTTATGATTGCTGTACTTAGATCAAAATGTGTCCTAAAAATATTAGGTAGGTGCTGCTAAAATACCAGACAATCTGTATTGTGTGCAGAGGGACTGCCTTGTTGGAATGGTTTAAGGGACACGTAGCACAGTAGCTCTTTCATACAAACCATTAAGCTTTTTGTACCTTATTTTATCAATTACATACCAGTTAACAATAAATTTCAAAAAATATGATGTGGGAAACACATGACTTTCCTAATATAATGCAATGAATTTACTATATTTACCAAAAAAAAAAATTGGTTTTTCTTATAGTAGCTATTATTTCCAAGAAATTGAATTTTCGTCAATTAGTCGTCATGTTTACTGCTTTAGTATCATTTTTATCCATTTGGCGAGATTTCTGTTAATTTGGCAATATTAAAAAAGTCGCCAAGTTGGCGACATTCCGCCAAATTCTGTGCCAATATCTCGCCAAACGTTATAGACGGAGAAATAAGTTATTCTTATAGCAGGTAAATAACTATTGGCGTTCAAATACAAAAGTATTACTCAAAGTATCTTTTCTCATGAATGGAACGAGCTAGATCCACGAGAAGAATGTCATCCAATGTATCACATGATATTACATATGAAAAGTGAACATGTTTCTCAAAAGTTAATATATTTTTTTTTAATTTATGGGATTTTTTGATAAATTTATTTTAAAAATGTGCAATATCTCGAGAACAGTTCATGCTAGCGTTCTAAAGTTGATGTTAATCGTTTTCTAATAAAAAATTACATTAGAAATGTATATTTGCGTAACTTTATTAAGGGTTTTGATTTTTTGATGATTTTTTTTAAATTTCACTCAACAATTTAGGGGGGTTCTGAACATTCGATTACATTTAAAAACAATAGGCTTCCAGTATTCACGGATTGTGATTTTTGTACCAAATTTCCTTCGAATCGGTCCATTTGTTCGTTAGTTATCGTCTCCACAGTCTCACTGATACAAACACACACACACAGATATCACTTCAAAAATGTTTGATTCGTGATCAGAGATGCTTGAAACGTGCTCTTCCGTCGAAAATTCAAATTCGAATTTTCGACGTCACAATACTTTCCTTTTACATTATGCATATAAGGAAAGTTAAAATGATATACAATTATTATGTGTTCTTCCTTCAAAAAAGTACTTTTGATCATTATAAAATGAATGACTATTTTTGAATTTAAAAAAATTCTATCACATTCTATCCCTATCTTAGCGACCAATCCATATCTGGCTCTTTTTTATTAAAATATTAATAATCCTCAGAAAAACAAGCTCTAAACCCCCTTGATCCTTCTTAGTGGATTTTTCTCGAATTTTCCTGCATTTTTCAAAGAACCGTGTATATTTATTGAATTGAAGATACCACATATCTAAATTTTAATACTCTCTTTCTAACGAGACATTCTGAAACTTAAATTTATAAACAAAAATTAATAAATAGAAAACCGGAAATAGAAATAGACATTTTGAGATCGAAGTCTCGATGTTTAGTGATAGAAGTCTAAAAGTTCAGATAGAAGTCCAGAAATTTAAAGAAAGCAACCAGAAATGGAAACCTAGAAATATAATAATACTATAAATAGGAATCTAGAAATAAAATATTGTAAATAGAAATCTAGAAAACTGAATCTTGAAATGGAAGTCTAGAACTTTAGAAGTCTAAAAGTTTGGATAAAAGAGTAGAAATTTAGGTATAGAAACCAGAAATAGAAGGCTAGAAAGAAAATTTGTAAATCCTTACAAATTTGTGAAGTATGAACATTCATATTTATAAATTTTAGAATTTGTATTTTTTATTTTATATATTTTAAATTTTTAGTCTCTAATGTTTACAAATTGTTTGTTTTTTTAAATTCGCCTAAAAGAGGTTAAATACATACTTTGCGAAAGTATATCTGTCATAATAAAGGCAGTATGTCCATGTGGTCGTCTGTGTCATCTGTAGCGGAAAAATCTAACCATCGTGCGGCAAAGCAAATTAAGTATACAGATACTTCAAGACCCAAGACGATGCGGCTCTCTGAGATTTTTTATTCGAATTAATTTTTTCGGTATTGAATGTTAAAACGCCATCTTGCACTGTATTCGCAACGAACATCTCTCGAATCGGTTCTTTAACTATCAAAAATATTATCGCAATGTTTCCAACTTAATGCAATCGGAAAAATCTAAAAAGCTCTTTCAAACAAACTGTGAAAGGAATCAGTACTACTAAGAAACCAATTTTCGTGAATTTGGAATACTTTTCATTAAAATACTTTTCATGTTTTGAAGACCTACCCGATTTTAAAATATCTATATAAAAATATTGACTGACAATCCGATCTTCACAACTTACCAGATGTTTCTACAAATATTACATACTGCTGCAAAGAGAAAACGATGTTTCTGCTGTATTCCATTCATTAATTATAAATTTTTAGTTAAAACCAAAAGAATCCTAGAAACGTACGGGACCGGGAATAAAAAATGTCCTTGTCGTTGAGACGAGATCTAAAATTCTCTTCTCGGAGCAAGGCCATATGATGAGCTCAAAGAAGGACAGGTAATTGGATGTGACGTCATCTGTCGTAACTGACGTCAACTGCCAAAACTGGCGTTATATGCAGAGACTCACGTCAACTTGATGAATTGGGATTTCGAGCTGGTACTACCATCAAAAATATCATCGGAGTGTGCAAACATTTTTATTTTGAAAACGTACTGCTGATTTTAAGCATCCATAATTTAAATGCGTCCCGAACATTTATTAAAATCTCATCGAAGAGTTTTATATAGGGTGTATCAAGAGAGCACAAAGAGCATATTTAAAACGCATTACGCTCACATAAATGGCAAAAGACGTATTAAAAGAGTTTTTTCGGGTGTATCAAAAGAACATGTTAAGACTTATCAAAAGATAGTGTTTACGATGTATCAAGAGAGATAATAGAACCACGCAATGGGCAAAAGATGTATTTAGTACGTAATACGTAATCATGTTAGTGCGTAGTGCTCGGTGTCCCTAGCGCCTCAACCAAACCGCATTGAGTACCCGAGAAGCAGTTTACGACGTAATTAGGAGATTTTTTAGGGCGTAGCATGAGCTCTGGCAACTAGCGACTATGCATTTTGAAAAACCTTATGCATGACTTCAATTGCCGCCTGCTTTAAATCCCTGGGAACGTCAGGTACAGTTTCTGGTTTCAAATGTGATAAGCCACCCCATGCGCGATAGTCCAGTGGTTAGCGCGCGGGAATTGCACTCTTTCGGCCCGGGTTCGATTCCCACCACTGCCAAAACTGTCGCCGTGTTCACGCGGAGTACGATCACGTTACACATGTGGGTCCGTAAGTCCTTCCGAGAGGTTGGTGGTAGGGGAAGGAGTGTACTGTTCCTGTGGATGCCTCCCCCACTGGGTTCCGGTTTAAATTGCATTGCACTTTCCGGCCGGCCAAACAGATGCCTTATAATTTTCTGGTAGGTCGGATGATCTAGGTCGAAGAAGAAGAAGCCATTCGACTTGAAAATGTAACGCGAACTTAATTGGGTGACTGTTCTCAAGACTGTATCAGGAAATATCAATCAAGTTTTACACAAAAATGTCTTGTTGAATGAAATTAGCACTTGTGTCTATGCAGTCATTCTGAGCAATATTAAGTAATGTTATTTAAACTGACGGTTCTGAAAGGATATAACTGAAATATAGCCATGATCCGTGTCTACTAATTCAGTATTCGCGGTTACAGTTATTCGTGGTTTACCGTGGCTCGAAAGGAAATTGAAAATTTAAGGATATTAACAGATATTAAGGATATTAAATTAAAACGGATAGTGATAACGGTTAAGTGATAACGGTTAAGTGATAACGGTTAATTGATAACGGTTAATTGATAAAGGTTGATGAACGGTTAAGTGATAACGGTTTATTAGTTTCAAACCAAAACTGAGTATGCATTATTTAAGCACAGCGATCTTTTGCGAGTATATCTTGGATTGCAGGTTATGTACATGTACATAGGATAACTGTTATAAATTGTCTAACGATTACACACTTTTTTCATTACTCATGCAGCTCTTTGATAGAAATAAATTATTTTTATTGATTTGCCATCCCTTCAAACTACTTATAACACTATACAGTGCCAGTGTACAGTATTTTTTTAGCTCTATCGTCTTAGGATTCGGTTAAACGCCAGAATCTCCTACTTTCATACATCCGAGAGACAAAATGTAAAATATAAATGTGCAATGTAGTGTGCGAAATGAACATTTTATTATAACTGTGCGAAATTTATCAAATACATATTATCCCTCACAGCAAAGATCATCGCATGTGTGACTGTGGCGTTGTAGTCACGTGACACCTGGGTCACAATATGACTTTGTGACTTCTATGCGACATTACGTATTAGTAACTTTGTAACTTCATTGTGACTACATTCTGTGACGTTTCCACAACACGTAACAATGTTAACACGTAACAATGTGACGACATTCAATGGCACTTACAATGTGACGTCACAAACAAGTTAATATGAAACGTTACAAACGACTATGAAAATGACCAAAATGACTTCACTATGACCTCAATATGACATTGCCGAGACGTACTGCGACGTCCTGTGACGTCCCAAAGTCACAGTGTGACGTGAATCTTACGTCACTGTGAAAAAAAATGTTACCGTATTTATGTAATTTGAACGAATATCACGTTATGTATAACGTTCGGTATTACCCACGGTTTCACATAACCGTAGTATGCCCTAGAACGTATCATCTGCAGGTACGGTGGCACTACTGTATATCAATTTCAAGAAACATCTATACGTTTCCTTAATTTAGATACTATACACACGGAACCTTACGGCTTTAAAATGAAAACTGAATCATTTCGTTACATTGTATTATATTTTTGTTTATTATTTAAATGCTTCTCTTTAATGTGCGGCATAATTTTGCATATAACTTATTATGTGACTTATTATCATCTGTCCGTGCTTTCCTGATAAAGAATTGTGTTTTAAGTTAAGAGGATAATTAAAAATTGCTACCTATTGCAGAGCAAATAAGAGAATATTATAACTCGACATTTGAACCATGTGTGACAAAATTTACGCATCCATTTGTTACTTAATTATTGAAAGTTTTTAACTAACGCGGTACAAATCCCAAAGTACACATATTAATGCTAACATTCATTTATCCAACATCTTTAAAGATCTGTTAAAAACAAATGCATTACCACAGTTATTAAGAGTTGCTTTTAAGTTACTGGACAATTTACCATTTCCTCAACTTATGATATATATATATATATATATATATATATATATATATATATATATACGAGAAATACCAAACTACACTTGGCTTCTGATTTGCAATTTTTTTACCTTTACCTTCAGTTTCCAAGCAATTTTCTTTGGTATTTCTCGGGTATATATATATTACAAGTAATCATAAAAATCTTCAATTATATATATATATATATATATATATATATATATATATATATATATATATATATATATATATATATATATATATATATATATATTGCTACAATTTTTGTTGAATTGAATAAAAAGCTAAAAGCAAAAAATAATTTATAATACAACTTGTAAAGCGCTATGCTGTAATTTTACATGTGTATATCTATATAAATTCCCAAAAAGGACAAGTAACAATGTACTCGTAAATTTCTAGAAGAGTGACAGGAGTAACGGCCAGGGGGAGTTGCAACCCCCAACACTCCGGTTAAAGCTTTTTTCCGCCATGGTAAACGCTCCCGGTAGCCGATACTCCCTACCCTATCTACTTCATGACTCTTATAAAACCGTAAAAAGTACATACAAACATATACACTTTCAATATTATGTAAATCTTAAGTTTAATACTCTACGCTAAATCAAACCAAAAAGCACTCTATAATTTTTTTTTAACAATTAATTTAAAATACTAATGTATGAAATTACTCTCTCCTCTCTCTCTCTCTCTCTCTTCACTCGTGCCTATTTAATACTTTAAAATCAATATATTCATGACTAATTAAATCCAAGTCTGAGTGGTTATTTTAAAAAATGGATTCAAGACCTATTAGCTACATTATCGCCATATAAATACTGATGTATGAAATTTCTTCACTCGTGGTTATTTAATCCTTTAAAAACTATATATTCAAAACTAATGCTTGAAACCCAAGTCAGAGTGGTTGTTTATTAAATTGGATACAAGACCTATTGGCAACATTATCGCCATATAAATACTAATGTATGAAATTACTTCACACGTGGTTATTTAATACTTTAAAAACAATATATTCAAGACTACTTAAATCCAAGTCAGAGAAGTTAATTTTTAAAAAATGGATTCAAGACCTATTGGCAACATTATCGCCATATAAATACTAAATAAATACTAATGTATGAAATAACTTCACTCGTGATTATTTAATATATATCGCGATTTAATATATATTATCTACATATCGCGATAATGTAGCTAATAGGTCTTATATCCATTTTTTAAAATAACCACTCAGACTTGGAATTAATTAGTCATGAATATATTGATTTTAAAGTATTAAATAGGCACGAGTGAAGAGAGAGTAATTTCATACATTAGTATTTTTAAGTAATTGTTAAAAAATTTTATTGAGTGCTTTTTGGTTTGATTTAGCGTAGACTAGTAAACTTAAGATTTACATAATATTGAAAGTGTACATATTTGTATGTAATTTTTACGATTTTATAAGAGTCATGAAGTAGATAGGGTAGGGAGTATCAGCTACCGGGAGCGTTTGCCATGGCGGAAAAAAGCTTTAACCGGAGTGTTGGGGGTCGCAACTCCCCCCGGCCGTTATTCCTGTCACTCTTCTAGAAATTTACGAGTACATTGTTACTTGTCCTTTTTGGGAATTTATATATATATATATATATATATATATATATATAAATAGCTCATTTTTGAGAATTCACCCATTCCTATCACCTAACTTACCTCTTGGCCTGAGTCTAATACTGTTTACTATTTTCGAATGACTATTTTCCACTTGTCCTGAGTCCTATACTGATTACTATTATTGAAAGTCACCATACATATTAGGTATCGTTCAAATGTATTCATTCCGGTGCCCACTCGCATTGACGAAGTGAGGTGAAATGCTCAGTAGCTTGTTCAACTTATACGTGGTAGCAATGCTTGTGAGTTCATATTTCTGTTCGAGGAGGTATTATTATTCTGATTTATAATTCAATTGATTTATTTTTCTCCTTCCACTAGCCAGTAGATAGTTCCAATGGTGTCTATAGTTAAATACTATCGTCATTGTCAGAAACTGGCTATTCTATCGGTTTTAATTCGAATTGTATGGCTGTCCTGATGAGAATGCAATTTCGAACTAACCGCCATTTTTGTGTAGTTTCAATTGATTGTTCTCTATGTCTTAATCTTTTATCTTGAGCTAATTAATATTGCCTTTTCTCATTTTTGCCGTGTTTTCTTTTTCATTTTTATTTATATTTATATACTTTTAATTGTGATTTTTGTATCCTAATATTCTTCTCATCCCCCTTTCCATTGTAGTGATATGTTACCTTCTATCTTTATCCTTAGTATTGGTCTGTAGTTACTCATTTGTAACAGATATGCTATAGATGGTTTTTTTTGTACATACAGTAGTTTATGCATAATTTTCGATTAAAATCTTTCAATTTTTATTTATATATATATATATATATTTATTTATATATATATATTTATATATTATTTATATATATATTTATATATTTATTTATATATTTATATATATATATATATTTTATTTATATATATATATATATATATATATATATAATTATTAAAATTATAATAATTTACTTATTATAAATTTAATATTTATATATATATATATATATATATATAAATATAAAAATATATATAACATTATGTATAAAACAAGTATGTAATATATATATATTATATATATATATATTACATACTTGTTTTATACATAATGTTTAACGAAGAAAATAATAAGACCAACCCCATTACACTAGGTCTAGCCGTTCTCGAGATATTTTAGTTTTTTCGTATTTTCTCTACGCCACCTTTGAAAATATGTCCAATTACCAAATTAAAACAAAAATTGAATTAAAAGTGAATTAAATTTAATTAAAATAAAGAGGACGTGGATATAAGTCTGCAGGGAAAGTCATATGCATAGTATACACTATTAATGGGCGATGGTAAACTATTATATTTTACATTCTTTGATACTTTAATTCTCCGATATCAAGTGTTTAATATGATTGTAACACATTGACTGAGATTAGTGTAATATCAATATTAATTGTATCAGAGAGTATTTTGAGGAGAAGTACGCATAGTTTATTCAACTGACTCTGAATGTTTTAATTTTAAATACTATTTCTAAAAATATATCTTTATGCCCACAAAATGTTAATATTCAAGTATGTAATAGTTATACACTACGTGACAGTGAAAATGAGACACCAAGAAAGAGTGGGCAAAAAAATATGCAAATTGCAGGGTAAACTTAGCTCACCGAGTTATGTAAATGATTCGAAATGTGCATCTATCCCGCTCACGTTGAGTGAGATATAAGGGAAGGAACCTGCAGAATCGGCAATAGTCATGCAGCTCTATATGCCAGGGAAATTTTGCTATTTTTTTGTCTCAGAGAAAACGTGTAGTAGCAGAGAATGCCAGGTCGCCGCTAACCGAGACAGTTTCAGCAGATAAACGATTTCACGAGGGATATGGTGATCGGACTCAGAAGGGCAGGTTGATCCATAAGTCAAATCTCAGAGGACAGCCATCTACACTTGTACACGGCGCTCCATCTATGGTGAAGATGGTTGGAGCAAAGGAATGTGGCACGTTTAAGGGATACCGGTATGGCAAGAGCGACGTCAGCACGCGTGGACCGGCGCATCCACCGACAGGCGTTGGCGGACCCTCAGACCAATTCCGTTGTCCTTTTGCAGCATGTGCAGGTCACCCCTGATGCTCGCATATCGACCAGGACCATTCTCCGCCAAATGGTCGCCGGCGACCTGCACTCATGGCGCCCGTTAAGAAGACTGTCACGTGGCTCTATCCCAACACTGACGTCTCCGTTTGCAATGGTGTTGGGATAGAGCCACGTGGGCGGAGGAATAGCACAGGGCCTTGTTCTCAGTAGAGTCACGCTTCTGTTTTAGCAATGACAGTCGCCGTGTACGAGCCTGGCGACGAAGTGGTGATAGGTTCAATCAGGTCGCATCTGTCGAACGCCACGCCACGAGACAACGCGGCATTAGGGTTTGGGACGCCATCGCCAACAATTGCAGGTCACCTCTTGTCCGTATTGATGGCACTGACCTCTGGTCCGTTACCTCTCGTCTATATTGACGGCCCAACGATACGTGGATGGTGTGCTGCGGTCGGTGACACTACCCTTCCTTCGGGGGTGCCCAATGCCATTTACCAGAGGGATAACGCCCGACCACACACGGCACGCATCAGCCAACATGCCCTGAAAGGTACCCATGTGCTTCCTGGGCCACCAGTCTCCCCTAATCTCTCATCAATCGAATACGTCTAGGACTTGCTTGGACATCGCTTGCGTGCGCCGCCACCGACGCGTTTAGAAGACGAACTCTGGCAAATGGTTGAGGAGAATGAGCAGTCATCCCTTAGGACACCATCCTCACGCTCATTGACTCTGTACCTAGACGTGTTACTGCCTGTATCTCCGCCCGCGGTGGTCCTACAACCTACGGATCAGACGGTGTTATCGTTCAGTGTATATATGTATCATGTTGTAATAAACATCATTTATTGTTCTTTGCTGCTCTGTTTGCCAATTTTCATCACTTTCTGCCTACTCCTCCTTGGTGACTCATTTTCACAATCACGTAGTGTATATAAATACATTGACTACCGGAGCAGTTAAAAAATTACCCCGGGTGCAAGCACTAATTAGTAAATAATTTAATTGCTGATTCCTAAATGCATATTTTAATGTTTATTGTTTAATCTTTTTTTAATGTTTAGTTTAATGTTTATTAATATTTTATGTTTATTTCCATTTAAAAGCTCATATTTATGCATCTTATATGAATGACTGGTATGGCTTACTAAACTGTATTTTTGTAGAGGCTTTGTCTGGCATATATGAAGAACTTGTCTAAACAGGCATATCATGTACTAAACATTTCATATATTTGTCAAAATAATATGAAAAGTAATTGTTGAAAAACGTGTCGTACAGTAGCCGTCTACATTGCCTGAGTTGCATTGTGTTACTTGTTGTTCCATTGTGTACTTCCATTGTGTTACTTACGTTTTCTCATAGCATAACAAGCATTTTGTCATGTATGCCACAGGGGGCCATGCTTTTCAAATACAATGGAAAATTTCATATATTGTCAGCAATGTAGAGTCAATGCTGTTTTGATGAAGAAGAGGATATCAGCCATATATATCAGATGTGAGATCTAAGAAACCAAACTTTGCCAAATATATATAGTTGACATGGTAACTGACGGGATGAAATAAAATTTTATAGAATTTTACAGAAATATAGCGGAAACCCAGATAATAAAGTAATGAAATTCACCCCGTCAACAAAATCCCCATATCCTGTTTAAAACTGACACAAAATTTTAGTGCTATAATATTATTTAGTGCCACCCTATCCTTATTAAAATATTTCTGAATATTTTAAGCGCAATTTAATTACACTAATTATAGGTAAAAGATACATTTTATTGCAACCGTTCGATAAGAATTAACGTATATTTAAAATTTATTTTAATTTCAATGGATTTAGTATTGTAGAATAAATAGCATGTTGGAATATTACCATAGAATTTTATGAGGCAACTATCGGCTTGTCTAATTTTCAGCGCTCTCTTAATTAATTAGACTGCAAAATTTAGAAGTTTAATTTAAATTGACAGTCACATTTGAAACGTCATTCTAAAATATATTACTTTACGGAAAGTATCTTTAGAGACCTTGAGAAATTAACTCTTATAAATAAGTAATTAAAGTGTAACTCTTTAATTCAGAAAATATTTTGCATTTATAGATCAATAAACCTGTCGGACCATAAAAATGGTACATTTTCACTTATAAAGATAAACTTATTTATTTCAAAACAAGTTCATATTTGGACGTGATTTGTTTCATTATGATTATTTCTTAAATTTCCGTTTGATATTGCAACAATCAGAGGAATAACTGTTGAAACCTGAATCTCTTGGATTAAGTTCAAACATAATATCAACTCTACACTCCTTTAACTCTTAGTAAGGACATATCTTGAATGTCCTCCTCCCCTTTACGAACAAGACCCTAACGGAGCATAACAGAACCATACCATATTTTAGCTCTTGCACTAATGTAAAAGACGCGTATATAATATATGTAATATATAGCTTCGAATTAAAGCAGCCATTAATCAGAAATATACATTCACGTTTGAGTGCTCATCTTTAATACCAGCTACATCATTCTGGCTATCTACCGAATTTCTTTAAATTACCTTATACTACTATGCAACTATTAAGCATTTTTATTCTCGTTTATATACTTATTTCCTGCAGTCATACTAAATTTCGAAAAACTTGTAATGCCAAGTACAGATTTGGAAATGGACATCTTGAGTAAACCCTACCCTACCGCCTCTGGAATTTGAAACCGAATCTATACCAATCATCATCAAAGATCTAGCTATAGCTAATTCTGAAAAATATATTTTTCAAAGATCAGGAAGGGGAAACTTTATTAAACTCCCAATCCTTTCCAGAATATTATGCTGAATCCATATCAGTCATCATCTAAGCTATATATTACATATTCTGAGAAATAGATGTTTCAAGGAAAATTAGGTTTTCGACTCAGAAGTATCATCACCAAAACCGGAAATGACAATTCTTAGTGAGTCCCTTAATTCCCTAAAGAATTTAATGTTGAATCATAATACCAATCTTGAGAAAAATATGTTTCAAAGAAATATTTTGAACCGGAAGTAAAATTTTTTATCAAACCACTCGATCTCCTACAAAATTTTATGCTGAATCCATATCAGTTATCATCTAAGCTCTATCAATAGCCAATCTTGAGAAATAGATGTCTCAAGCTAAGTGAAAATTTTTGAAACATAAATGTCAAAAATAGAGGGAAATGGAAATCTTTAGTAAATCCCCTACTCCCTCCAGAATTTGTTGATATATCCGTCTCAGTCATCATGCAAGCTCTATCTATAACAGACCCTGAGAAATAGATGGTCCAGAGCAAAAGTTTAAAAAAAACAATAGTATGTATATGTTTGCTTACAATAAAACAAAATATGTGCATTAATGAGTTATCAAACAACATGGTTTACAAAACGCAAAACCTTACGGTACACTAATAGTAACTAACACAAGTATCATGTACAAAAGAATACGTTTCTACATTTAGCAGACATGTTTTCTCTATACTTTTCCAAGGTTATAATGAGAAGTTCCATTCCGAGTCCGGTTAGCTACCCCTACTGCTGCCTTAGCGATGTAATTAACACTAGAAAGTTAATAACAATTAGGCTAGAAATACAAAAAGCTAACGGAAATATTTGGAAAAGTTGATTTGTCAAATTAAAGAGTATTGATCTCAAATTTGGAAGAGACCTATATCGCGTTCCTTCCTGAGCCCAGTAGTCTGGAGATAAATCCATATCCAGACCCCATATTAGTAATTTCCCAAAGTAAAATTAGATTTTAGAATCACCAGATCCACCATCGACCTCAAACAAAGAAATACGGAAACAAAAATATAGAAAATGAATAACTCTCAGAACATTCCCTTTTGAGCAGCTTTGATGAATGTGCCTGCGCCTAATGAACAGCAAATACGTCCTCAGTTATCTGTTAATAGGTCTATAAACTTCTCTCGAGTCATTCATCAACGGACATGAATTAAGCCGACATTTAATTACTCACTTAATAACTGTGCTCTAAACATCTAAGTACAAGGTTTTCTTCATGTCGGGGTTTTGGTTTATTGGCGAGAAAATATAAGAAAGAGCGAGAATTTTTCAAGGTTATAATGGGATGCTCCTTTCCGAGTTTGAGTAGGTACCCCTACTGCTGCCTTAGCCATGTGATTAACATTGGAAAGTCAATATAACGATTAGGCGAGAATTACAAAAAGGTAACAGGCTGAAAAATATTTGGAAAAGTTGATTTGTCAAATTAAACAGCATTGATCTCAAATTTGGAGGAGGCCTGAATCGCTTTCCTTTCTGAGCCCGGTAGTCTGGAGATAAATGCATATCCAGACCTCATATTAGTAATTTCCGAAGTAAACTTAGATTTTAGAATCACCAAATTCACCATCGACCTCAAACAAAGAAACACAGAAACAAAAACATAGAAAATGAATAACTCTCAGAACATTCCCTTTTGAACAGCTTTGATGAATGTGCCTGCGCCTAATGAACTGCAAATACGTCCTCAGTTATCTGTTAATAGGTCTATAAATTTCTCTCGAGTCATTCATCAACGGGCATGAACTAAGCCGACATTTAATTACTCACTTAATAACTGTGCTCTAAACATCTAAGTACAAGGTTTTCTTCATGTCGTGGTGTTGGTTTATTGGCGAGAAAATATAAGAAAAAAAGATAATTTTTCAAGGTTATAATGGGATGCTCCTTTCCGAGTTTGAGTAGGTACCCCTACTGCTGCCTTACCCATGTGATTAACATTGGAAAGTTAATATAACGATTAGGCGAGAATTACAAAAAGGTAACGGGCTGAAAAATATTTGGAAAAGTTGATTTTTCAAATTAAACAATATTGATCTCAAATTTGGAGGAGGACGATGTTGTTTGCCTTCCTGAGCCCAGTAGTCAGGAAATAAACCAATATCCAGTCCTCGTATTAGTAATTTCTCCACGCAAAATTATATTTTAGAATCACTGGATCCATCATCGACCGCACACAAAGAAAACAGAGAAACAAAAACTTAGAGAAAGCTTGAATAACTCTCACAACATTCCCTATTGAACAGCTTTGATGAATGTGCCTGCACCTAATGAACTTCAAAGACGTCCTCGGTTATTTGTTAATAGGTATATAAACTTCTCTCGAGTCATTCATCAACGGACATGAACTAAGCCGACAATTAATTACTCACTTAATAACTGTGCTCTAAAAATCTAAGTACAAGGTTTTCTCCATGTCGTGGTTTTGGTTTATTGGCGAGAAAATATATGAAAGAGAAATAATTATTTATGAGAGTATGGATAGATTTCCTGAGAAGTAAAACTTTAATTTCTTATTTTACTTTCCCTACAATGCACATTATACAAGGTGTCCCAAAAAGATTGAAACGCGCTTTAATTCTTTACCAGTTGCAGATAAGTGGGAGATGTAAATTGCAAAAATGTTGACAGTAAGGCAGGACATAAAACTACGTTAATGTAATAGTCCTCCCATTAGTGTAAAAAAGTTACACGTTTTAAATTTTTATACGACCCCCTTAGACAAATTGGGTCAATCAGAAAATTTTTATTTTTAATGCAACAAGATCATTAAAAAGAAACCGCATATCTGTATCTTTAAAATTGAGCTAGTTATATCTAATTGAAAATTGAACATTGTGGATGGGGACCATGTATCAAATTAGAAATGTAAATGTATAACATATCACAAAAAAGATAAAACTGGATGATAATACCCAACGTCAGAAGTGAGTACCACTGCTTTATATGATCTATGTCTGTGTAATGCTTTATTTAGATGCATTTGTGATAAAAAAATTTGACACATATTAACGTATTTTTGATCTAAACAATTTCCATCGTCAATTTGTTTGTGATCTCTATTTTCACAGATGAAACAGCTTTTCACATGGTACGGTAAAGTGGCATAAGTCAAATTTTTTCCTTTGTCATAATTCAGTTGATTTTAAATATACAGATATGCGAGGTTTTTTTAATGATCTTGTTGCATTAAAAATAAAAATTTTCTGATTGACCAAATTTGTCTAAAGAGGTCATATAAAAATTTAAAAAGTATAACTTTTTGAAAATTAATGAGATGACTATTTCATTAACGTAGTCTTATTTACTACCTTACTTTCAACATTTTTTAAATTTACATTGCCCACTTATCTCCAAAAATATTTAAAGTGCGTTTCATTCATTTTGGGACACCCTGTGTATAAAGGGAAGGTATTATGATTGAGTCGAAGACCGGATACTCTCTTATCTTGTTGATTGATAAAAAATTCTGAATACCAAGCGATCATTTTTCTTGTCAATCTGTGGTCAAGATAACATTTTAACTAAACTTTTAAAGTGAGAAAATTGATTATTTCGTAAAATTATTTCAATCGCCGAACATCAGAAGCTTGTTACTTTTGGAGTTAACAAATCAGATAAAAAACGCCCTCAATTATTTTTTTAAATCGGGAAAACTGTATAACGGTATAATTACGTTTAAATGTGTTGCAGAAATGGTGGTTGTATAGGTGAATTTTCATTTCAAAAATAATGGCATTAATTATGCTTTTATAAATCTGTTTATATATTATTATAAAGCAATAACAATAAAAGTTCTATTGAATTGTAACAAACTTGATGATGAATCAAGATCAAAAACCGTAGCCAATAATATTATTACTCATGTTAGAAGTGGTACCTAAAATCACACGTGATTAAATTGTTGCTAACAGCAGATGGTATTTGTTCTTTTCAGGCTATTCTGTCATTTTAAAAGTATTTATATGTATTGAGGACGATTTAAAACAGTGTTAAATATTGTATACTAAATTCAATGAATTAGTATAAAATAAACCCTTCCTTTTCCAGTGAAAAAATTAAATTTCTCAGTAAATTTTCATCAAACTCAATTTTAGATTCACAATATAAATGATATATAAATGATCAATATTTAATTAAAATCATTTTTCACTATGCTATTGTAAAGAAATACCAACGTTATTTTATATTGATACTCAGTACATGGTAAATGGCACTTTGCAAAGATTTAAATGTAATCTAACGGGATTTCAATTTTCAATAATCAAATAAAATGTATTTAAAAATTCAATACAGTGAACTATGATACAGATTAAAAAAAACACCTTACTTTTTAAAGTTTAAATGGCATTTCTGAAAACGAAAGTATTTCATTTTGTAAAAAATAATAAAATTAAAAAATAAAATTTCATATACATTCCATATACCTTACCCTTCATATAAATTTCACATACCTTTCGGTTCTAGATTTTATTAATTAAATTATTTACTTAAATATTTTTGATTGTGCAGTTAACTTATTAAAATCTATAAATTTCATTTTTTTATTACTGATTAAATGAAAGTATACATTTTTAGCACATATTTTTCAGTAAATGAAGGTATAGATAGTGTACAAAAATGAAATTATATAATTTTATAATAATAAAAAATTGGTAATTAAAATGTATAATTTGTTAGCATCTCATATTTCATTCCGGTAAATATAATCAGAATGAAACCCTGAAAGAATGTTACAGTATCAATTTCTCAATTATTATGTAATTGATGCTACTTGTTAAACCACAAAAAAAACCTCAATTATAAACTATTAATTTGGGTTAATTTAATTTTGCGAACATTTCAAAAAGAAATGTCTACCTCAATTCAATTTTTAACTAATTGCTTTCCGAACAACGGATTTGTTTGCACCTTTTTCTATTAAATATGATAAATAAAATTACATCGTATTTCAGTTGCTTTTTATGACTTTAATGATATTAAAATGGCGAATATTCTTATTTAAATAAAAACCTCTAAGCTTCTCAAGTTTCTTTTAATTATAAATATCAATTAAATTTTCATAATTTCTTGGATATTAAAATTCGCCGTAAATTAACATGTTTTTCATTTAATAAGACTTTTCATGCAAGTCATCTTAATTTAAATGTAAAAGAAAAATATGTATTTTAAATAAGACTTTCACTACAAATAAACGAGTGCCTATATTGTGGGGTCACACAAACGCAAATTAGAATTTTCTTATTGCTCATCCAGCTATAAATAAATAGTCTTATTAGTGATTCCTCTTATAAGAAGCATATCAATGTTTTCAGAAACAGCTTGATTTTTTTAAGAAGTCTTCAATATCATATATATATATATATATATATATATATATATATATATATATATATATATAAATATATATATATGTATATATATATATATATATATATATATATATATATATATATATATATATATATATATATATATATATATATATATATAAATATATATATATGTATATATATATATATATATATATATATATATATATATATATATATATATATATATATATATATATATATATATATATATATATATATATATATATATATATATATATATATATATATATATATATATATATATAAGATTTAAAATGAAAAATGAAAAATATAGGTGGAATGATTGTGTTTACAGGGTTGCAGAAAGGTCAAGGGGGATTGCGACCCCTATTTCCTGGTTAGAAGCTAGCTTTGACTTCATGAAAACGCTCCCAGAGACTCTGCACGCCCGAAACAACAATCGAACATGTCCGTGGGGGAAAATGGCCGAAATCCCAGACAACATGAAATGATCAAAATAGCATTAAAATTGGAAATTTTACAAACCAGCAAGACGAGAATCATGGAAGAGTTGCATAAAGCGTATAAACTTTGGATAGGAAAGCATACATAAAAAAGTCGCGTCTAATATATAGAGCATTCTGGATGTGAAACAATCATATAATCCTAGTTAAGGGTTGAGTTGTATTCCAGGATGTCGGATAAATTAACATAATTTTTATCACAATATTTTCTGCAAAAAACATCATAATAGTGTTGGACAAAGCGGAAGGGATATGATTGTTCCCGAGTTCCGTTGATTAAATGCATTATGCATTTATTAAATTCTGTAATAGATGAGTTTAATAATTTGTATCTGTTCAAGTGATTTACGATTGAATTACGTTGTACGTTTAAACTCAAGTTGGTATTCCAGTGGGTAAAATAATTGATCTTGCAGTCATATTGATGTCTCTTGTCAAATAATTTATAACATAATTTCTGTTCCAAATCATAATAAATAGTGATATCAAGGAAATCAACTGTTCCTACTTTCGTTGATTCCGATTCGATAAGTTCAAGACACGGCGGGTAGAATGTAAAATCAAATGTAGTATATTGATTATCCACGCCAATCATGACGTCATCAACGAATCTAAAGAATGGAATGTCACTGATTAAATGAGTGCCTTTCTCATAATGATGTAAGTAAAAATCCGCTGGTAACGAGGAACACCCTCCTCCCATTGGGATGCCTTTGATTTGTCGATAAAATGCAATTCCATTATATAGAATATTCTCAAATATGACAATCTTAAGGAGGTTTTTGTACTTGTTGGTTTTCATATGTTTTTGTAAATCTGATGTAAAATAAATTTCCATTAAAATATCAAAGAGATCTTGTAAGTTGATATTGTTAAAAAGGTCTTTAAAATCAAACGTTCTAAAATAAAATCTTTCAGAATAAGTTTTCAATCTGTCGACTATTTCATAACTGTTTTGAATCATAACTGAGACCTCTTTACGTATTTTCTTCATGACCGGTGTTAATAGTTTTAATAAAATGGAATTTGCTTTGGTTAAATAGGTATTACAACCTATAGTTACAGGTCTAAATTTAATTGGTTTTTTATGGATCTTTGGTATGAGCACTAAATATGGAAATTTGACCATAGTAATAATAATACCAATTTGTTTATAGAGGGCTATAATTCTATTAACATTAGGAGTATATCCTTGCTTAATTGGACAATACATATTGATGTCTTTATAGCATGCTAAAAGGAGTTGTACATAGTATGCTTTGCAAGTAAAGGCGTAGTTATTAATGGCTTTATCCATATAGGTGATGACATAGCTGTTGCGAAATGCCTCCAAAACTGCTTTACTGATTTTTTCTGTTTTCGTAAAATGTTTATGCAGGTTATATTGAGTTTTAAATGCGTTAAATACGTTATAACGCCATTCATTAAAAGTGGTCAATGGGTAATTAAATTTTATTGCTGTTTTGTAAATAAAGGTATCCAGATCCTCACAACCCCCTACCCACTACCCCTTACTGTCATTGTGTAAGCACTTTACGTTACCTTCCTTCTTCTTTTATATTTCCATTATGTCTTTATATATTTTTAGTGTTTTATGCTGCTGTGCGCAAGTACACTAAAACTTATTTCAATAATTTTCTTTAGAAATCTTTCTATTTTTACATATATATAATATATATATATATATGTATATATATATATATATATATATATACACAGGGTGTTCCAAAAACATTGATATCGGCTTTTATTCCTTAAATATAGATCTTAGACATATATAATAAATTACAATGTTACGTAAAAAAAGTACAGAATTTTATGAAAGCGATTAAAATTTTCAAGGGAATTAAATTTTTAAAAATACAAAAATACAATATTCAAATTTTTATACAGCCCCCGTACACAAACATTTCCAATGAGTAAAATGTGCCCCATACACTAATAAGGTGATAAACAAAAGTTCAGCATTTTATCGTAAAAAGTCCCAGAGATATGAAAAGACAAAAATCCTGACTTAAAACACTTTTCGATGCAGCGACATGGATTTTCAGAGGGGAAAATCATGTCGGCAGATTGCGTTTCAGGGATCATACACAAATTACGAAAGGGGGCGCGGTTGCCCAGTGGTTAGCGCGCGGGAATTGCACTCGGTAGGCCTGGGTTCGATTCCCTCCGCTGCCGAAACTGCCGCCGTGTTCACGCGGAGTACGATCACGTTAAACATGTGGGTCCGTAAGTCCTTCTGAGAGGTTGGTGGTAGGGGAAGGACGGTGCGGTCACTGTGGATGCCTTCCCCACTAGGTTCCGGTCTAAAATGGGTGGCTTTTCCCGGCCATCCAAACAGTTACCTTACATCTTTCTGGTAAGTTGGACGGTCTGGGTCTCAACAACAACAAATTACGAAAGAAAACAATGATTACATAAATAAATAATAATTTTGCTATTTATTGGTACAAAAGTATCTATACTGTGTAGAAATCATAACTTTACACAGTGATCTTTACATTTTCCATCCATGCCAATACAGAGCTGCATTCACTTGATAACACTTTTGTGGACTCGATCAAGTTCTCGTTTGGTGATGTCAAGATAACCATCTTGAATGTCTTATTGCAACTCTGATTTATTTAAGAGAGGTGAAAGATAAACAATTGCGCATAAACAACCTCACAAATAAAAATCCATAAGCGTTAAATCAGGCGATCTAGGGGTAAATTCAACTAGACCATGCAAGCCAATCCACTTGGAAAACTCTTTATTTAACCAGTGTTTCACGACTGTAGAATGTAGATCCGTCCTGTTTAAACCATGCATGTGGAAGTACTGTTAGGGGCAGTTCATTCATAAAATCAGGAATAACCACATTCAGAATATCATTAACATATCTGTCACCCGTCAACGTATCATCATAGAGTATGGATCCAAGCAAACGGTTTTTGAAAATACTACACCATACATTCACAGAAAATTGCTTCTGCTGATGAATATCACGTACCACGAATGGATTTGTGTTAGACCAGAAGTGCTCATTTCGAGGATTTATGCATCCATCTTCCAGCATTCGTCAGTCCAAATTACGTTTTTCAGGAAAGAGGGATTTGCTTCTTCCTGATTCAGAGCCCAATTACAAAAATTTAAACGACGTTGATAATATGTTGGCTCCTGTCCTTGCACACCATGAATGTTAAACGGATACCATTTATTCCGTCTCAGTATTCTCCACACCTTTGCTCGTGGTACGTTCATTTCTGAAGAAGCGGTACGAACACTACTATGTGGACGACTGCAAAAGTAAGCCAAAGTATCAATTTCTACATCAGTTAAGTGAAGTCTGAGAATACCTAGTCCACCTACACGATGTATGCTTCCTCTTTCATGCACTCGTTGCACCAATCGGGAAATAAATCTCCGAGAAGGATGTCGAGAACTTGAAAAAGTACGTTGATATCCCCTCGCAGTTTTCTTAGCGTTGCGATTGCATAAACTGTACAGCATAAGCATTTCAAAAAGTTCTTCGTTGCTGTATTGCGACATACTGTCGATACACAGTGATCTTTACATTTTCCATCCATGCCAATACAGAGCTGCATTCACTTGATAACACTTTTGTGGACTCGATCAAGTTCTTGTTTGGTGATGTCAAGATAACCATCTTGAATGTCTTATTGCAACTCTGATTTATTTAAGGGAGGTGAAAGATAAACAATTGCGCATAAACAACCTCACAAATAAAAATCCATAAGCGTTAAATCAGGCGATCTAGGGGTAAATTCAACTAGACCATGCAAGCCAATCCACTTGGGAAACTCTTTATTTAACCAGTGTTTCACGACTGTAGAATGTAGATCCGTCCTGTTTAAACCATGCATGTGGAAGTACTGTTAGGGGCAGTTCATTCATAAAATCAGGAATAACCACATTCAGAATATCATTAACATATCTGTCACCCGTCAACGTATCATCATAGAGTATGGATCCAAGCAAACGGTTTTTGAAAATACTACACCATACATTCACAGAAAATTGCTTCTGCTGATGAATATCACGTACCATGAATGGATTTGTGTTAGACCAGAAGTGCTCATTTCGAGGATTTATGCATCCATCTTCCAGCATTCGTCAGTCCAAATTACGTTTTTCAGGAAAGAGGGATTTGCATCTTCCTGATTCAGAGCCCAATTACAAAAATTTAAACGACGTTGATAATATGTTGGCTCCTGTCCTTGCACACCATGAATGTTAAACGGATACCATTTATTCCATTTCAGTATTCTCCACACCTTTGCTCGTGGTACGTTCATTTCTGAAGCAGCGGTACGAACACTACTATGTGGACGACTGCAAAAGTAAGGCAAAGTATCAATTTCTACATCAGTTAAGTGAAGTCTGAGAATACCTAGTCCACCTACACGATGTACGCTTCCTCTTTCATGCACTCGTTGCACCAATCGGGAAATAAATCTCCGAGAAGGATGTCGAGAACTGGAAAAAGTACGTTGATATCCCCTCGCAGTTTTCTTAGCGTTGCGATTGCATAAACTGTACAGCATAAGCATTTCAAAAAGTTCTTCGTTGCTGTATTGCGACATACTGTCGATACAGGCTAACTACACTCTCAAAATATAGCAGAAATGTGAAATACTTAAGGGTCGCACAGACTGCCGGGCTGCGCGCGCTGCGCTTGCGTAAGCGAGACGATTGATCAATGGCAGACAAAAACAACTTTCTCATGTTATGATGCGTCTATTGCGATTGTTTGACGCACCGATCAGAGGCAGATATTTGCATATGCATACATTTCTAAGATGTTTTAATGTTCATTTTGATTGTGCCATTTCCAAGTTTTATTCCGTAATTAATCGTGTAAAATTTTAAGGTATTTTTAAGGAAGCATATTTTTGAAAAATTGTAAATACATTTAAAGATAAGAGGAAGATATTATTTGCATTTTTGCGTTGCGTCATTTGCACTCTTGCTGTAAAATTTTACATTTTAATTTGTAATTAATCCCTCTCCATATTTGTTTAAACATATCTCTTTGACGTTTTATGATAAAATGCTGAAAATTTGTACATTACCTTACTAGTGTATGGGGCGTATTTACTTATTGAAAATGTTTTTGTACGGAGGCAGCATAAAAATTTAAATTTTGTATTTCTTCAAATTTAATACCCTCAATAATCAATATTTAAAGAATAAAACCGAGGTCAATGTTTTTGGGACACACTCTATATATATCGTATAGTAATTTTATGATTTTCTTGTAGTATTACTAAATACTTACAACTTATTTCCTATCAAAATCAAAGGTTTTTTGATAAACCTGTTAAATTGCTTATTGATCAATTGACTACAAATTTCAATGGTCACCCATTTTAATGCACTATTCTGTCATTTCAGACCAATATACTAAATATTATACAAAAAAGAGGTGTAACTCGTCGATGTGAACTAGAAAATGCTTGTGGTCGACAAAATACAGGTTCAAAGCCCCTTCACCTGGCAGAACGAACAGTGTGATTTCCAACAGGATGCAAAAAGTAGAAAAACGACTAGTAGAAGGGATATTAATATTATTATTAAATCTAAAGCATAACATATCTTAAGAATAACAGATGTTAGCTTCCTCTGAAAGGCACCATTTTATTCTACTTTTGATGTCAACAGCGCTTAGCCAATGAAAGAAGACATGTGTCGTGAGCTGGCTTAGTAGGTATATAGGATGCAATCTAGGCAATCTCAAAACATATCAGTTTTTACTGTCATGACTAAAAAGAGCGGTTTATCAGATTTAGAAAAAGGGATTATTATCGGGTTTCGAACCAAGTGTGGCAGTATATCCTAAACAAGGTAATTTATGAACTATTCTCGTACTGTTGTGGTTAAAATGTATAGTCAATGGAGAAATGGCACTATTGTGAATACGCGACGCTGAAACTGAGGAGCACGATGCGAAATTGATGTGAGAAGTGAACGTCGGATCCTAACTCCGGGCCTCCGAAACAGACAGAGGGTCACTGCACCTATGCTAAGGAAGGTGCATCGGCAGAAAATGCTTACATTTACACGACAGTTCCTGACTTGGCAGAAGATTGCCTTATCGAATGAATAGCGTTTTTTGCTTCATCAAACGGATGGACGTTAGCGTTAAGGACGTGAAAATCGGAGAACAGATACTCATCAACCAATCCTGTATGAATACAAGTCAATGGAAGCAGCGTGATGGTCTGGGGACTGTTTTTGTGGTTTTCACTGGATCCACTTATTCCTGTGGAAAGCACTATGAACCGAATTCGTTATGAATCTATCCTTGCAGACCACGTACACCCATACACGCTGATTGTCTTCCATGGGGCAGATGGGATCTACCAGTACGATAATGGGACGTGTCAGACAGCAATAACTGTCGGAGAGTGATTGGAGGATCACAATGAAGACTTCAAATTACTTCCCTGACCCCTAATTCACCAGACTTAAACCCAATTAGACATATATGAGGCCACTTCGATCGGATTGTTCGCTCCATGGATTCTTTACCACGCACCCTTTAGCAGATGTCAGATGCATTGTTGTCAGTATGGCCCCACATACCTGTGAACACCTTCCAGCACCTTATTGAGTCACTCCCAGCCCGTCTAGCTGCACCGATATATATATATATATATATATATATATATATAATCTTTATGTTTTTGGATTCTAGAAGAGAAAATTAAACAATTTGAGGAACACCCCCCCCCCTCCCTTCTTTTTTTTCCTAGAAAATATGTAGTATTTTTCATGAAGGATTTTATGGAAATGAGACTTGAACTATCGGATCAATCAATTTGCTTGATTTGCAATAAATATGTGTACTCTGTTACTAAAGATCTAACCTTGTAATAAACTTGGCGTTATTGCGGATGTAGATCTATCTATTAGTTCCTATTTATGCCTTAATAAATATAATCATCAAATTTTTATGCTTCATCAAACATATTCTTTTTTGAGTATTGAGCATTAAGAAGTTGTCTTCAAAAATTCAATATACTTTTTGAAGATCACGCTACGTATACCTATAATTTGATAACTACCTAAACTTTAATAACCGTACCGCTTGTTAAAGTTTTGTAACACAACCATTGGTTAAATTTTGACAGACTATCATTTATCTAAACAAATATTTAAAATTGAAAATCAAAACGGACGATAGCATTAGGAAATTATTTTATCCTAGTATATATTCTCTAAATATATCACGCCTTGTACAGGACTGGTGATATTAAATTTCAAAACATTTTCACATACACCAAAATGTTAGTGGAATGGTACATATTCTTAAGGTAAATGGGAATTTCTACTTTTATGTTTTCCGTTTTCACACCACTATGTTCCTTATACATATGATCGATACATTAATGGATATAAATTACCACCTTGTGATATAATATTCGCTATTTCCATAAATCTTATAAGACTGAGAACATCCAACAATATATTCTCCTAGATAAGGAACACAATTTACTTTCTACTCCTTCAAATTTCCGAAGCGTCTTATTAAGGAAGGATTTAGCATCATTCTTTGAACAAAGGTCCATTAACAAAATCCTCTACTTTTGACTAGCTCTTAATACACTTAGAGCCACTTGAATCTTTGATTAAAGTTCATAGGGTCGTGTTTGACCAACTGCTCCATCATCTATCAAATTAGCCGGATTTAATAATATAATTAATCATCGTACTATTAATATGGATTAAATTCTTAAACAAAATTACTAAATTTCACTTCAACTCATTCTTCATCTTCTCTTGAAAAATCTCGGATGTTATATATTATACGAAACCATGAATGACGATACTTGAGATAAGAGCTTCTCTCTCTTAGACAATATTATTAAGGTATCACCGAATGGAAAATAATTTCTGAACTCATATAGATAAAAGCTAAATTCTTTAATTTCAGCGAATTGTGTTTGAAATCGCATTCGCACTTCAGATAGCAACATGCATGGACTTAATTCTAGTTTTATATCCTTTTGTCAACATAAAAAGCATGGAACCGATCCTTGCATCTATTGGCAATAGGAGCATGATCCTAACTTTGGAACTTAGGAACTTCCTTTATGTGATTTATAAGATTCATTATCTTTAGACAGTTTTTTAGGTGAATTGTGAGAGCTTCAATGAAATGTGTTATTAAGATCTTCCAAAACATGCGATTTAGATTAATGATTTTTTAACTATTGATGATACGATGTCCTCAATAGTAATATAATTTTAATCAATATTCACAATTTGAATCAGTATTCACTTAAATAGTTATATAATTTTAATCAATATTCGCATTTTAATTAATATTCACGTATTTACATTTCAATATTCCCATTTTAATCTGCAGGGTGTCCCAAAAAAATTGAAACGCGCTTTAATTCCTTACCTATTAGAGATGGGCAATGTAAATTGCAAAAATGTTGAAAGCAAGGTAGGAAGTAAGACTACGTTAATGAAATAGTCCTTCAATTAATTTTCAAAAAGTTACACTTTTTAAATTTTTATACGACCCCCTTAGACAAATTTGGTCAATCAGATTTTTTTTTTACTTTTAATGCAACAAGGTCATTAAAAAAACCACATATATGTATCTTTAAAATCAACTGAATTATGATAAAAGAAATAATCTGGCTTATGCCACTTTTCCGTACCATGTGAAAGGCTGTTTCATCAGCTAAAATAGGGATCATAAACAAATTGACGATGGAAATTGTTTAGATAAATAAAGTATTTAAATGTACTTAATTTTTGAAAAAGTACTTAGTTATTTAAAAGTACTTAAGAATCCGTGTTTGCATCATGAGCCTACTCGGAATTCGCAAAAATGCCTCCTATGTATTATCATCCAATTTTATCTTTTTTTGTGATATGTCACAAATTTACATTTCTAATTTGATATATGGTCCCCATTCACAATGTTCAATTTTCAATTAAATATAACTCGCTCAATTTTAAAAATACAGATATGCGGTTTTTTAATGATCTTGTTGCATTAAAAATAAAAATTTCTTATTGACCAAATTTGTCTAAGGGGTTCGTATAAAAATTTAAAAAGTGTATCTTTTTGAAAATTAATGGGATGACTATTTCATTAACGTAATCTTATTTCCTACCTTACTTTCAACATTTTTGCAATTTATATTGCCCCTTATTTCCAACAGGTAAAGATTTAAAGCGCATTTCAATCTTATTGGGACATCCTGTACATTCACATTTTAATCAATATTCACATTTTAATCAATATTCACATTCAACGATGAATTCATAGATTTTATTTACCCTTTCAGAACTTAGGTTCTATAGAAAATCCTACATAAATACAGCTGAATTTTCTTCAAAAGCCTTGCAGTAGTTTACTATCGGATATGTGACTTATGAAAAACGTATCTATTGAATCTCATTCCATTCGTAATTCCTTTGAATCTTAATCTTGAATTCTCCGAGAGATAGCATCATCCAAAAGAAGAAGAAGAGCAGCTTATTTTCCATCCGTTTGAATTTTCAAAACGTCTTTGAAAGTATTCAATCCTTGATACATTCTTTAAATACATTCCTTGAATACATTCCTTGAATACACCTCCATTAATATAAACTTCTCCTTCAGACAAACTCAGGAGTGACTGATAATGCCAGAAAGTTTTGATCAAAGTATGCGGTGCTTTGTTCTTTCATCAATGATCTTGTCCATCATATATCAAATTAGTTGGATTAATACGATAATTTATCATTTTAATCATTAAATATACTTATTTATTAAAGTTAGAAAATTAACAATTATGTAATTTCGCTACTCTCAGTATGTTGTATTTAACAAGAGAAGTAAATATAAGCAAACAGAAACATAAGTATAGATTCAATTATACAGAGTGTTTAAAAAAGCAGTGGACGTTTTTATTAACTATTTATTGTAGACACATAGTTCAATTGCATAAATGCTTAGAATATTATGCAATAGTAATTTCAATTATGTGAATATTTTGTACAAAATAAAAAAATAAATACATTTTTATATAGCTCTTCTAGCGAAAAATGAGAAATTGCAAAAATATTGCCAATAACATTTAATAAAATTAAGACATGAATTTCAAAAGTGCAAACTTAAATTTTATTGTGGCTTTCTGACACGCTTGTAAATACAGCAATTCATAAATTCAGGGGCCGGGGGGGGGGGGCATTCACAAATTGAAATAATTCCCAGCAATCATTTAGTTGGAATTGCAAACGATTTTATTTCTCGGTGGGTGTTCTTTGAAATTAATATGAGCATGTAGATGACACGAGAAATAGCCTAAAATATACATTTCATCATTTCTCGTAAGGACCCGAAGTTTTTCTGAGTCATCTCGATGATGAAACAAACCTGTGGATCGTAATTGACGTGTCAGTCGTAGAGTAAAAACTCTAGAAAGATGTCGTTTGTATGGGAAACGACTACACTATCCCCTCACTGTTTTACCAGTTTGCATTCGTATAGTATAACGTCAAAAGTATAACAAAAGTATAACGTCATAATCAGCGGTAATGCTAAACAGCTCTAGGATTTAAACACTCTAGTTAGATAAAAGAGTTACTTGGGTGCACATATACAACTGACGCAATAGTAGCAAAGTAGCTTTATTGAAATATTTGCATAAAATAAATTTAAACAAGTTGTAAACGTTTCAGTAGCAATTTGCAACCGAGGTTGATTTATGGATACTTTCTTATATCCCAATGAAACTTTCAAACGATGGAAACGATAGTCAAATTTGATTGCATTACAGCCAATTTTTTTTTTCAGTTTTACTAAATACGGTATAGGTAACATTTTTTAAAGAGTGTTTTAGCTAGAAGGTCTTTATAGAAACTTATTTTTTTATATGATTTGCAAATATTGCACATTTTTAACACTTTCCAACGTATTTGAAAAGTCTTTATGATTTTTCTCATTAATAATTACTATTGCATAATTTCCTACCTTATTCAAAGCATTTTTGCGATGTAAACTAGTTACAACTAACGGTTGAAGCAATCTTCTGCTGTTCACTTTCATTAAGTACCCTGTATATGGATTTTTGAATACGCAAAATTTCCGACAATTTTTCCTATCTACACTAACATGTATCTTATTTGCATAACATTAAAAATAATCGGCGCAATAATCTGCAAAACCCTAGCGCATTTGCCCATAAACCAATGTAAACTGCTTCGAATCAAAAATATAAAATTACTAACTCCTACGACATCGATAGGATTTTCCAAGAAATTAAACTTTTTTTTTCTTTTCTGAAATGCTGAATTTTCGTTAATTTGGCGATGTTTCACCAGATTTTTGGCTAACACGTTGTTGCCTAGTAGATTAAACAAACAGACATACAGAGAAAAGTTATATTCTTATTGCATAAAAAGATACACATTTTGGCAAATTCAGGTTGAAATGTGCTCAAAATTAAATTATAGTTTAATGTAAAGATTTGGAAAAATATTTCAAACGAACATGTGTTTTAAGTTTTTTCAGGCTTTTCTAATCTAGTTCCTATAGACCACTACACCACTGCATTTTCTAAAAAATCTGATGTGGGCAACACATGACTTTCCTTATGTAATGCAATGAATCTACTATTCTTACAGAAAAAAAATATATTATTTTATAGCAGTTATTTATATTCTTTCCAAGATATTGAATTTTCGTCAATGAGTCGACATTTTCCATGTCGTCATCATCAATGAGTCGCCATTGATTTAGCGTCAATTTTATCCATTTGGCGAGTTTTTCGTTAATTTAGCAACACTTAAAAAAGTCGCCAAGTTAGCGACATTCCACCAAATTCGTCGCCAAAATCTCACCAAGCGTTATAGACGAAGATATAAATTATTCTTACGGCATATAAATGACTATTGGCGTTCAAATACAAAAGTATTAGTCAAAGTATCTTTTTTCATGCATGGAACGATCTAGATCCACGAGAATGATGTCAGCAAATTTATCGCATGGTATTACATATGAAAAGTGAACATGTTTCTCAATAGGAAATTTTTTTTTTTATTTATATGACTTTTTGATAATTTTTTTTTAAAAAAGTGCAATATCTCGAGAAGGGTTCTTGTTAGCGTTCTAAAATTTATGTTAATCGCTTTCTAATGAAAAATTACATAAATGTTTATTTGTGTAACTTTATTAGCAGTTTTGATTTTTTGACGATTTTTTCAAAATTTCACTCGAAAATTTAGGGGAGTTTTGAACATTCGGTTGCGTATAAAAACAATTGGCTTCCAGTGTTTACGGATTGTGATTGATTTTTGTACCAAATTTCGTTCGAATCGGTCCATTCGTTCGTCAGTTATCGTCTCCACAGACTCACTGACATACACAGACACACACACTTTCACACACACATACACACACACACACACTTTCACACACACACACACACACTTTCACATACACACACACACACGCACACACACTTTCACACACACACACACACACACATACCCCGGCCACACATCTTGCTACCGTAAACCCTTGGGTTGGTCGTGTGGTCTGGGTCTTCAACGTTCAACACACACACATACATGTATAGACATCACTTCAGAAATGTTTGATTCGTAATCAGGGATGTTTGAAACGTGCTCTCCCGTCGAAAACTCGAATTCGAATTTTCGACCCCGTCACAATACTTTCCTTATACATTATGTATATAAGGAAAGTAATAAGACCTAAGAAGATGTTACACTGAAATTTTGATTACTTTTGCCAACTCATTCGCCACATGAAATTTTCTTTTGAAACATATAGTTTTTATTAGCCAAATTTTATTTTGAAGTGAAATTGATCGGGTTATATGCCAGACCCTGCTGTTATATAAAGTGGAATTTTCCCAAAACTTTATAATACTTGTTGTATATAAAATACTTGTTTTTATCTTTCCATGAAATAGATTTTGTTACGTATTATATATATTCCATATTATATGAACTCAATTTATTCGTATCATTTATTTGTAAAAAATATAAAGTCCATTCAATCACATGATCTTTACTTAATATCTCAATTCTGTCAAGAACTTTTGCTATAACCATTCAATTAATTGCTCTGTTTAAACCACCATTTACATAATCTTTCCCTTTAGGCATTATATCAGGACGCTCTGAGCTTTAAACCTTTGATTAACGTCAATTCTTTGCTCTCCGTTGATGAATAATCAAAGGTTTCATATATATCATCCATCTAATAAATAGGATTAACATGATAATTAATCATTGTAATCTTTTCATCCCTTCAATTTGCAGAATTTTTTCGTTATCAATAAAACAAAACTCTAGAATAGTAAAAAAGGTTCCGATCAATATATTTAGTTCCACACATTTCTTCTTGAATTTCACATTTTTAAAACGATTAAAAAATAGCATCTGCAAACGAAACATCCGCAAAATTTAAAAGGAAATATTTTATTTAAATAACATTAACTTGAAGCTTAGCAGTTTAAATGATATCACGCAAATGATTAAACAAGAAAGATCAATCATGCACAAGCATTGATTATGAAACACTTTCCAACTTTAATGGAATTTCATTTAAAAATCTAAAATGTGATACATTCAGTGGTGATATCTTTTACATTATCACAGTACTACAGTAATTTATTATACTTAAATATTTAAAACTGTATCGAAATATAAATCATCTGATTCTCTATGCAAAATGAATGAATATATCATTCATATAACTAGTATTCCAGACTCCAGAGCTAAATAATTTTATGTGAAAAAAATTCAGCAATTCTTATGTAACTCACCTTAAAATCGCTTGAGATATTTGCATTCTGCATAAGTTAAAATTAGGCTTCGTTGAAAAAAGTTAGGGATCATTTAAAATCACAACTATTGTAATTGCGTAGTCACGGAATTTAGATACACAGATAATACACGGATACACAGATAATATATATGTGTATGTATTCAAAGTATTGAAATCGTGTTGAAGATCGGAACTCAAATTTTCGAAGGATCTACACGTTTTGGGACTTCTAGAACACGAAAAAACTATTTTTAGGAAGACGTCTGTGTGTGTAAGGGTGTATCTGTGTGTCTGTGAGGATATTGCATCCACTCTAACTGAAAAACTAATGGACCGAATTTGGTAGGTTTGTTTTCTGTGGGAAACCCTGATGTTCATTTGATTATAGTACGATTCGTAATAAAAGAATCTGGCCTATTTGCGAAATGGGCGGCAGAAATTTCCTTTATCCACTCTAGCTAAAAACTAATGGACCAAATTAAACACAATTTGGTGTATAATATTTCAATAACCTACAAGTGATTTATATACCAAATTTAACAAATTTTGTTATATAAATCACTTGTTATTCTAGTACGATTCGGGAAAAAGGAACGGGTTGTTTTTGCGAAATGGCCCGCAAAAATCGTTAAATATAAAAATAAAAGACTACGTCTGCGCAATTATATCAATTAAATTCCTATTTTATACTTGATTTTTAACAACAAAAAGAATAAGACTAACCCCATTACTCTAGAACTAGCCGTTCTTGAGATATTTTAGTTTTTTTTTGCGTTTTCGCTACGCCACCTTTGACAATAAGTTCAGCTATCAAATGAGAACCAAATTTAAGTTTAACGTGCAAATTCAATGTCATTTAACACACTTGTGACTGTTATTTTGTGGAGATAAGCTCAAATTATTATTGAAGAAATAAAGTGAACGTGAATATGAGTCTGCAGAGAAAGACATGTGCTGTACACATCAGAATTTTTAACAATATTACAACAATGATTTATAGAAGTGAACGTAGATTATTTGCAGGCAATTTCGAAAAAAAAAAGGATCTATATTTAAAGAACCACCAAATTGTTGTAGAATAAAATGTTCTACAAATTTAATCTATATAAAATTTTTAAAAAAATTGAAAAATTGTTATCTACCAAATTTATTTTAAAATGTGAAGCCTCTCTCATATATAAAATAATTAATTCTTGGAAAGATATTTATTATATAATATATCTATTTTTTCTTTCTGGTGGATATCGCAAAAGTCAGAATTTAATTGAATTTGTTTTTCTCCCTATATTAAATAATTTTTAATTAAAAAACTACCTAACATATTTTACTGAAATTTTTTTTATATATTTTATGGGATAATATGAATATTTACTAAAAATTTCGAAGCAATTTGTAAATTTTAAATGTGCTTAATGTTTGAAAATTTATGTCCCATAGGGTTAAATGTATTTTATTTTTTCAACCAGGGTTCAATAAAAAACTAATTGGGTGATATTATTTATTTATATTCCCATAGATCCCACAGACCGTCTGAAAAACATACTAAAATTTCATTTTGATAAAGTCATTTTTACGGCAGTTATCGTGCTAACGGACAAACAGACAGACAGATAGAATGAACAAAGTCATAAACACTTTTCAACTATATTGTAAAGTGTTAAAAATATATTATTGACAATTTAGTGTAGAAGTGTAGAACTAATTCAGAATTTTACAGTAATATGAAGATTGCAGATACGTGTTTGGAAAATTGTTTTCTTTAAGAATTATGTTCATACTAGTATTTAAACCTACCAAAGATAGGTAAATTAACGCTTATTAAAAGAAATTGCAATTTAAATTTTTAAGTTTTATTTTTTTAACAATATATGGCACTCCAGTGGCATAAATAGTGGTTTAAATTCAAAATTGGCACATTTAAGTTCTACCCCATATTCGATACTAGTAGCGTTCAAAGTTTCAGCCTCCAAGTCATCAGGGGACTTCTGGGGGCTTCATCAGAGTCTTCTCAAAAATACATTTCGATGCCTCCATTTTGTCCGCTGACAAAGGCAAAAAAGGAAAATCAAGCTTTGTTGAATTCTGTCGATAGTATCACTATATAAATATTCAACTTTCCTGGAAAAACTTTACGCCAAAAACCCATTTTCTCCACCCCTGGGGAGAAATAAAAAATTCGGCTGCTTTATGTGCAGAGTCCACTTCGAGAATAAGTGTGCTATTTCGTTCCGGTAGCTCAACGGTAGAGCGTCGTCTGGCTAATTCGGAGATCCAGGGTTGGATTCCCGGTTCGGGCAGAAATATCCTTTACAGTGGTACCCGAACAAATCGGTCCTGTAGGCTAGTGCAAAAATGTTGGAGGTCTCATAGTGACCCTAACACGACTAGTACGTATTCAGTGGACTCTGGAAGATTGAGCCGCGATTTCAAATAGAGAGGATAACGACCACGCCGGATAATAACTTGGGTAAAAATATTAATAGTAGAAGGCTAACTTGAGGTAGGAATTGCAGGAGATTGTCAGCCATATTATAAGTTGCTCATCAATCTGGCATTAGAGGGTGGCTGGAGAATGCAGAGTCCAATTTCACAATAAGAGCTTGCAATTTCGCCCCAGTAGCTCAACGGGAGAGCATCGGCTGGCGAATTTGGAGATCCAGGGTTGATTTCCGGTTAAGGCAGCAACGCTCTTTACATATGTTCTGTCCTACATATTTTCTGTTCTGCTGTGATATCCTTTATATTCTGTTCTTCAGTGTGATTATAAAAGTGTGCAAGATTTCAGCCTGTTACATCATCGGATATTTCTAAAAGAAATGGAACTACTTTTCAAAAACATGTATATTACCCTTTGGGGAGGGGAATCGAACATTCATTTGCCTAGGTTCTGTTCGGTGGTTGATACCACACATGTGTAATGGTCATGTCTTCTAAGAGACTAGACGGTTTATGGTGGTCTGAAAAAATATTTGTAATAAACCCAATTTCTCTTCCCCAAGGAGGGAAATCGAAAATCCGGTTATGTTAGATTCTGGTCTGTAGTCAACATCACAAGTTTATATAAATTTAGTTTTTAGGGTCACTGGGGGATTCTGGAACGCCTGTAAGGACAAAAAATTTAGACAATATTTATATAGATAAATTTGATACATTTTCAAAGCACATTAAATATTCTTATGCGCTCAATACATGCCTTTCACTAGAGATCAACACATTTTAATATTATAAAGAAACTATAACAAACTAGATAATTCTTAACAATCGACATCACTGTAAATCAACAGTGTATTTTGTTACCGATTATTATAATAAACATGCAATATTGCATGGAAATCGTTTGGTTCTTACGACAGATGTCGAAATAATCATATAGCATATGTTGGACGTATCAACATTGCTTGGTGGAAAGTAACTTTTAATACAATATATTGTTAGTTCAAACTAGTGTCATTTTTTGTTAAAATACATACAAAGCACGTACTCATTTTATAATAATACACATATATATATTTCAATTTTCTTTTCCGTTTTACGTAAGACAGGCAATGTCTCAAAACGGCTCATATATTTACGTTCTGAAAACGGTTTCTTTTAAATAAAAAATTATTTAATAAAATGACTATTTCCATTACATTTTCAACATTATATTTTATATGTTTTCTTTCATTTTCTGAAACAACCGTTCAAGAAAAGTGTCTTTCTCTGGTTCGACAAGACCTTTAAACGATATGCACAACACAACTGGATGCAATAATAGTACTAAATTCGTTCGATTTTCTCAATTTGTTAGAAAATTATCATTCCTGAAGGCTCATATGTAGATATAAAAAGACATCACAGTAGAAATTGTTGATTCCTATTTAGGGATACTCAAAACATGTAAATCCATTTAAATCCGTCAATCGTATTTTGACTCCATACAATACTTCCATTTTGCATACATTATATATTGTAGGGTAAGTAATTATATTAAAATTGTGCGTGTATTTTCGCGTAATAAAGTGAAATATATGGAGAAACGATATAAAAACGAATATGTTCATGTGGCATCAGTTGGTATAACATAAAATCAGTTGGTCTCATGTGGCCCATCCTTTGGCTTAACGTGGAGCATGAATTATCTTGGCTTTAGTTCTATTTTTGAATCTTTATTCCAGATATTCAGTAAAGTCAACTAATTGAATAGCTGGGTCCCAATTGGTTTACTTTAACAATGATTTAAAATAACTAAGAACAGCAAATGTATAATACAATAATGTCAATAATACAAACCCTCTCAAAAACTAACATTCGCCCTACTCTCTAGCCACAGCCACACAGAAGAACATATTATGAATGTAAGAGAGATCGAACATGGTTGACGAATAAACGATGGGTGATGACGAACATGATTGACGAACATGGTTGACGAGCATAATGATGAATATGGTTAATGAACATAATGACGAACATGGTTGATGATTAAACAGCATCCGTAATCTGCCAGATTACTACGTTAATCATAATTTCTTCGTCTTGCATCGAAAAGACACTGATTTGACATAATAGAAGTAGAGGATATAGTTTATTACCAATATGTTCAACTTTGTTGAGGAAAAATTGGAATCTGATCTCAGTAGTTCAGCGGTTCGTGCATCAGCAGGCCAGTTTAAAAATTCGCTGTTGGGTTCCTGAGGCAGTAAGACCTTTACGATGGCGTCCAAACCAATCAGCTATGCAGGCTAGAAGCAATGATGACGGGAGTCGGGAAAAGACCCAGTCACGAAATTATGTCGCCTATTATGGCGCCAGTTTCAACATCAAAACCAAGCAAGATGCTAGCCTGGATAAAGAATATCAAAGAATATGAAGATAATCATTTAGATCAAAAGTTGTAAACTGATATGACTTCAAAGGGAGGAGATTATACGGTTCACTTGGACGAAAAGATGTTGGAATCTTGTCCCAGTAGCTCGATTGATTTGCAAATCCGCGGCTCAGTACCCGACTGGGACAGGGTAAGTTTTTCACAACATTTACAAATAAGTTGAATATAAAGTATAGAACTAAAGCGCATTAAATTTAGATACTGATCCTTTAACACTTAGAAACACTTCCTCTATAAGCATTCAATCAATTAGTGTGTTCAAACCAATATTTGCATAATATTTTCCTTTACGCAATAGATCATAACGCTGCGAAGTTTAAAATTTTGATCATCGCTAATTATTTACTCTTTGCCAATGAATCATCGAAATTTTTATGCATCCCCCATCTTATTAAAAGGATTAATACAATAATTAATCATTGTAATTTTTTCATCCTTGCAATGTGTAACGATATTTCTGGATCAATAAAACAGAACTCTTAAATATGAAAAAAATAGTTTTGATCAATATTTTTAGTTCCGCTAAATTCTGTTTCGATTTTCCCATTCGATATTCAAGAGCATTAATAAAATATAGCAAGAGAAATATCCCCACGTTAATTTTGAATTGAAATATTTATTTGGATAAAACTATTTTAGACCATGGATCCGATGGATACGATGGATACGATCATGAATACGATGTTATATCGTAAGCCGATAATAAATAGTAAGTCAAAGTAAAATCGAAGATAAGAACATATTTTCGATTATTTTTGCAAATTATAAGCGTTGCTGATATAAACTTTTACATTGTTTTAATTCGTCAACCAAATCATGAATTCTGTATTGAACAAAAAACTTTTCATCATTTTGCAGATCATCAGAAAATATTTATTGTACAAGACAGCTGATTGCTTGATTTTACGGTCAGTTTCTTGCACACAATCATATTATTTCCAAACGAACCTTAAGAATCACGAAACGCTCATGAAATATTTAAGGAATTCCTTTGTGTACGTTCACATTTGCATAACTGGTTACTTTAGACATCATCGCGACAATATTACTTGTCTCTTAAAATTTTAATCAATTCGCGTACTCCGTTGTCCTCGAATGGATCATCAAAAGCACTCGATGTTATTGATCAGACGTCTTGGATTAACATAATGATTAATTATTACCTAGTTTTAATTTTATTCTCCATTAAAGAAGATAGAAGATGAAATGCTGCTTCCAGGAAAGATACAATTTATATTCGCAAATTCAAGCAGTTTTACGATTATGAGACTGGATTTCGCTATTTTCAAAATAATAGTATCTTGAAAGTCCGTTCTATTTTTTGAGATATTAGGATGTAAATATTTTGATATAGACAGCTATGTGTTTAGTTTAAAACTTTCAATACTTCCTTAAATAAAGCAGATTTCTAAAAATTAAATGACTACAACTGTTCCGAGGCCGTTTTATAACCTTCTTCTTTAGGCCCAAAACAGTGTCTTCATGTAACAGCCGTTATAGAAGAGTTGTAGTGAACTGTATGGCAATCCGTCCTTAGCGGTTGTTAAAAGAAGACACTGAATTTTGGCCGAAGTAAGAAAAAAGGCTATAAAACACCCTCTAAAAAATTGTAATCACCTAATTTTTATATGCCTGCCTTATTTTTGGAAATATTGAAAGTTCTCACAAGCAGCAGTTTAATTTCTTGTGATATATCAACAGTTGCCTAAAAACTACTCTTTAGTTCACGTGAAAACTAACAAAGTATTACATGCCATATTAAATTTAAGTGCAAATCTTAGATATAAAGCGTTCATTTCTAAAGTGGCTTCAAATAAACACGCACGCGCACACACACACACACACACACACACACATATATACATACATATATATATATATATATAAATATATATATATATATAAATTTATATATATATATATATATATATATATATATATATATATATATATATATATATATATATAAATTTATATATATATATATATATATATATATATATTATACGTTCTTCTATTTGGACGGATTTGGTTGACCATAGTGTGTTAATAGTATCTAGCATTTACTGTATTCAGACACTGGCACTTATTTTGTATTAATTTAGATGGAATTACAGTCTTGATGACGAATTCGATTCTGAAATAACATCATTCTTAAGCCCTGAGCTGTCCATCTCTTTTGGAGTAAATATTAAAATCTTAAAAATATTTTATTACTGTAAGAATTAGTTTTGTACACGGGTATTCCTAAAATGAATGCTTAAATTTATAGAAATTTCAAATAATACACATAATAATCAGTTAATGTCCGCCTTGAACTATGTGACCTCCAGCAAAAAGTGGATAACAATGCATATCATCTTAGGTCACTGTCTCAAATAAGTTGCTTACGTGATTTAGAATATATTCTGGAATATAATCAGCATGCTCATATTTTTTAAATTCAGAATGTTCGGTTTTTACCTGGCAAATACGTCGAACAAGATCTCGAGTCAGCATAATCGCAGCATTTGATTCTTCCTCATGGGTTTTATGACTATGAATCAGCCGTACAAACACAGCGGAATCTTGCATAAATTTGAAACTTGCTGCCTGATACGACTAACATATATGGTGATCTAAGGCGTATGAAAAATTTTGAAGCTAGCAATGTTTTGCTATTGTTAAGTTCAATGATATCCGGAAAGTGTTCTAATGTCCTTAGCAAAAGTAATTTATTTACAAATTTTTCAAATTTTGAATTAATTGTATAAGACCGCAACTAATAACATTACTGACCTTATGGCTGAGTTCAAAGACATCATTTGTAAGCATTCACTATAAACTACATAAATTAATTTATACCCTTTTTAGGCAATTGCACACGTTTGGAATAAATGTTTCTGCAATATTTTATTATCAGAAATGTGTTTTATTGCTTTATAAATTTTATTCAATTCAAAGGTATGTATGTGATATCTACATGATTATCATGTAAATATCTATGATCATGCTGAAACCGGGGTTTAGAAGTAGTCATAACCCCCCTTCGGCTATTTTTTGGCACTCCGTTCGTTAGCTTCCATCTTCCATCTTTTTACCATTTTTCATTTTTAGACTATATATATGTATTTCTTTCATATCAGCTATGCAGACTCCATGAGCTAAATTCTTTTGCGTTAAAAAAATACAGCATTTTCTATACAACTCATCCTACATATTTCGCTGTTTACATTTTACATAAGTGAAAAATAGGCTTCGTTGTAGAAATAATCAAATTTGGATGAGCATTTAAACTCATATATATTGTAATTTAAACCAAAATAAAGTAGTTTTAGGACAGATACAACACTCAATATGAAATAAAAAGAACTTTAAAAATCACGATTTTGAGACAAGATGGATGCCATACATTATTTTGAAGTGGATCACGTGATACTTTCATATCATGGGCACGTGATAGTTTCATATAAGAGGTGTTATTATTATTTTAATTTTTATTTAAAAAACTACTGAATATATTTCGCTGAATTTTTTTTATATATTTTATGGAACAATTTGAATATTACCTAAAAATTTCGAAGCAATTTGTGAATTTTAAACCCGCTTAAAAAATGTTTGAAAAATTAGGTGTCATAGGGCTCAATGTATTTCATTTTTTCAACCCGGGTTCAATCCAAAACTGATTGGGTGATATTATTCATTTATATTCCCATAGGTCCTACAGACCGTCGGAACAACATACTAAAATTTCATTTTGATTAAGTCATTTTCACGGCAGTTATCGTGCTAACGGACAGACAGACAGACAGACAGACAGAATGAACAAAGTCATAAACACTTTTCAACTTTGTTGTGTGAATGAATAAGTGTTAAAAACTAACCTCCCGTAAAGATTGCATTATGCAAATTTTATTTTTCCGCACATTTATTAAAAAAATATCATGTTGCTAAGCAACGGAATTAAACCCAATAAGTTTATACAGCAAACGATTTTTATTAACACTTTACAACAAAGTTGAAAAGTGTTTATGACTTTGTTCATTCTGTCTGTCTGTCTGTCTGTCTGTCTGTCTGTCCGTTAGCACGATAACTGCCGTAAAAATGGCTTAATCAAAATGAAATTTTAGTATGTTGTTCAGACGGTCTATAGGACCTATGGGAATATAAATGAATAATATCACCCAATTAGTTTTGGATTGAACCCGGGTTGAAAAAATGGAATACATTGAACCCTATGGGACCTAATTTTTCAAGCATTTTTTAAGCGGATTTAAAATTCACAAATTGCTTCGAAAATTTTAGGCAGTATTCAAATTGTTCCATAAAATATATAAAAAAAAATTCAGCGAAATATATTCAGTAGTTTTTTAAATAAAAATTAAAATAATAATAACACCTTTTATATGAAGCGATCACGTGTCCATGATATGAAACGATCACATGACCCACTTCAAAATGATATATGGCATCCATCTTGTGTCAAAATCGTGATTTTTAAAGTTCTTTTTAATTCATATTGAGTGTTGTATCCATCCTAAAACTACTTTATTTCTGCCTGAATTCTGTGCATCTACATACTGAAACAACGCAATGACAATATATTTCAGTTTAAATGCTCATCCAAATATGATTATTTCTACTATTAAGCCTATTTTTCACCTATGTAAAATGTAAACAGCAAAATATGTAGAATGAGTTGTATTAGAATCGCTGTAATTCTTTAACACAAAATCATTTAGTCCATGGAGTCTGCTTAGCTGATATGAATGAAGTATTCATTGATTGTAGAAAGAGAAGGACGATATTTTTCGATGAAGTTTTAAGCATAGAGTTAACTTATTTGTAGCTCCATGGTCTTAATTTTTAAATAAAATAAATTATTATAGTATTCTGATGAATGACATGAATGGGGGAATTATTTATGAATGAAATATTGCTTTTATAGAAAGAGCCAGGCGTGTTATTTTTTTATGACGTCATTTGAATCAATTTGAGTTGTTTTCGATGAAGTTTTCAAATATAATAAATTATCGTAGTATTATGATAATTCTAAAATTATTACCGAGGAATGTATCAAATTTTAGAGATGTTTAAACCAGGCAATTTATGCTTTAATGCCGTCATTTGAATGAAGTTAATTTTTTTCGATGAAGGTTTAAGGTTTCAAATATAATAAATTAATGTAGTATTGTGATAAGTTTTAAAATATTACCGAGGAATGTATTGCATTTTAGACATGTTTAAATAAAATTGCATTGAAGTTGGAAAGTGTTTCATAATCAATGCTTTAAGCATGATTGATCTTTCTTGTTACATCTTTTCCGATTTAAATAATAAAGACATGTATATAAAAATAAATTTTATCGGAATTACATTTTTGATTGGATTATATCAATTACGACTTTCGGGTTGGAATATTACGGATATTATTGATATTTCCAATTTCCTAAATCATATGTTCAATGTTCCAAATATGTTTCACCAAACGTGCCCATTCCACTGTTTTTTTTTTAATAATTCGCGTTTCACATTTATTAGGCAAATCGAACATTTTGACTCGAACCCCCTAAATAATAAAATATTGGAAAACAGAAATTGCACTGGAACTTCGTTTCGAACTATCTACCCGAACACCAATTTGAAAATGTATCTTATCCCGAGGCAAGGTTATTTATCATTTCACCTTTCGAACGTATTTCTGTGGAGCACCTCCTTAAATGAACATTTTTGGAAAACTATATTCGTCTTGAGATTCTTATCAGATGATTGTCCCATATACTACATATCAAGCCTCTATCACATTTTGAAGGGAGCGAGCGTTTCGCATTTATTCGAGCATTTTAGTGTGCGGAACCCCCTAAAGTTTCAAATATTGGAAAACTGAAATTGCACACTTTCTTCCTGACGCACTATCTACTTATACGTCCTGAGGTATCTACCTCTACCACCAACCTCTCGGTAAGACTTACGGACCCACATGTGTAACGTGATCGCACTCCGCGTCAACACGACGGCAGCTTTAGCAGCGGAGAGAAACGAACCCGGGCCTACCGAGTGCAATTCCTGAGCACTAACCACTGGGCTACCGCGCCCTGAACATTTTGGTGTTGCTGTTGCGACCCAGACCGTCCGACCTGCCAGAAATGTGTAAGGTAACTGTTTGGACGGCCGGGAAGTGCCATACAATTTAGACCGGAACCCAGTGGGGGAGGCATCCACAGGGACCGAACCCTCCTTCCCCTACCACCAACCTCTCGGAAGGACTTACGAACCCACATGTGTAACGTGATCGTACTCCGCGTGAACACGGCGGCAGTTTTGGCCGTGGCGTGAATCGAATCCGGGCCTACCGAGGGCAATTCCCGCGCACTAAACACTGGGCTACCGCTCCCTGAACATTTTGGTGTGGAGAACCCACTCCCTTAAATGAAATTTGTGAGAAATTCTATTCATTTTTTGTTTTACTATCAAATGAATAGCCCATATACCAAATTTCAAGCTTCTATCAAATTTTAAAGGAGCCTTGTCTGATTTATTCGACTAACCAAACATTCTGTCTTGCTGCATCCCCTAGAGTAGTAATTAGTGGACATCTGAAATTTCAGACTTTCTTCTATTCGAACGATTTACCCGTACACTAAATTTTAAGTCCCTATCTCATCCTGTTTTGTTGGGCTGTCTATAAATTTTAAGTCTCTATCTCATCTCAAACTATGCTTTTCTACCATTTTACTTTTCGGACGTTTTGGTGTGGAACATCCCCTCTACAGAGCATTTTTGGAAATATGATTTTGCCAGGGATTTTAATCGAACGATTGACACTTGTACCAGATTGCAAGTCTTTATTTATTCGGTAAGTACCTAAAAAAAGCTTGACAGACGGACGCTTGGAAATTAATATATACAGATGATAAATGCACAATTAATTTTGATAAAACTTTTCTATTAATTAATTGCAATAATCCCCGTAACATTCTACTTTTGAAAACCCTTTTTAACACTTTACAACAAAGTTGAAAAGTGTTTATGACTTTGTTCATTCTGTCTGTCTGTCTGTCTGTCTGTCCGTTAGCACAATAACTGCCGTAAAAATGACTTAATCAAAATGAAATTTTAGTATGTTGTTCAGACGGTCTGTAGGACCTATGGGAATATAAATGAATAATATCACCCAATTAGTTTTGGATCGAACCCGGGTTGAAAAAATGAAATACATTGAGCCCTATAGGACCTAATTTTTCAAACATTTTTTAATCGGATTTAAAATTCACAAATTGCTTCGAAATTTTTAGGTAATATTCAAACTGTCCCATAAAATATATAAAAAAAAATCAGCGAAATATATTTAGTAGTTTTTTAAATAAAAATTAAAATAATAATAACACCTCTTATATGAAACGATCACGTGACCATGATATGAAAGTATCATGTGATCCACTTCAAAATGATATATGGCATCCATCTTGTCTCAAAATTGTGATTTTTAAAGTTCTTTTTATTTCATATTGATTGTTGTATCCGTCCTAAAACCACTTTATTTTGGTTTAAATTCTGGGCATCTACATACTAAATCAACGCAATTACAATATATATGAGTTTAAATGCTCATCCAAATTTGATTATTTCTATAACGAAGCCTATTTTTCACTTATGTAAAATGTAAACAGCAAAATATGTAGGATGAGTTGTATAGAAATTGCTGTATTTTTTTAACGCAAAAGAATTTAGCTCATGGAGTCTGCATAGCTGATATGAAAGAAATATTCATTGACTTTACCGAGAGAAGGATGATTTTTTGCGAGAGAAGTTTTAAGCATAGAGTTAAATTACTTGCAGCTCCATGGTCTTAAATTTTAAATAAAATAAATTATTATAGTATTGTGATGAATAACATGAATGGGAAATTATTTATGAATGAAATGCTGCTTTTTAAGAGAGAGCCAGGCTCGTTATTTTTACTATGACGTCATTTGAACGAATTTCAGTTGTTTTCGATGAAGTTTTTAAATATAATAAATTATCGTGGTACTATAATAATTCTAAAATTATTATCGAGTAATATATCACATTTTAGAGATGTTTAAACCAGGCAATTTATATTTCAATGCCGTCATTTGAATGAAGTTCATTTTTTTCGATGAAGGTTTAAGTTTTCAAATATAATAAATCAATGTAGTATTGTGAGAAGTTTTAAAATATTACCAAGGAATGTATTGCATTTTAGATATGTTTAAATAAAATTGCATTGCTGTTGGAAAGTGTTTCATAATCAATGCTTTAGGCATGATTGATCTTTCTTGTTATTTATATTTATCGAGAATCTGTTTGTAACTTCAATCCTGTTCAAACTCTTAGTTTAGCTTGGCGCCTCATTCTAGTTTCTATGCGTGTTAAACGGCTTATATTATTTTCTGGAAATTTAGTGCTTCACCACTAGCGTGACGGTTATGTGTTGGTCTGATTTATTTATGTACATGGGTTTTAAATTGAATTATTTTTGCTGAATTTTTATGTACTTATTTATAATAACTATTTATGATAATTTTATTATCGGTTTATCCGATTTACCATATGCAAATTTTGTATTCACGATTGCATGTTGTATGAAGGTCATGTCTGTCAATTCCTTAATATTGCCACAGATGATGGGCATTATGGTGTCTAAAAGCGCTAAGTCACTTTGAAAATTTTTCCTGCACATCAAAATAGTGTTTTAAATAAAGTTTGATGGGAAATATCTCAAAGGAAATATGTCTTTGATGGGAAATATCTTAAAGTGTTGGCAACGCTGCCTGAGAACAACATGCTTAGGAAACTGTATTTGCCCACGCAATGACTATGATACAGGATTATTTTTGAACTTTGGAATATCCCCCTGGCTATCTGTCCTCTCTCTACTTAAATATGTCAGAATATTTCATTAGTGTGAACTAGCCCAAACTGCTAGTAGCACGAGGAATTTCTTGACACTCATTGGCTTCTATATTTTACTCACGAGACCCTGCAGAAATGTTTTACTTAGTTAATGAATAAACACGACTCTATTGAGTTTGGGCCATAATTTTAAATTCGCGCCAATTAAGAAATGTGTCACTGTTGACAGTGCAGTACTTAATGAGTTCTACAAAAACGAGATATACACTTCTCATTACAAAAATAGTGAAATTATTTGTTTTTAGAGTATCTCAGAAAAGTGATATTATCTACAGATTAGTTTCCTAATCACACGTTGTAATACTTTATATATTTATAATCTAAGCTTTATAATATAAATGTTTCAAACGTGTCAAAATTGGTACACAAAGAAAATAATTGAATAATTTATTTGAAAATAGTCATGTAATAGTATAAAAATAATTATGTTTATGCCATATATTTGACGAATGTCATAAAATGCGTAAACAAAAAATTTAGGAAAAGCCTTCACATGGTGGCGAGTGGGATATACACTTCAATTTCGGACAACTACATTGCATTTTCATACGATTTTTAAACACTCCTTTCTTAAAGGAAAACGGATTTTTAGAAAAACTGGAAGGGCCATTCTCGAACAAGAAATGTGAATTTTTGGTGAACTTCAAATCCCCTCCGTAATTTGATACTGACTCCATGTCAGACATCAACTAAGCTCTATCCAAATCCAATCCTCAGAAATAGATAAAGAGCATTTTTGAACCTAAAGTGAAAATCTTTAGTAAGACGTCCTTCCTCCTCCAGAATTCGTGGTTGAATCTCTATCAGCCATCGTTACGGCTCTATCTATTGTTGCTAATCCTTAGAAATAGATGCTTCAAGAAAAATAATTATTTTTATTGGAAAGTGAAAATCCTTGGTAATATGCAGTATCTCCCCCGGAATTTGATGTTGAATCCATATCAGACATCACTCAGGCTCTTTAATTAGCCAATCATGAGAAATAGATGCTTTAAGAATATGTTTGAATAGGACAAGGATACCCTTAGTCAAGCATCCTGCCCCCTCTAAAATTTAATTTTGAATCCATAACAGTCGTCATTTAAGCTCTATCTATTATAAATATGCCTTATAAATAAGTGTATCAAAGAAATTAAATTGTTTTAACTGGAAGTGGAAATTACAGGAAGTCAAAATTCTTAGTGAATTTCTCAACCCCTTCCAGTATATAATACTGAATCCATATCAGTTATTATCTGTGCTTTACCTGCAGATGATCTTCATAAATACATGATTCATGGAAAACATTTCGCAAAAACATAAATGGCGAACTTGCTTGTCATCAATAAACTATTTTGATGGATTCAGATAATTCAAAACATGGAATTAAAAATGCTGTTGTAGAAAATATTAAATATGTTAGCACATTTTTTGCTAATAAACAAATACTCCTATTAGTTTGTATAAATAGAAATAAATTATTTATTTAGCGAAAGAATTATCTACCAATTATAATAATAATAATACGGTGTTGTTCATGCATTTTAAGTAATTTTCTGGTTAAAGTCCTAAGAAATTACTCATTTGTAAATACATTATATAAACTTATTTAATAATCAGAAACATATAGTTATGGTCATTAAGTGGATACACTCCTATAGTCCTTATGATTTTTCTATTCCTTTAAAATATGCGATACATTCTATCACTGTTTAGTTGGTACAAGTTAATTTGTTAAAAGAATATCAACGGAATAATTTATTTTTTTCAGCAAATTAATTTGACACAAGGAATTAATTATCCGTGTTTTAAATTAGATCAAGTGCTTTTGGGCATCCATGTACAATAATTTAATGATTTTGAAATGCATAATTTGAAATATTCATTATGTGTGCTTACTGTTTCACTTTTTGCATACACTTTTTATCATTGAGCTGTGCATATGCTTTACACGCAACCATCCACACATTGATTAATCAATACACTTAGATCTTTTTAATTATAAGGAGATCATTTAGATAATTAAGTAGATATATTTCCTGAAATAGACATAATATTTGATATTATAATTTTTTTTTAAATACCTTACCGCATTTTTTGCAAACAAGCATGACTTCGTTGTTGGGTATTTATGGACAAGATTCAAAATTTAACATTTAACATGGGAACTATAGATCAATAGTTCCAATTAAAAAATTCTTCCATTTCGATTTGATAAAAAATGAAAGTCAAAATTTCTTAAAACACCAAGCAGCACCAATTTGTAATAACAGCAAATTAAGAGCAGTAGTTTGCATTTGGTATACAACAAAAAGTTTGGTGCATTTTTATCTGTATATCAGGAAACACCAGTACTTACTGCATTTAAAAAAATCTGATGTGGGCAGCATATGACTTTCCTTATATAATGCAATGAATTTACTACTTTTACAGTGAAAAAGTAGATTATTATAGTAGATATTTATGTTCTTTCCAAAATATTGAATTTTCGTCAATGAGTCGTCATTTTCATTTTTTTAGCGTCATTTTTATCCCTTTGGCGAGTTTTTCGTTAATTTAACATCATTGAAAAAAGTCGCCAAGTTGGCGACATTCCACCAAATGTGTCGCCAAAATCTGGCCAAGCGTTATGGACGAAGAAATAAGTTATTCTTACAGCAGAAAAATGACTATTGGCGTTCAAATACAAAGGTATTACTCAAAGTATCTTTTTTCATGAATGGAATGAGCTAGATCCACGAGAATGATGTCACCAAATTTATTGCATAATATTACATATAAAAAGAGAACATGTTTCTCAATAGGAAATATTTTTTTTTTCATTTTATATGACGTTTTGATAATTTTTTGAAAAATATGCAATATCTCGAGAACGGTTCATGTTAACGTTCTAAAATTTGTGTCAATCGTTTTCTAATAAAATTTTATATAAGAAATGTCTATTTGCGCAACTTTATTGGCGGTTTTGATTTTTTGACGATTTTTTCAAAATTTCACTCGAAAATTTAGGGGGGTTTTGAACATTCGATTGCGTATAAAAACAATAGGCTTCCAGTGTTTACGGAGTGTGATATTTGTACCAAATTTCGTTCGAATCGGTCCATTCGTTCGTCAGTTATCGTCTCCACAGACTCACTGACACACGCACACATACACACACACACACACACAGTCACCAAGAATGTTTGATTCGTGATCAGGTATGCTTGAAACGTGCTCGCCCGTCGAAAACTCGAATTCAAATTTTCGACCCCGTCACAATACTTTCCTTATACATTATGTATATAAGGAAAGTAAAAATTACCTTAAATATATAGCAGATATTTCACATTTCCGAAAAACTGGTATTCGAATTATTCAAGACTTTTTTCTTTAAATCACACCAATTTATATATATGAAAGATTAAACCAATTTACTGTAATGCAAGGTGTTGGTGGGCTAATTTCAGCTTGAATCGCGCTCCGTAACATACAGTAGGCGTCAGTGACCGTAATTGGAATTGAATTACTGAGCCGTGACACTTGATTTTATGGATTTTTGGCAAGCTTTTTTGGATATTCTTGGCGATTTTTTTTAACATCAAGATTCCTTGCTATTTTTCTTTTTATTTTTGCGTTGCAAAATCCTTTGAAGCAAGAGGTATACCGTAAAAGTTAGAGTAATGAAAAATACAGTAGTAGTTCTAATAAAAACTCTAATATCATCAGGCCGTGACTTTCTCTACAAATCGAAATTGGCCATTTTTTATTGTTGATTATTAAAATGAGAAAGCGTTTCCATATATTTATGTATAGCATATTACTTCATAAATGAAAATGCCTGTCTGTGCATCTGTATGTGTGTGTGTGTGTGTGTGTGTGTGTGTGTGTGCCAGTAAAGAGTCCACGTCGATAATAAGGGCTTGCAATTTCGTCCAAATAGCTCGACGGTAGAACGTCGGTTGGCCAGTTCGTAGATCCAGGGTTCGATTCCCTTTTGGGGCAGCAAGGTTCTGTACAATGGCGCCCGAACAAATTAACTCTGTAGTAGTAGCGTAGCGTGAGATTTTTGACTGGGGAGGCTGAAAATTTGGTAAAACATTTGGTGTTACAAGTGAAATTTATATGGGAATTCACATTTTCGTAAGTTTTATTTCAATGAGTTTTATTTATTGGTAAATAATATAAAATAATTTTCCATAAAAATGCAAAGAGTGGATGAAATGCGAGATTTTAGCGTGTTACCTATGTCAGATGAATACATACAAGATGTAACGTTTTAAATGTTTTCTTATTTCTATATTAGATAAACTTTTACAATCACTTTATTAAAATTGTAAGTTACCGTAAGCTTTAGGACTGGGCGTGTGGTCTGGGCCTTTCAATCACTTTATTAAATATGAAGTCATGGTCGCGCATAAGGAAAGTAAAGAAGGGTCACACTCCCCCATGAACATTGAAATATAACAAAGGCGACCATCAAGCCAGTCGATGTTGTACATCATGTGCTTGAGTTTTCCACCCTCCCCTGGAAAAAACTTTACAAGCGCCTATATATGAAGTAGAAATATATTAGAATATTGTTAGCAAGTGATAGAAAAAATATATTAGTTTGTAAATATAAACAGCTAGAACTAACAAAATAAAGCAATTCGAAGGAGTGCACTGAAAATGGATGAGAACACTGTAGTTAACAATGTTCTTAAACAATTTTGTATATTCATTATTTACAAAAACTATATATTTTGAAAACTTAAAAATATCTTAACCACAATATGTTAAAAATCCGATAGAAAATTATGAATGACGTTTGTTTGAGGAGATTCTCGTGTAAAGTGATTTTTAAAGTGAAATCAAATTTATTCTTTCTATAACTCCCAAATACCCACAAGCCATATTGTTACTTCAGCTAAATCTACTTCACAGACTACTTAAGTTTAATGGTAGTCATTATTAGTGTGTTTCTTTGTCTTGATATTTGTTTAAAGTTAGGTGAATATCGTGTTATTTGCGGAAAATGCTTCATATTTTTTATGTGAAGATTAATAAATAGTACCATGTTTGACCCAAATGGGCGGATCCGTTAGCCTTGCCCAGGAAATTTTCATTTTTGAAGCTTGACATCCCATATCCAATCACTGACTTAAGTTACACTGTTTATAAAGGGTTGAAAGTGGGGAATACAATAGCCACACCTTTCTGGAGGCTAGCTTATCAGCCAGGCCGGAGTTTAAAAGGAGGGCGGTTCTAATTCCATGATTCTTTCAAAGCACTGTGAAGGCTAGATAATCCCAGTTTCTAGATATGCGTTTTAATGGGGAAAATGCTTTGAAATGTCTCTTTTTGTGTAAGTGTACCAATTTAAAAAAAATACATATATATTCGCAAAATTATTATAGAAAATATAATAAATAAAAGTACTATTAAATTAAATTTTAAATAAGGGTGGTCTAGCTTCTGAGTCTCAATGAACGCTATGCCACTGCTCTGTAGATTAGTGTAATGATGCTGGAAGTCTGATAATGACCCTAGTGCGACTAGCACGGATTCAGTAGACTCTGGAAGTTTGAGCACCGATTTCAAGTTGAGAGGATAACGACCAAGTAGAATACTAACCTGGGTAAACATAGTAGAGGCAGGAGGCTAACCTGAAATAAAAAAAATCTGACGTGGGCAACACATGACTTTCCTTATATAATGAAATGAATTTTCTATTTTCACAGTAAAATAAATAGGTTTTTCTTCTAGTAGATACTTATATCCTTTCCAAGATATTGAATTTTCGACAATTAGTCGTCATTTTCATTGATTTATCGTCATTTTTATCCATTTGGCGAGATTTTCGTTAATTTGGCAATATTTCAAAAAGTCGCCAAGTTGGCGACATTCCGCCAATTTCGTCGTCAAAATCTCGCCGAGCGTTATGGACGAAGAAATAAGTTATTTATATATATATATATATATATATATATAACTTATTAGATATTGAATTTTCGACATATATTATAGAACTATTATTATATATTTATATATTATATAACTTATTAGATATTGAATTTTCCACAATTAGTCATCATTTTCATTGATTTAGCGTCATTTTTATCCATTTGGCGAAATTTTCGTTAATTTGGCAACATTTCAAAAAGTCGCCAAGTTGGCGACATTCCGCCAATTTTGTCGCCAAAATCTCGCCAAGCGTTATGGACGAAGAAATAAGTTATTCTTACAGCAGATAAATTGGCGTTCAATTGCAAAAGTATTACTCAAAGTATCTTTTTTCATGAATGGAACGAGCTAGATCCCCAAGAATGATGGCACCCAATTATCGCATGATATTATATATGAAAAGTGAACATGTTTCTCAATAGGAAATATTTTTTTTCTATTTTATATGACTTTTTGATAATTTTTTTGAAAAATGTGCAATATCTCGAGAACGGTTTATGTTAGCGTTCTAAAATTTATGTTAATCGTTTTCTAATGAAAAATTACATAAGAAATGTCTATTTACGTAACTTTGTTATTGGTTTTGATTTTTTGACGATTTTTTCAAAATTTCATTCGAAAATTTAGGGGGGTTCTGAACATTCGATTGCGTATAAAAATAATAGGCTTCCAGTGTTTATAGATTGTGATTTTTGTACCAAATTTGGTTCGAATCGATCCATTCGTTCGTCAGTTATCGTCTCCACAAACCCACTGACACACACACACACATACTTTCACACACACACACAGACATCACTTCAAAAATGTTTATTCGTGATCAGGGATGCTTGAAACGTGCTCTCCCGTCGAAAACTCGAATTCGAATTTTCGACCCCGTCACAATACTTTCTTTATACATTATGTGTATAAGGAAAGTAATAACAGGAGATAGTCAATCAGATTGTCAGTTGCCCTCCAATCTGACATTAGAGAGAGGATAATACAGGGTCCACTTCGGCAATGAGAGATTTCAATTTCGTTCCAATAGCTCAACGGTAGAGCGTCGACTGGCCAGTTCGGAGATCCATGGTTCGAATCCCGGGTGGGGCAACAAGGTTCTTTACACAGTCTGTAACGAAAAATCCACGTACGGCCATGAAATTTGGTACACAGGTACTTCATGTCCCGAAAAAATGTACCTCTGCTTATTTTTTGAAAATTCGAATTGGTTTTTTAGTTGCCAGTTTTTTAATTTAAAATCACGATTTCTCGTAATTTTGTCAATTAAATCTATACCTACCACAGATTCACAGACGATCGAGTGCTTTAGCAAACATTTAGTTTAATGAAAAAACAGCTGATCGCATAAAATTGCCTTTATATTTTTGTGTTTACTAAATTTACGAATTCAAAAGACACACATCCTATTTTGTTTTTGTGCTATATCGTTATTATGAGTATTGTGCCAAAATGCTGACTGGAATTGAATAGAAATTTGCTGAGATAGCAATACTTTTCAGGTTTATAGGGACTTCCTTGTGATTCCAAGAAATGTCATTTATCTGTGTCGCGAGAATTAGTTTACTTCAAAACAAGGATGCAAATTTTGCAATTGAGTGATCTTATCTGGATCTGTATTATTTGAGTAGCTGGTGCTTATTTATCGTAAATATAAAATTTACGTTGTTTGCGAAAGATATGACCAATATATAAATTGCTCTAGTTATGCCGAAATTGTTGAAAGTAAGATATAAATTATGCCCTCCGGTAGATTTTAACGTGGAACGTATAGTCTCCACAAGTGATGGATTTCGCTTTTGTGATTGAAGGGGGGGGGGGGTAGCTGAGATTTTTAAAGTAAGATGTAAATTATGCTCGACGGTGGATTTTAAAGTAAAACGCAAAGTGTCCTCAAGTGAAGAGTTTCGATTTCGTGATTTTGTGAGGGGCGCGGGGGTTGTATCACGCCTGTTGCACCGATGTACTCGAATAGCATGCAATTTTCACAGTTATTGTTACGAAGAAAATTTTTTTATTTTGTTATTTCGCATTACTACCCTGATTTTAAGTCGTGGGCAACATCGGGTACATTTACTAATAAATGCATAAAATTGATGGCATGTGGGGGACATATCTATATACATTTTAGGATCCTTGCTTAAAGGATTGCATAAATGTAATGCACAAGAGCCTCGATTATTGTACGCCTTCTAATCCTTAGGTGAAGGTTTCTGAAAACATAGCTTTTTCCTGTTGGTATATGAATCACTCTAGGAACATTCCTGTTAAAATTCAGCCAGTGAGGACTTTGTTTCTCATAGAGATTGCTAAAAAATGAATATAATTATTGAATTCGTAAATTGTTTCCAGATATAATTTAACAGCAATTATAAGAATATCCGCTAATAAGTTTCAACATTTTTTAATACAACTCATAAATCGAAAATTAAATCTTAATTGGACAGATCAAATGATTCGAATCAAGTTATTTTTTTTTCACAATTAAAACAATTAGCAACGGAAAAATAAAATGAAAGTATATCTTATTACTAAACCGGAGAATTATTTCTTTATGAAATCTAAATTAATTTAAGTGCATTTAACTTGGTCTTTAGATTGACTAGAAATATCTACCAAAAAAATAAAGCAATAAAAAATGATATCAATTTATTTTAATCGAAATATATCCGAATCTTGAAATAATAAATTATCTCATATAAGAAATTGTATTGAAATAATTTATAAAATTGATAGTGATCATATTACAAAATAATTAAACGATACATAGTATGCTTATTAACCTAAACAATTGAAAAATATCCTCTAATTATGAACTAATTATTTTTAAAATGCAACATTCTCTGCCACGCCATTTTTTATTTTACCGTTCTTAATTACCTGTAAATTACAAAAGATGTTCGCTCATTTTCTTTCTGTTGGACCGTAAACCATTTATTTTTTATGGTATTTTATCTATACTTTCCTCGACAGCCGTGGGCTAATGTTTAAAACAAATGAGAAGGAAAATTGCTACTTTCCATTGTTTTTTTTTCAAAATTAAGTCTAAAATAAGAGTACTTAGTTTAAAATATATTTTTTTAATGAAAATGTAGACCGCACATGATTTTCCCTACATACTGAAAAAATATTACTTTTCACAGCCTTTAATAATCACGTGAAACGCTATTACAATAATACTTGTTTTATATAATTATCTCGCTACGTTAAATTTGGTCCTTATTAGCGACATTATGCAACATTATTACAATGTTTAAATATATCTAATGTTTTCTAATGCTAAAAGAAATGCCCTTACATATGTCTGTCAGCCTACTGACTTGGCGCTACATTTGGCGCAATATCGCCTGCAGATATATAGCAATCGCACAACATGGATTAATAGGATATATTTTACGTATTTTGTCAGTATCTTTGAAAAGCTGAAGAAGGAATCTGATTGGTGACTGAGCGTGGCCGACTTTCATAGTTCTCGTTCCTAAGAAAGATTTTAAAAACGGTTATTCTTTTTTGTATTTTTCTTTTTGTGAAATTTTCACTGAAGATGTTAAACATGACCTATTTCACTACTGTAAGTAAATTCTTTAAAAATGAAGTGATTATGACTATTAAATTTTGACTTACCCGTTACTTTTCAATTAATTGTAATTCTATAAAAAAGAAATAGAATCGAACGTCTTTAATACGTGACTTCCTCTACATATTAACAAATTTGTAAGTTGCGGATATAAAGTAATACAAATTAGAATGATTTTAGAACTTGATCGACCTAAAATAATTGGATAGATACCGTGATACCTATGGAAAAAGAACACTTTCTATATCTCGAGAACGTCTCGTAATAACTTCGAAACAATCTTTCAAGTCACTAGTATGCAAACCATGTAATCAATTAATATTGAGGAATACTAAAAGTTTTTATTACTTTTTCCGATTTCTATTAAACGTGAAACATTTAGAGAACAGAGAAGATTACGCCTATAAATAATCGTTTTAAAATAAACATATAAGTAGTAAAAATATTTGTATTACAATTTTTGAACTCCTTCCTCGAAATAATTAAGGGAATTCTGATTTCAATGTCCTGTTAAATCAAAAGCCTCTTACGGTTATATGGTGTCTAATTTCACTTGAATATGTCGATATTGTTCAAGCATTATAATACCTACCAAGTAACAGATAGAACAGATAACAATGAAATAGTGTTCTATATATATTTAGAAAAATTCTGAGCTTGCAGGGACTTCCTAAGTATTTATACACATATTAGCACAAGAGATGGATTTTTGGCCTCACTATAGTGCTCGGTCCTAACTATAGTGCTCAGTCCTCACTATAGTGCTTGTCCTCACTATAGTCCTCACTATATAGTGCTTGTCCGCACTATAGTCCTCACTATAGTGCTTTTAAATGTACTAAGTATTAAACGAAATATGTTTTGATATAAATAGATTAGAAACGTTTTATATAATTCAAAGGTCTCAATTTCTTACTTGTTAATTTCATATCTACCTACACTTCTATGCAAGCAGAAAAAGATCAGTAACATCACACGGTATTTTAAAAGTAGATTTATTTATGGCTTTATTGTTCACATTCATTCTTTACTCTTAATAAATTGCGACCACCTCCTCTCATAATGAAGCTGTCACCAAGTAACTTATACATAGAAAGTGTGCTTTGGCGTAGTTGATAGTGTGTCAAAACACTGTTGAGGCGTGGCCGGTCAAGATAATTTATAACAAAAAAATATTTGTTGTAGTAATCAAAAGTCTGGATAAAGAATTAAATATCTCGTTATGATAAAATATTGGGTAAATATTTAAGGATTGATGGAAGACCATTTAAATTATTAAATTTGTTGTGCTGAAACATTTAGATAATAACTACAATGGATGCTTCCTACTGGAATGTATCCATACAATAGGATGCATCCTATAGTATGGTCCAAACATAAGCGTAGACTATAAAAAAACACCATTTTATTTCATAAATATTCCTTTAATTTGTGTATGAAACATTTCTATATTAACCAAAATATAATGATAATGAAGAGACAAAAATAGAACTATAAACAAAATATAACTATAAAAGAAGCAAAAATATAACTATAAAAGAAACAAAAATATAACTATAAAAGAGACAAAAATGTAACTATAAGATAAACAAAAATATAACTGTAAAAGAGACAAATATAGAGCCATAAAATAGACAAAAATATAATTATAAAAGATACAAAAATATAACTATTACATAGTACACTAAATAATATGCACAACGAACTGGCCTATAGAAAGAAAACATGCAGATTATTGTAAAAATCAGAAAAAATTCTTAATTAATAATTACTAATTAATTCTTAATTTAAGAAAATTTACTTTAGTTGCTCCCGAATTAAACTCGATTGTATTAATTGGTACTCTGATATTACTTTCATACCCACATTAACTACTTTCACTAGAAGACCCAGCCATTATGTTCATACATTCACAAAGGGTTCTCTACTGGAATTCAAATCCGGTTCTCATATATCTAAAGGTGATCTGCGTTTTAGGACTATAAAAATATTTTTAAGAAGGTTTTAACTCAAAAATCTATATTTCTTTGAAGAAAACTGATTATTTTTTCTATCCTTTCCTAATCCAGTAAAAACATTAAAAACTGTTTCTCAGTGTAAAGTATTCTACAAATGTATACTAAGTCATTTCTTTGAGATTTCTTTACTTTAAGATTTCTGTACTGAGTTCGGCAATGGCTGTTGTTTCCATTCCATGTATGATTTGTGAGCCAAGAAAACTCTTAACAAGAAACTTCCATAGTCCGAAACACGGCCATTAAGCTAATATGAGTGGTTCTACAAGCTGCAAGAATAATCTATCTGTAGCCAAGCAGTTCATTCGTTGGCCTTCAGATGTATAACCAGGTTTTAAAGCTGGGTCACAAATGCATAGCTCTGTTCATTAGGAATACATGAGGTGTCCCGGAAAGTCCTTACAGGACATTTATTTCCTCAACCTTTATCCGGCCGGAAATATACACTTCCAATTACAAAAATGTTTTAAATAAGGTAACAATTTATCTTATATCACTTTTAAATTACCAAACGTATTTTTCTTAAAAATACGAAATTCAAAATTTACAAGCAACTAAAAATATTATTTGTGAGCAAGAAAACTCCTGACAAGAAACTTCCAGAGTCCGAAACACGGCCATTAAGCTAATATGAGGCGTTCTACAAGCTGCAAGGACCATCTGTAGCCCAACGGTTTACTCTTTGACCTTCAGATTCATAACCAGGTTTGAAAGTTGAGTAATGAATGCATAGCCAGTTGTATTCATTTTGAATATATGTGGTGTCTCGAAGAGTCCTTATAGGACTTTTATTTCATCCACCTTTAGTCGGAGATATACATTTCCAATTACAAAAATGTTTTAAATAAGATAACAATTTATCTTATATCACTTTTAAATTATCAAACGTATTTATCTTAGAAATACGAAATTCAAAATTCTTGAATTACTAAAACTTTATATATTAGCATGTAAAACTACAAAAAGGTTTTGATTTTCTTACGAAAAAAGTTTACCGAAATATATATAGCATCCCAAATTGGCAACTGGTTTTTTTACTGAGAAATTAGGCGTTTTACACGAATTGAATTGCGAAATATATCAATTTGTCAACAATTCACTGAAAGTGAATTCAGTCCTAAATAAATTCCTCGGTGTTAAAGGTATTTTGGGGCAAAATGATAAATCCTAAAGATGTGTCATTAAATAAAATGCAGCAAATATACTGAAATGTTTAATTTTCATTTTATGAGGTTAATAAATGCGGTTTCATTAATGCGGTTTATCAAATGATGGATTTGCAGAAGTGGAAAAGCGAGTTAAGTCACGAAATTCAAAGTTTCATTTTCTCTCTACATTTTGCTCGTCTAATCGAACTTTTTTAGTTTTACATGTTAATGTATGAAGAAATTTTTAGTAATTAGAAAATTTTGGATTGAGGGACGGTATAAAAATTAAGATTTCGTATTATTGTTACCGTATCTAACACATTTCTGTAATTAGAAATATATATTTACGGCTAACGATTGAGGAAATAAAAGTCGTGTAAGGAATTTTAAGATAACACGCATAATGTAAAGAAACGTAATTCACAATTAGTGGTGAACTTTTAATATTTGGAGTATTTCCTTCTGAAATGTTTGTAATAATTGTCACAATAAAGGAAAACAATGAGTTCTCTCGACAATAAACATACAGACAGAAACACAACTTGCAATTTTATTCGTATAAATAATAACAATTTTGCAATTAAACAATAGCTTATTTGGGAACTACGTTTCAAGTCTTTTCATTAGAGCAGAAATAAAAAAAAGATATTTCATTTATTGCCATTAAACTGGTAAAATACAGTTGATAATGCTAAAAGGAGCAGGTCTTTTTGTCTAACCAAAAGGGCTAAGTTTCTGGCCTAGCTGCTGCTACCTGACCTTGTTTATAAAGCTTCCGTAATTTTTCTGAGAGGCGCAAACAACGATCGGATCACAATTATCGACTTTTGAAAAGCATTTATTGTAGAAAATCTAAAAAAACGACATTAGTCAAGTTAGTTTGGAAGTTCAAATATCGAATGGTTCCCGTTTGTTTGTAGACTCGTATAGCGATTGGTCAGAAGGACATGAAGACAGACAGACTGACGACCGCCTCGATTTTAAGCGGGACCATAACAAGTCCACTCCTCAATATTTCATGAAATTCCTTACAGAAATTGTCCCTTGATGATGAGATAAATAGAGAGATGGATTTTTATTTTTTACAGACATAGTTTGAAAGGGAACGTTTTTGGCATTAGAAATTTCTTATTATCGTATATAAGTATTTATTGTGTGATAAAATTAAAGCTACAACTTCTTCTTTTGCAACAAGCAAGTGAAAATATTTGAAGTATCTTACCATACAGGGTAATAAAAACGAATATTTATTCTTTATCTTTACGCTTCAGATTAATTTTTTACCCTTAATAAATTGCGACCTCCTCCTCTCATAATGAAGCTGTCATCAAGTAACTTACACACAGAAAATCCGTTCTAGAGTAGTTAATGGCGTGTGAAGACAATGTGGAGGTGTGGTCGATGAGACGCTTTTTAAAAATATGTATATTTCTGGTAGTTATCGGAGATTTGTGTGAAGAATGAAATATCTCATTATACTGAAATATGGGAATATATTGGAATAGTGGGAGCATTCAAAGGTTGTTACTCGTGATCTGACAGATTTGTCAATTGATTGTGAACATTCGAAAAATAAATATAGGATGAATTGTATGTTAAAATGTATCGTGTGACCGAATAACTTTTATTAATAATGGAGCACAATGACTTTTTCCGGGATTGGCTAAAAGTGGATAAACTGACGTAGAATTCACACATGTTACGAAAAAGTTTCATAAAATGTTTCCAAGGTAAATACTTCCCACATTCAATATGCTAGACTTTAATCTGAGAATATGAATGAGTGCATGCCATGCAAAAACATTGCAATCCCATTCACTCGTCTGCACCCATTACTTTCCTAATGTCCCCGGACGCACACACAAACACACTCACCTCTCTGGATCATTATCATTCATTATTATACTATCTCGTATCAATATAAAACTACTATACAACCCACTAATGAAACACAATTAATTCAAAACCCCTTTACCCCTGACAAAACGTAGTTGCCCCATGAACAATGAAACTGACTACACGATGGATTAGTGTAGTAAATTAATAATTACCATAAAGAGACCAGAATTAGTCAAATAAATTTAGCTTAATTTTCGTCAGGGCGATATTTTGCAAGAATTGTCAAATTGGCAATATTTGTCCAAGTTGTCAAATTTGTCACCAAATAGGACAGACAAGAACTTTTCTTAAATGAAATAAAAAGGAGAAATTCAATACCCGATTCTAACCTAAATATCTCCGGGACAATGGAATAGATTCTGGCGAATTTATTTTAAAGAATTTGTTGAGTTTATCGTAACTGCTTATATAACACTAGAAATGCTCAATGAATTTTCAGACTTCTTTCACTAGTTTGTTAACCCCCATAAGGATAGGATTTGGGAAATATTTCAAATTGTGTACCACTTTTATATGCAGAAGAGAAAAATGTGAAAATGTGCTTAAAAACTTAATGACTCTTAAACTATAGGATTGATTTCGATGAAACAGTTTTCAATAAATAACTCAGTCAAAGAAAAGCTTTTAATTGCATGTGTTATATCCTCCGCGAAACGAATATAATTAAATTCACCTTTTATCTGACTTTAATGACTCCAAATCGATTTAATAGATTTGCATATTTTTTTGCTGGTTAAGCTTAGAAGGTTTATGATTAAAATATCTGGCATTTTATTCCGCGTTAATTTTATTTCAAAATTCTGCCGTGGAAAACGGCGGATATTTCTGTTAATATACTATATAATAAAACAAAGAATACTTCGAAAATGGACAAATTTTGGCTGTTATTACATGAGGATGCCTTTCATAGATAATTCCATGAACAACATGTCATATTTAAGTTGCATGTTAGTAAAACCGCTAGAACTTAGCGCACTCAGGGCTGCAATATTCAATTTGATAAGTTTTTAATCCTTTATCTATAACTTACACCGTTATGTTTGAGTTATCAGTGTCAAAATAAATAGGTCTAGGCCATTAGACTTTTTGAAAACCTAAATAATTGTCTAACGAATTTGTGTTAAGACCCTCCAGAAAGCTCGCAGTGACTTAAAGTGAATATAAGTTTACAAAAATTGAATATTTGTAAACTTATAGTATATTAATCACAGGACAGAGTTCCAATGTTTCGAAAATACTTCAAGACTCTCCAGAAGTCCTCGATGACCTAAAAGAGTGAATCTTTGCACATTTATAAGATCGACGATAATACATTATATCCTCGGGTAAGTTGGGCGATCTGGATCGAAAGGAAGAAATATATTGACCATGGCACAGAACCAAACTTTGACGGATTTCCAACTGTTCCTCAGAAGGGCGGACAAAATGGGAGAAGGGGACCTAAAATATTTCCAGATTCTCCAAGACTCCCCTTCCCCGGTGGCTAGAAAGGTTGACACTTTCCACAGTTCTAATACAGTTCTAAAATATCTGGGGATATATACGTGGTTAAATAAGTGGTTATATAAATGGTAAGTTCTATATATAAGTGGTTATTCAGTACAGTAGTTCTATTGTACAAAATATAGCCGAGTCGGTTTTTAATTAAGACGACTATTTTCGACTCTAAGCGCCATATATTGTTGAATAAAATAAAACGTGTTAAAAAGTTTCAACTTCATTTGTTTCATAATTTTGGCTTCTTTACTTTTAATAGAACCGTTTATAGTTTCTTCTTTCTTTATTTATTTATTAGTCTCGGTTTCGTTGCTTTCAACGGGCTTAATACGAGTAAAAATAATTTCATTGAATATTTTTATACTGAAATTAAATTTCAAAGTAAATAAATTCCAGAAAGTAAAATCTTTAAACTAAAATTGAAAAACAACAACAACAGCATATTCAACACCGCGTGCTGTTGGCAGATTTCGGGTGCGGTAGCCCGGTGGCTTGCGCGCTGGATTTGCACGCTGCCACAACTGTCGCCGTGTTCATGCGGAGTACGATCACGTTAAACATGTGGGTCCGTAAGTCCTTCCGAGAGGTTGGTGGCAGGGGAAGGAGGGTATGGACCCTGTGGATGTCTCCCCCACTGGGTTCCGGTCTAAATTAGGTGGCACTTCCCGGCAGTACAAACGGTTACCTTACACCTTTCTGGTAGGTCGGACGGTCTGGGTCTCAACAACAACAACATCATATTCACTTCTATGTGTTTTAAATATTGAGCAACATAGGAGCAAGAACTTTATGAGAAAACATAAATGTATAGTTTACTAGCCAAAATATGAAGCGTTTCAAGGGATGATACTGAAATAAAATGACCGTAGTATAAATTAGGAAATATTTTTACAGCTCCCAATAAGCTATAAGAAGCAGTGAAAAAATATGTAAATCCATTACGTCGCTTTCGAGTTATAAGTGTTTATTTCAGTCAGGTAAAAATTATGTTAATTCCATTTACTTCACAGAAAGATGTAAGAGAATAAAACTTAAATCAGAAATATTCTCTTGACTGAATCACATTGTTTAAAAAAGTTTCGCAAAAATTAAATTGCATAGTTAGCTATTTTTCAGTTCACAAAATTAAATATTTTTACACATAAATATGCCCTTTGTTAAAGTTTACAAACCAGTTCCAATTATAATTGATTAGGGCAGATGGGATCAGGATTGTAATTACCGTTATTTCATACTTCGTTGTAGGATGATAAAACTTACGACAGAATATACACCAGATTTAATCATTGCCTGAAAAAAAATCATCAACATCCGTTGCATGCTTCGGGAGATGTAAGATGAGTTCATTGAGCCTTTACCAAATATAAGCTGTCATGAAAGACAGAACTAGGTTTAAAATTCTAGCAATTCTCCTCTTCGCTGTAGGATGATAAAATTTACATCCTAATATTTCGTAGATTTACACTCATTGCCTGAAAAAAATCATCAAAATCGGCAGCAAGCTTTAAAAGATAAGCAACTTAAAAGTGCATACTGTGAGACCAGAAATAAATCTCACACTTTGGTGAGATAGGTTTATGAACAATATTCATTGATCTGAAACTTCGGACTATACCTCCAGTCTGAATGAAGCCAAGGTTTACGACATGTGAACCCAGAGGTCAGAAAACCATAAATTTAGGGGTGTCAAGACGGAAGAGGAATCGAACCCTTAAGAAATTGTGAAGTAACACATTGGATGGAAAAAGCAAGCCAAAGGAGAAAGTTCTTGTTGCGTCACCCTGAATACTGCAAATCAGAGAAAAGGGGGAGTGACACCCCCGACGAAAAGAGAGCCACAACCTAAGACAGCACAAAATTAGTAGTTGGAGATATACATATAACTTGGATATACTGTGACGTGGAACGACACTTATTCTCAAAGAGATACTGGTGCGGCATTATGAGAGAACGGCGATATTAAGGAATACGAACGAGTTCGACTTTATGACTAGAACGATATGACTTGGCGAATACAGATATGACTACGAGAATGACATAAGTGGAGTGTTTGAGTCAGCAGTACAATATGATCGACGAATTTACGTGGAGATGCATTAAACTACGGGTTAATGCTAGTAATAAGGACGACATCAAGTACGTGCTGCAAATAAAGTCCAAGACAGAGTTGAAAGTATGTGCCCATTGAAAAACCAGGTCTAATACATATTTAAGGCAATTTAAGTAATCTCACATGTGCACTCCGCTGAAATAATATGATTAATTGTTGTAATTGAATAATTAAGTATTTATGTTTTTAATAAATATTTTATTGTTAAAGTTAAAATGGTGTGATCCATTTAGCACTATATTAATTAATAATACTTTTGCAGAACTCGCACGAAAGTTAAATAATTGGAGGGTTAATAGCGGCACAACAAAGCAATATACAATTTAATGAGTAAGTACCACTATACGAGTAATTTACGACCATGTCAATTTAGCAGTAATATATACAATAATATATATTAATTTCAAAAATGGCTTCCCACATTTGATTTCCGTGACGCTTTTGTGTGAGTTCAAAATTTAAAGGAACATTTTAAAAAATAACACTGAGGTTGATAAAAATAATTTAAATAAGGAAATGAATAAATGTAATGGAAGAGCATGTGATGACTAGATTTTAGCATTGTTTAATAATTAAATATGTACATTCACAAGTGTTTAATGAAATAATTTAATATATTTGAAGAAATTGAAAGTAATGTTTGAAAAAGTGATCAATATTAAGAATAGTTACTTTGCATGTAGAAGTGTTTGATGTGTAGCATTTTTAAAGTGTATTTTATGCTGTTAATTTTAAGTAGGATTTTGGAAAGAATAAATTTTGTTTTAAATGCCTCTAAGAAATAGCAGAAGTTCTAGACGACAAATATCACTGGAAATATCACAAATAGGGATTATTGAAAATCCGAGAGTAAAAATGGATAATTTTGGTTTGATTAATTTATTGCCAGTATTTAATGGACGTAAAGACGAAGATGTTGAATTTTTTATCGATTCATTTGAAAATGTTTCAAAAATGGCCGAATGGTCGGAGGAAAATAAAGTTGTCATTTTAAAAACTAGGTTAAAAGATAAGGCGTTTGAATTTTTGTCAAAGAAAAGGGAACTGCAAAACGCAGTTAAGATGGAAGAAATAAAACAGATATTACTGAAACAATTTAAAACATCTCTTACAATGCTGGAAAAGCAGACAAATTTGAATGAAATTAAAATGACGCCAGGAATGAAAATATCAGAGTTAGCTTTGGAAATTTCAAATTCGACAAATAAATTTTTAGGGAATTACGCAAATAATGAAATGTGTGAAATAAAGAACAATTTAATGTTTTTAAAATTTATGGAAGCTGTAAGACAAGATCTGGCATTTGAAATTAAGAAATTGAATATACAGGATTTTGAAAAGGCACTGGAATACGCGGAGCACTTAGAACAAATTTTTCAGGATTGCAACAATACAGAATTTAATGCCATTTATCGCAATGAAAATATGGGCAGAAATTTTAATGATAGACAAATGGAAAGGCATTTACAAAATTCAAAATTTGAACCCCAGCAATTAAAATATGAAAGACACGAAAAATCAGAAAATGAAATTATATATTGCATAGGATAAGGGAAAAAAGGGCACTATTTTGCTACCTGTTGGCACAATCGAAAACTCACCAAAAATTTTTGGAGAACATAAATATGGAAATAAAAGAAGTGAATTTAAAAATGAAAAAACTAATGGATTTAGAAATGAAAGGGAAAGAAGTACGAAAAGAAATGATAGGTCAAATACCCAAACATTTGCGAAAGAAAGATTTCAGGGGCAAGAAAGAAACCGTAGCGTCAGACAAAATCACGGGAATTTAAACCGACGGAGGGGCTTTGGCTGAGTGAAAATTTTAAAAATAGACCAAAGTCTCAATCGAATAAAACCGATAAACCGAAAAATTAGTACGAACACTGTGATCAAAATTATGAAAGGGAAGATGACAAATGTGTTGTCAACCCCATATGCAATGTTGATGGTAGTTAAAGAGTTCTGGTGTTAAAGCATATTTAAATGGCTGAATTTAAAAGAAAAATGTGATTGTATTAATAATTATGTACTAATGTTAAAAAGTGAAGCAAATATGTTATATTATATTGTGAAAGAATCAATAATGAAAATTGGTAAAATAAGGATGGAATTGTATTAAAATTATATACTGTGTAATTTGTAAAAAAATGTGTAATTTTGGTAAAAGTATCAAGAGTTAAATATATAAGTGTGTAACATTGCCAGGTGAATGCGCATATGTTTAAAGTCTTTTAAAATAGTCAAAATTTAATTTTCCTTCAGTTGAAAGCTTGACCTGATAAAATTTGATGCGTACATAACTTTTATATATTGTGTATAATATGTGTTGACAAACTTTTGGGTTACAACAAGACTGTGTTTGAACTGCAATTCTATGACGAACTTTCATCCAAGGGAAAATGCCAATTACAGAGTTGCAGGTGACTCGAACTTTTTCGATCTCTATTGGTGTGGTTTTTTTGTTTCTCTGTCCGCGGGGAGATGTGTGAGATCAGATAAAGATATCACACTTTGGTGAGACAGTTGTATGAACAATATTTATTGATCTGAAACTTCTGACAATAACTCCAGTCTGAATGATGCCAAGGTTTACGACATGTGAACCCAGAGGTCAGAAAACAATAAATTTAGGAGTGTCAAGACAGAAGAGGAGTCGAACCCTTAAGAAAATGTGAAGTAACATGACATTGGATGGAGAGGCAAGACAATGGAGAACGTTCTTGTTGCGTCACCCTGAATACTGCAAATCAGAGAAAAGGAGGAGTGACACCCCCGAGGAAAAGAGAACCACAACTTAAGACAGCACAAAAATAGTAGTTGGAGATATACATATAACTTGGATATACGATGACGTGAGAACGAATCTTGTTCTCAGAGAGATACTGGTGCGACATTATGAGAGAACGACTATACTAAGGATAACAAGTTCGATATTATGACTAGAACGATATGTCGTGGCGAATACAGATATGACTACGAGAATGACATAAGTGGAATGTTTGAGTCAGCAGTACAATATGATCGACGAATTTACGTGGAGATGCATTACACTACGAGTTAATGCTAGTAATAAAGACGACATCAAGTACGTGCTGCTAACAAAGTCCAAGACAGACTTGAAGTTATGTGCCCATTGAAAAACCAGTTCTAATACATATTTTAGGCAATTTAAGTGGTCTCAACATGTTCTCTCCGCTGAAAGAATATGATTAATTGTTGTAATTGAATAATTAAGTATATATGTTTTCAATAAATATTTTATTGATAAAGTTAAAATGGTGTGATCCATTTACTACTATATTAATTCATAATTTCTTTACAGAACTCGCGCGAAAGTTAAGTAATTGGAGGGTTAATAGCGGCACAACAAATAAATGTACAATTTAATAGATAAGTACCACTATATGAATAATTTATGACCATGTCAATTTAGCAGTAATATATATAATAATATATATTAATTTTATAAATGATTTGCCACACATACTATAACTTTTCTTTTTATATATATAATTTTCTTTCATGTACAGTTTTGTACATATGTGGTTAAATCAGTTTTATATATTTGAAAATGGTGCCAGGTCATCTTATACCAAAGTAAAAGCTACAGCCGCTCTTATCACAAGGGAACCCAATAATCGACTAACTCCATAATGCGTGAGGTAGTTTCGGCAGAGATTTATTTTGTTTTTTTCCCACAAATTCATTTTTACTCTTAATAAATTGCGACCACCTCCTGTCATAATGAAGCTGTCACCAAATGCACAGAAAGTGGGTTCTGCGGTAGTTGATGGTGTGTCAAAACACTGTTGAGGTGTGGCCTGATGAGCACGTTCTATAAAAATACCACAGTAATCGAAGTTTCATGGTGAAGAATTAATAAATATCTCGCTGCATTAAAATAAGAGGTTTCTATGTAATATCAGCTTGGCAGTTATTTTTTTTTGTTCTGGAAACTTCCTTTCTTAAAATATGTAATTTTAAAACATTCATGTTGGAGTGTTATTTATTTGTTCAAAAATGGTTATTAAAATGTTATTTTTACAAAGTTTGAGAATGTCTTCCACGAAAGGCATCATTATTCGGCGGTATGGCGATATTTGGACATCCAAATAAATCTAGCTTCCTTTTTTACAGTGTATGTTCATATTAGATCTATGACGTATATACTGCTGAAAAGTGTTTAGAATAAAGTAGACGTAACAGATAATTGTTGAATACTATATTTTTCTGCTTAAAGTAATTAAACAACGATTTGTAATTTTTCTATAAGCACAATGTTTTATTATAAGAGCCACAATTGATGCATAAAGTCTTTAAAATGCAAAATTTAAATTTGCGATTATAAGATAATCAATTTAAGCTAAATACAAAAGGGTTAAAATATATTGGATATTTTTGGGTAATAAGCCCGGACAGATCAATTAGTAAAACTGTAGGCTTAAGATTTAGAGATCGGGGTTAAATCCCCCAATTTTTGCACTTAGTTAATGTTTATTTAAATAAACTTTTACCTACAAATGTAATTTCTTTTCAAAACACTAATTCTTAACCATCTAGATATATTTCCCATTTCTCCATGTTCAACTTAGTTTTAAACAAGATCGAATATAACCATGTATTAATTTAAATGCGTCATTCCGTATCGAATGTTTACAGATAATGATCCTGCTCTTCTATAGTACTTGCAACCAACGATTCAATACTTGCATGTGAAGCGGTTTCTTTTGCAAAATATCTGTTTACATTCGATATGAATCGTGTAAATGCAATGGTAAATCATGGTGTGAAAGCCCCAGGCCGTCCGGCTCGTCCAGAGGACTTGGAGCAACAGAATGGACGGGTAAATCATGGTGTGTACAATTTTAATTTTTGATATCTATTCAACTGACATTGCATTGAAGTCCATTGTATTTGGACATTCCTTATGAAGTCTGTTCAAATCCATGGTGGAATTAATTGATTTTATATTGTTCATTTGGAGCAGCATATAATAGAGTAGGATTTATTCTCATTAAAATATTTGATATAAGCAGTACATAACTTTACCTAGACGTGCAAATTCTAGTTTTTTCTGTCCTATATACGTACATTTAAGTTTTATGTCACAAAATAACACATAAATTTAATGTCTTTATGAAACCTAATTTGTAGTTGTAAAAGCATTGTCTTTTCATTTAACGACATGGTGCATTTTAAAATGGCACCAAGTCTGGAGATAAATTTTGACGACATATCGCCACTTTGACGGGTCCTTTTAAATGCTGCCAAATTGACGAAAATGTCGCCAAATTGATAGGAATGTCACCAAATTGATAAAAATAACACTAAATGGGAGGCAACGCTTTGCAAATTTTTAAATATGTCATATGACGGGTATACCTTCTAGTTTTATAGATTTACTTGAATCTTAAATTTTGTTAGAGATTTATTATACATTTAGTTTATTTGCCGCCAATCTAAGTAGTAAAAAACGACATTTTGACTTAAACTGTATGATCGGGAAAGTGACTGAAATCAGAGCGAAAACAGAAAGTGTTAACTATGAACAGTTTAAAGTCATTTATAGCCCTTTTGAAGCCCTACAAGGATATATAATTGGATTCCAGATCAGATTCGTAGTTTTCGAAATATAGTGGTTATCATTTCGATACCTTAGTATTTTAAACTATTTTAAAAAAGGTGGTTCTAATTTCGATATTTTAATATTTTAAACTGTTTTGAAAATGCCTAAAGAAGACACACCGACCACAAGAAAATATATTATTCACGCAGAATTATTTCGATCTATCTGACTGCAGCTGCTGCCGATTTTTTAAATCAACATTACCTAGAATTTTAATTAATTTCCAAAATATTCATCCTTAAGCAACTAAACATTTCACAAATCTCAATTCACGGTTGAGTTTCAAACAAGATCCAATGTAATCATTTATTAATTTAAATGCATCAATCCGCATCCAATGTTAACAGATAGTAATCCTGCTCTTCCATAGTACTTTGTAATCAGCGATTCAATACTCACATGTGAAGAGGTTTCTTTTGCGACAACCCTGTTTACATTCAATATGAACCGTGCAAATGCAATTGATGGTGAATGGCACACAGAGTGTACAGTTTTAGTTTGCGATATCTATTGAACTGAAATTATGTTGAGGGGGTATTAGATTTGAGCATACTCTGTATAATAGTTGATTCTATTACTAGGATATTGTTCATTTCAAGCAGCTGGTGTTGGATTAGGATTTATTCCTATTAAAAATCTGATACGGGTATCATATTATTTTACCTAGACTGCAATTAATTTATTTTCTTATTTTCTTTATGCAAATTAAATTTTATCGCATAATATCTATATAATAATGTTCTAACGTATTTGTGCTTTTCTGAGACATGCAAAATCCCCACAGTGACCCCAAAAGCTTAGATTTTGCCCACTTTTAGTATTAACCACAATCCAAAACCTGCCCTCACAACAAAAATCATCACATGTGTGACAGTGACGTTGTAGTCACCTGACACCTGGGTCACAATGTTACATCATATTACTGACTTCTATGCGACGTTACGTATTAGTAACTTTGTAACTTCATTGTGACTATATTCTGTGAAGCTTCCACAATTTAATTAACACGTAACAATGTGACGACATTACAATGGCAATTACAATGTAACGTCACAAACAAGTTAATATGCGACGTCACAAACGATCATGAAAATGACTAAAATGACTTCGCTGTGACCTCAATATGACATTGCCGAGATGTACTACAACGTCCTGTGACATCCCAAAGTCACAGTGTGACGTAAATCTTACGTCACTGTCAAAAAAAATGCTGTTAGGGTAATGGATGCATATTTTCAATTTCTATCTAAAGTTAGCGACAATAGGTTTTTTGATGTCTTTCCAAAACCTCTAGAAGCCAACTGGGTAACTTAAAACGCTAAAAATGTGCACAAATGTAGTGTCGATCACGGGATGGAAAATATTCAAGCCGGTTATTTTATTCAGATGACAATTTTCTTCGCCAAACGTCATATATTGTTAAACGAAGTAAAACTTAATAAACAAGTTGTAACTCAATTTTCTAAGATTGATCGTTCCCCTGCCTTTGCCACACTTCGGAACAAGGCATAAAATGCCTAATTTGAAATTACACCATCAAATTTACTGTTTTATTTTTTTATTTTATTTGCGATTTGGAGTATTTTAAAATAGTACTGTCGCTAAAATTAAAAAAAAAAATCTATGTATGCGAAAAAAGGTTTGTTTTAGCTTAATGGAGGTAATTTCAAATATTTCGTCATCAAAAATTGCAAATAAACCAAACATTTAAGAACACTATGCTCCTTTATATCATATTTTTCTTTTCTTTTTTTTTACGAGCCATGTAGATAGTATTTTTAGTTAGCACTGCAGTAACCTACAAGTAACCTAAAGACCATATTTCACGAAATTTAATTGGATGGTTTTTGAGCTAGAGTGTGTATCCTGTCTGTGAACTGAACACATGCACAAACGCACTCACATGAACACAGCGAGAGAGGGAGAGAGGTGGGTGAGGGCAGACAGAGAGAGAGAGAGAGAGAGAGAGATGCGTCTCAATAAAACAGATGATTAATATTGCAGGATGTCCAAAAATTGGAAATCCATCAAAAACTCGAATTTCAATTTTTAACCCAAATATTTTCACGAATCATTACTATGGATAGTAGAGAACAATATGTTATTTACCAATGTCTATGTATGCGTGTAGTAAATTTTCTTCAGATAAACATTCAACAATTTTTATTACTTTCCTTACTGAATAAATGCATTGTTTTCGCCCCAAAAACACTTTTGGGCCAGATTAAAAATCCAAATGCTTTTGAAGATGTTAACACTTTCAGCATTCTGTTTGTTGGTCAGTCAATCGGATCTCATTGTCTATGCAAAACCGATATAATCACCTTTTCGAGGAAAATATCTAAACCAAATCTGACTCTAATATTGAATGCTACACTAAGACAAAACCAACTACTGTGTATTTGCAAACTTATCTGTATCGTATACGCACAGACACACTTTGTATTTATTTTCTCTACCTAGAAACTACTCAATACTTTGACACCAAAGTAGGTACATTCCTGTTGTCTTATTTAAATATCGAACAAAAGTCGCACGTCTTTCCTAAAGTTGTAAGTGTTTTCCGTAGCGCACACGTAGTTTTATGTACTTACAAATATCTTCAAAACTATTCAACCGATTGTATCCAATTTTCTGTAGTGCAGTAAGTTACATTACTTGGAGAGGAAATCATTATGTAGTGGACAAAAATTTCCTTACGCTTGCATCGCGTCCCTAACGAAGGTGTGCCCCAAAAAACACTTCCGATTTTCACTGCATAGCTACACCTATCTTCTCCGCAGTAAATGTAAAAGTTTCATTAATGGGGAGATCACTGAATACACATTTTTTGCTTAATTTATTAGCTATATCATTATCAGATTTTACAATAAATAAAGCCATAAATGTGAATATTAGATCATTAAAGGTAATAAATCGTGGGCGTCTCTGTGTTGTAACTCACATTTTAACCATATCTGCTGAATGCCATGAATTAAAAATTATACAGCATTCTACTTCTACGTATGGTCACCAATTTACTAGTTATCAAAATGTCAACTGATTACTGTATAATAGCTATTCTGTTGTTCTACAGCTTCTCCACTCGACCACATTATCTTGCACAATAATGCCAATTGAATATTCAAATACTTCCGTATGTATATTTTTTTAGGAAGTTCTAGCTCCGTCTTACTGCCAGATGAACACGTTTAGTTGTTCCAAACGTCGGGTAACGCGGAGTCACGTGTTACAGTTTCTATTAACCCTAAGTGAACAGGAGGGAAGTGCATATTGGATTGTAGAATTTTACCAACATAAAGTATGTAGTAAATAACCTCAGTCTAGACTGTCGCCAATAGTGCCAGTGTGAAGAGTCCGTCCTGTGTACATTATTTTTCAATCATTGTTTAGAGACAGTGTTCATTTATACATAATACTCTCTATATTATCACTTTATTCATAAATTAAATATGTGTAAATCAGTCATCGAAATTGCCTTCAAGAAAATAATTTTACTTGTAGACAAAATAAAGTTACAGATGTTTTAACAGTGATCAGTATCGTGCACATCATGTTCATAAGAATTTTGAGGTAACCCGATTTTAATTCGATTAACACCAAATTTAATTGCAAAATAAATTTGATAAGAGCGGTTCTAAACTGTCAGATAGTGGTTTAAATGTTAGATTTAGTTTTAACATTGCGTGTCATGCCCAGGCTGTGCAGATAATATATTTTTTTAATTTCAATTTTTGTGCAATGCGCATCCAAAACTATATTACGTTAACTTGGTTGAAGAAGGTGAAAAAAATAGATACTCTGTCAAATGGCTACACCTTTTAACAAAATAATATACATTTAATATAGGCTTAATGTGACACAATAATATCAATTTGCGTTGGTTAACTTGTTAAATTCAAATAAAAGACTTATACTGATGTATTAAAATTTAATTAATTTTACTCTAAATAAAATTATGATTAATTTACAATATTGCGCCAAGTAACAGCATTGATGGACAAGTATAAGATCATCACAGAACAAAATAGCTATTAAAGATATTGGCAATAGAAAACATTTCAAACTCGCTATCCGTGGAAACCATAGATTTATGTGTGCATCTGTTGGTCCATATAGAAAATTACACATTTAAGCATTATACAAAAAAATATGATGTGGGCAGCACACGACTTTCACTATATAGTGCAATGGATTTACTTCTTTCAAGGTGAAAAAATGAAATGTAAGATCTTCGGCACAATGTTTTTATTGCAGAATTGTATATTTGAAGCTTTTCTTCCTGATGACATGAAAAACTATTTCGTAATACACAATTAATTTATATTCACGCAATTCTAAATTGACAATTAATATTGATAGCATCCACAATAAGCAATATAGTTCATATTACAAAATATTTTAATAATTAATTCATCAGTTTGGCGTCATTTTTGCAATTTTAAACGTATTTTCGTCAATCTGGGGCGATATAACACCAAGATGGGAATATTTCTCTAAATTAGTCGCCAATGTTTGCCAAATTTATCTCCAAGCGTTATCGGACAAACGGACATCCAAGCGATATAGACAAAGAGCATTTTTTATATATAAATAAATACTGACGAATTGTTAGACTTTAAAATACAGAACTATTACGCAAAGTACCTTCTCTCTTGAATGGGATGAACTAAATTCACGGGAACGATGTTAACAAATTTATCGCATAATATTACATATGAAAAGTGAACATATTTTATAATTGTTAATACTTTGTTTTTAATTTTATGTGATTTTTTGATACATTTATTGAAAAATGTGCAGTGTCTCAAGAACTGTTTCTGCTAGCTTTCAAAATTTGTGTCAATCGTTTTATAATAAAAAATTACATAAGAAATAATTATCAACGCAACATTTTTGAAGGTTCTGGTGTTTATAGGGTTGCAGTATTCACTGATTGTAATCTTTGCACCAAATTTCGTTCAAAACACTGCATTTGCTCGTGGTATATCGTTTCAACAGACTCACCGACATAGACTCACGCACACATACATATAAACACACACAGAAATAAAAAGAGAGGGAGAGAGAGATCACCTCAAAAGCGTTCGATTCAAGTTCAGGGATGCTTGAAACAGTCTCTTCCGGCGAAAACTTAATTTCGAATTCTTGACGCCGTCACAATACTTTCCCTATACAGTACATTATACTATGTATGCAAGGAAAGTAACTAGAAGAAGTATCCAGTACTACCACAAACAATAACATTGATTATAAAATGCAAAAATTGATAAACATTTTAATAATATTATTCCCATATTTTCAGAATTTTGCTGAGTCAGTTTCTTCTTTACTATCAAAATGGGGCTTTATATTTGGTAAGACTTTATCATCACTGCAATTTTTAATTTATTATTTCATATATTTTGTACACTTTTACCAATTTGGAATCTCTTTTCCGGAAATTTCCTACTGAAATAGGAAATTTTTTCATAGAGAAGTCATTGATTTTTCATTGTCTCATTTATCAATACACAGCAAGGGATAAACAAATCTGCCACCATATTTCACCCATGAAAAGACCATATAAATATCCTACCTCAAACTCGCAATCTTAACCGCAGTTCTAACGAGATTACATTACTTCAGAGTGCATTTTCACTTGTGCTATTCGTGCCTGCGTGCTGTGCATCTATCCATACCTCCACGTATACAACGTACACGCTCACGCATGCTTCTAGACGTGTGTTTCTTCACTGGTGCACGCGCATGCCTGTTTTTTCTCAGGGGGGGGGGGACAATAAACGGGACAAAAATATGTTATGGACACAATACGTGCATAGTAAATTTTAAGAATGTCCAATTCGCTGGGGATTTGCATATTGAAACAATTAAAGCTTCATTGGCTTATGGCGCGGTCACAGAGATTTTGCTATGGCATATCCTCGGTAATCATAGGTGTATTTGCAGGATACAGAGATAGACGAATATCTGATTAACTAATGCTTTTACTTAAGGTACCAATAAGCGTAAACACCAGCAACATACAACTAATAACTATCTAGCTATCTCTGAAGGTTACTACACAGCTGTATATTACAAAAACAAATAGTCATTAAATGTTTAACTAATTCGCAAAACCAGCATATATGGATACAGCATTTGTGGAAAGATCTAAAAAAATTCATGTAACTCATGAAATTTTTACCAAAATTACAATATTCGAGTAGTTTCCACAATTCGCAAAATTGGTGATATTGAAAATTTTGTCACCATGTAACCCGGACTTTCGAATAATAGCAATGATTGCATGTACATGGTGTTTTCCTTGAAGAAAGGCAATATGTTGAGAAGAAATTGTAGATTCTTCTAATGATATCATCTAAAGAAGATTCTTGGAGGAAAAGTACGACTGAGTACAAAATTGCACACCGCTTGTTCTTCGGTGTGCCTTCGATTAAGAATAAAGTCCTCCACAAATTATTTTGCATGGAATTTGAAAATTCCACATAGATGGATTTATAGAAGACGCTATTGCCAAATGTTAATTCTTTATTTACTCTATGAGGAATGGAACAATTCTCGGATAACAATGGATGATACTTTTTTTTCCCTCACCTGCAAATTGCAGTATCTAATAGTGAATAAAAGGCCCAGTCATTTTGTAAGAAACCTTGTTGTCTCAACTGGATATTGAATCCTGAATTCGTGCTATTCATATTAGGTTCACTTTCAGAATTTCGGCATCTTTACTCTAACCTCCAAAGTTGATTTGGTCTGGTGCCATTGTAAAGAACCTTTCTGCCCTAGCCGGGAATCAAACCCTGGATTTTCGAACTGTCCAGCCGACGCTCTACCTTTGAGTTACTGGGACGAAATTGCAAGTTCTTGCAACGTCAAATTGCAACGTCAAAGTAGAATCTGCAATTTTAATACTGTGAGACCAGAAATAGATCTCACACTTTGAAACAAGTTTATATGTGTAATTTATTGTGTACAAAACGGCAAACAATACTTGTAGTCTAGATGGCACCAGATTTTATAGCATGTGAACCTAAAGGTCAGAAAACCATAAATTTAGGAACGTCAAGTCAGAGGGGGCCGAACGAGCCCTTACGAGGATGTGGAATGGTCCCATTGGTTAAATAAGTAACCAATGGAAAAAGGGGCTTGTTGCGTCACTCTCAATGCTACAAATGAAAGCAAGGGGGAAAATGACCCCCGAGAAAGAGAGAACCACAACCTGCTACTTAACAAGAACACTGGTCGAGACGCGAACGGCCAGAGTGTATACCGATTCAGCAATTTCAGAAGTAATCTCTCATGCCACACGCCAAACGTCGCTTTATCGCCAGTTCTGGTTTATTATCGCTACACATGCAATTGGAGGGGAAGGACGAAATGTTTAATGAAGAATATTGTTCATAATTTGATTGCATATCAGATTGCGTATGAGAATGTCGTCAGATACATTTGTATCAGATTACTTAGAAGATTATTATTTGTAACAGATTATCTAGAAGATTGTTTAGAAGATTATTTGTAATCAGATTATTAGGGAAGATGTTAGGAAACTTATCAAAATATACAGTAGTATTTCAAAAACTGGTTTGATTATTTATAAATCAAATAACAATCCGACTAATGTGGTTTTCAGGTAATACTATTAAAATACATGTATTTAAAAACTTTGTGTGTGTGTACTGCATACGGATTGTTTGAAATTAGTTAAAGAAATGTTCGACACACATACATATAATTTATTATTTGAATGAAACGATTCTAATTTCGTAGAAAATATATGTGTAGAATCCGTATAATATTCAATTCTTATATAGTACAATAATCCGTAACGAAATTTGAAGATTATTTGAAAGGAGGAAATAATAAAATATTTGTCATTTTAAAATGCAAAATTTGTAACATTTTAAGGAAATTTGCTTGACATTTTTCAGTTTGTGGGAGCAATGTTGCTTTTTCGACACACGTAGGATAATGCAGCGTTTTTCAAGATGTGTTTGTTCTGCGGAACCCTTGGGGTTCTACGACGTGATAGTTTCAAGTAAATTTTCTTAAAAATTTAAAAACGGGTAAAGTTTTAATGCTTTTATACTTTTAAATTATTTTAATTTTAAATATTTTATTATTAAATTGAAGAATTTTAAATGTTATTGGAAAATAAATAAAAATATTTCCTAATTTAAATATGGTAAACAAATATCAAAATTAATTGCACTTTGCATTTAAAAATTCCCTGGCCAATTACATTTCCAGCAACTTACGTACGTGTAATCGTTCATTCAAATTAGTAATATATTTTACAATTATTTTTACGTCTAAGTTTGGCAAAATTGAAATTTTTAATACAAAAAATTAAAAAAATATGAAAAAGCCTTTATGCAATGGAAAGTGATGTGTACACTTCAATTTCGAAATAACTGTTAAGTATTTCTATACTTTTTAGCACACTTATTTCATGCAGTCATATGAATTATTGGACAAACCAGAAGTTACATATTCAGACCAGGAAATCCTTAGTGAACCCTACCAATCCCTCTGGAATTCAATATTTAATCTATATCAGTCTTCATCTAAGCTGTACCTAAAGCAAAGTCTGAAAAACAGATGTTGAAATGAAAATATAAATTTTTGAATAGGAAGTGACATCTCTCTCCCGAACAAGAAGTGGAAATCCTTCATGAACCCTACCTCTTCCGTAATTTTATGCTGCATCCATATTAGCCACTATATCTTTTTAAACATCTAAATCCTACGAAATAGATGTTTAAAAAAAATTCGTTAAAAACAATGCCAAATTGTAAAATTTTCCCACCAAAATCTGCATTTCAAAATTATTTAGAGTAAAATTATATTATTATTTTTTGTACACACATGAGATAAATTGTCTGTGATTTACAGTTTTAAGTGGGTTGCCAACAATATACATTTACACTCAGTTTTATCCGTCACAGAAATGGATCTAATATAACAATTTTAGATCTAAAGGACTAAATAAACTTCAATTGTTGTATACCGATTTAAAGGTATATTTATGCCGTAGAATGTAAAATCTCACTAATTTGATATTAATGGATTTTTTTTTTGTGAAATATAAAGATATATATATATATATATATATATATATATATATATATAATATATATAACATACATATATATATATATATATAACATACATATATATATATATATATATAATATACATATATATATATATATATATATAATATACATATATATATATATATATTATATATATATATATATATATATATATATATATATATATATATATATATATATATATATATATATATATATTATATATATATATATAAATATTATATATATATATATATATATTATATATATATATATTATATATATATATATATATATATATATATATATATATATATATATAATATACATATATTATATATATATATATATTATTATATATTATATATATATATATATATATATTATATATATATATATTATATATTATATATATATATATATTATATATTATATATATATATATATTATATATATTTGAAATGTAATAATAAGAATTACATAAAAATAAAAAAAATAAAAATACAATTCAAGAAATATTAACATCACCATAGAAGCAAATTCACGGCCATAATGCCGATAAGAGAAAAGAACAGAACCTTCCCAAATTCG
>OX578139.1:143648902-143893902 GCA_951213105.1 Amaurobius ferox
ACACCACAAATGTGTACCACAAATGTTAAAATGTGTACTTTAAAATACGTACCACAAATGCAATATTATTCACACAAGTACGACACACATGTATATTTCCCGGCCATCCATCAAGTTGCCCTATGTCCTAGGATGACTCGGGTGGCCTGTGCTTTCGACACATGTGTATTTTGACATTTTTAGTTTACCTTCACATGCCCCTGAATATCATTTAAGTAGAATCGTTTGAACACCATTTCAATACATTTATCTCCAACCCTGTTTTATTCTGTTAAAATGTGTACCACAAATGTTAAACACCACAAATGTGTACCACAAATGTTAAAATTTGTACTTTAAAATGTGTACCACAAATGCAATATTATTCACACAAGTACGACACACATGTATATTTCCCGGCCATCCATCAAGTTGCTCTATGTCCTAGGATGACTCGGGTGGCCTGGGCTTTCGACACATGTGTATTTTGACATTTTTAGTGTACCTTCACATGCCCCTGAACATCATTTAAGTAGAATCGTTTGAACACCATTTAAATACATTTATCTCCAACCCTGTTTTATTCTGTTAAAATGTGTACCACAAATGTTAAACACCACAAATGTGTACCACAAATGTTAAAATGTGTACTTTAAAATGCGTACCACAAATGCAATATTATTCACACAAGTACGACACACATGTATATTTCCCGGCCATCCATCAAGTTGCTCTATGTCCTAGGATGACTCGGGTGGCCTGGGCTTTCGACACATGTGTATTTTGACATTTTTAGTTTACCTTCACATGCCCCTGAACATCATTTAAGTAGAATCGTTTGAACACCATTTAAATACATTTATCTCCAACCCTGTTTTATTCTGTTAAAATGTGTACCACAAATGTTAAACACCACAAATGTGTACCACAAATGTTAAAATGTGTACTTTAAAATGTGTACCACAAATGCAATATTATTCACACAAGTACGACACACCAAATAGCTGCTCTTAGTCCTCAGGACGAGTCGGACGGTCTGGGTCTTCAACACATGTTTCCCGGCAATCCATCAAGTTGCTCTATGTCCTAGGATGACTCGGGTGGCCTGGGCTTTCGACACATGTGTATTTGACATATTTAGTTTACCTTCACATGCCCCTGAACATCATTTAAGTAGAATCGTTTAAACACCATTTAAATACATTTATCTCCAACCCTGTTTTATTCTGTTAAAATGTGTACCACAAATGTTAAACACCACAAATGTGTACCACAAATGTTAAAATGTGTACTTTAAAATGCGTACCACAAATGCAATATTATTCACACAAGTACGACACACATGTATATTTCCCGGCCATCCATCAAGTTGCTCTATGTCCTAGGATGACTCGGGTGGCCTGGCTTTCGACACATGTGTATTTTGACATTTTTAGTTTACCTTCACATGCCCCTGAACATCATTTAAGTAGAATCGTTTGAACACCATTTAAATACATTTATCTCCAACCCTGTTTCATTCTGTTAAAATGTGTACCACAAATGTTAAACACCACAAATGTGTACCACAAATGTTAAAATGTGTACTTTAAAATGTGTACCACAAATGCAATATTATTCACACAGGTACGACACACATGTATATTTCCCGGCCATCCATCAAGTTGCTCTATGTCCTAGGATGACTCGGGTGGCCTGGGCTTTCGACACATGTGTATTTTGTCATTTTTAGTTTACCTTCACATGCCCCTGAACATCATTTAAGTAGAATCGTTTGAACACCATTTAAATACATTTATCTCCAACCCTGTTTTATTCTGTTAAAATGTGTACCACAAATGTTAAACACCACAAATGTGTACCACAAATGTTAGAATGTGTACTTTAAAATGCGTACCACAAATGCAATATTATTCACCCAAGTACGACACACATGTATATTTCCCGGCCATCCATCAAGTTGCTCTATGTCCCAGGATGACTCGGGTGGCCTGGGCTTTCGACACATGTGTATTTTGACATTTTTAGTTTACCTTCACATGCCCCTGAACATCATTTAAGTAGAATCGTTTGAACACCATTTAAATACATTTATCTCCAACCCTGTTTCATTCTGTTAAAATGTGTACCACAAATGTTAAACACCACAAATGTGTACCACAAATGTTAAAATGTGTACTTTAAAATGTGTACCACAAATGCAATATTATTCACACAGGTACGACACACATGTATATTTCCCGGCCATCCATCAAGTTGCTCTATGTCCTAAGATGACTCGGGTGGCCTGGGCTTTCGACACATGTGTATTTTGACATTTTTAGTTTACCTTCACATGCCCCTGAACATCATTTAAGTAGAATCGTTTGAACACCATTTAAATACATTTATCTCCAACCCTGTTTTATTCTGTTAAAATGTGTACCACAAATGTTAAACACCACAAATGTGTACCACAAATGTTAAAATGTGTACTTTAAAATGTGTACCACAAATGCAATATTATTCACACAAGTACGACACACCAAATAGCTGCTCTTAGTCCTCAGGACGAGTCGGACGGTCTGGGTCTTCAACACATGTTTCCCGGCAATCCATCAAGTTGCTCTATGTCCTAGGATGACTCGGGTGGCCTGGTCTTTCGACACATGTGTATTTGACATATTTAGTTTACCTTCACATGCCCCTGAACATCATTTAAGTAGAATCGTTTAAACACCATTTAAATACATTTATCTCCAACCCTGTTTTATTCTGTTAAAATGTGTACCACAAATGTTAAACACCACAAATGTGTACCACAAATGTTAAAATGTGTACTTTAAAATGCGTACCACAAATGCAATATTATTCACACAAGTACGACTCACATGTATATTTCCCGGCCATCCATCAAGTTGCTCTATGTCCTAGGATGACTCGGGTGGCCTGGCTTTCGACACATGTGTATTTTGACATTTTTAGTTTACCTTCACATGCCCCTGAACATCATTTAAGTAGAATCGTTTGAACACCATTTAAATACATTTATCTCCAACCCTGTTTCATTCTGTTAAAATGTGTACCACAAATGTTAAACACCACAAATGTGTACCACAAATGTTAAAATGTGTACTTTAAAATGTGTACCACAAATGCAATATTATTCACACAGGTACGACACACATGTATATTTCCCGGCCATCCATCAAGTTGCTCTATGTCCTAGGATGACTCGGGTGGCCTGGGCTTTCGACACATGTGTATTTTGTCATTTTTAGTTTACCTTCACATGCCCCTGAACATCATTTAAGTAGAATCGTTTGAACACCATTTAAATACATTTATCTCCAACCCTGTTTTATTCTGTTAAAATGTGTACCACAAATGTTAAACACCACAAATGTGTACCACAAATGTTAGAATGTGTACTTTAAAATGCGTACCACAAATGCAATATTATTCACCCAAGTACGACACACATGTATATTTTCCGGCCATCCATCAAGTTGCTCTATGTCCCAGGATGACTCGGGTGGCCTGGGCTTTCGACACATGTGTATTTTGACATTTTTAGTTTACCTTCACATGCCCCTGAACATCATTTAAGTAGAATCGTTTGAACACCATTTAAATACATTTATCTCCAACCCTGTTTTATTCTATCCTATCATTTATATCATAATTAAATTTCAATATAAATGTTTCAAACTGTAATTTATATTGATAAATACTATACATACTCTTCTATTACATAATGGAAACAACAGATTTGGTTTACTAGAATTGGAAGTTCTTCCTTTAGTTCAATAAATATCCGTTTACATTCATAGAGAACGGTGCAAATGCAATGAACAATGGATGACAATCCGCTTATTCTGTTTCAGTTTGTGATTTCTATTCGTTTGCAATTGCACTACGAGATGTTGGATTCAAATATGGTCTAATGACACGTTGAATTATAATAAATTTGTTTGCGTAAAGCACCATGTTGCGCAGGGTTGTACAAGAATATAATTTGCTAAACTAATCAAGTTGGACATTGCAATCCGATTTTGTAATCATTTAACTCAATTGTATTTTTCCTTTTCCATTTTATAAATATTTCAATTCTGTCAGCTGTACATATCTCAATTTAACTGCTATATTTTCATTTGACCAGCAAAAATATGTGTATCTTATTATTTTGAAAACGTTTGATGATACTTCGATATGTAATTAGTTCAATTCTTTTTCGACCTAATTGGATACGTTCCCACATAAAAACCTGTAATAAACATTTACACAAAGAGTGAAATCTGTAATTCATGTTCAAAATTATTTTATCACTTTGATAACTTTTGTACACCCAAATTTCCAGTTCTGGGATAATTTTAAATTATCCGGATTCAATTTTCTATGGTTCACAAAACAGCATATATGTTATTAAAACACTGACGTATTTCTCAATTCATTTTTTTTCGTATCACGTAAATATAGTGCAACTGATAAACAACCGACATATATACCATTTGTGAAGATATCTCGAAAAATTCACATAACTCTTGAAATTCTTACCAGAACCAAAAAATTCGAGTAGTTGCAAAACTCGTAAAATTTACGATATTCAGCAAAATTTGCTGTCGTGATTCTGTAACCCGGACCTTTAACCATGGTTGTTAGAAACAGTGTATTTCGCTTCACCTGTCTTGAATAGAATCTTTCCTGGAAAACAACTTTTACAATTCAAATTATCATTACCGAAACAGTTTTTCCGCTTGACATCAGAGGCAAATTCGGAGACTTTGGCAATGATACCACATGATGCCATCTTAGCGAATTTGAGGAGTATCGAACAGTTTGAGAACCTACGTAATTGATCTAGAATTCCACGCGTTACCTAGTGTCATTTTAGATCAATCCACAAAGAATGTGTAACGAGCCTTACTGCCCCAACCGAGAATCGAACCCTGGATCTCCGAACTGGCCAGCTGATGATGTATCGTTGAGCTACTGGGACGAAATTACAAGCTCTTATCGTTGAAACTCTACATTCTTCACCCTCTAATGTCAGTTTGGCTGAAAACTGACAATGTGACTGACCACCTCCTGCTATTTTTACCTCAGGTTGATTTCTTCTACAACTATTTTTCCACAGGCTAGTACCATGCGTGGTCGTTATCCTCTCAATTTAAAATCGGTCTTCAATCTTCTAGAGTCCACTGAATCCGTACTAGTCGTACTAGGTTCACTTTCAAACCCTCGACATATTTGCACTAATCTAGAGGGTTGATTTGTTTGGCCACCATTGCAAAGAACCTTGCTGCCCCAACCAGGAATCGAACCCAGGATCTCCGAACTGGTCAGCCGATACTCTAACGTTGAGCTATTGGGAGAAAAATTGCAAACTCTTATCGTCGAAGTGGACTTTGTAGATGTCACATAAAAGTGCTAATTGCTTAGAAAGCAATGCAAATAACAGTGAATTGTGATTACGTCTGTACTTTGAGAATACAATTATTTGTGTTTGTGAATTTGTTGAAAATTTATTTTTTGTCTAATTGCATCGGACTTTTTTGTGATGTTGATTGATAGCTGTACCTCAAAAATGCAAACACAATCAACTTAATGTTTTTAAATCTCTACGCCACGTAATTATATTAATTCGCTTTATTAACTCAAAATCATCCGCCCTAAACTGTTTGAAATAAATGACACCTACTGCAAAAATGTTGATATCATGTGAAAATGTTGAGCGCCCATGAAACATCCTCCCATCCCCTGCCCTCCTAAAAAAGCACAACATAGTAAGATGTAAAGATTGTTGTCAAAAATTTCTTATTTCTCTATACATTTCATGCAGAAGCGATAAAACTAATTCCCCAAGGTGTGTTTATGACGAAGCTGATAGAATTTCGCTACAGTGTGTCTTGAATTGCCAATTTACAAGCTTATTTAATTTTAAAAACCACATACCATTATCTTCAAATTTTTAACCACATATGTGATAACATATTTATTAATAATGAAAATAGGTAAATGAATACACTACCGTAATGATCATTAAGATAACTTTATTCTTAATATATAATTCTGTCCTCTAGCATTCTTAGCATTATAAACATCTAGTATACTTTATATTTATCTATAAATTAGTTATCTTGTAAATTGGATTTGCATGTGATTTTAAACAATTATTCATTATAAAAGGACATTTCAGATTTTTCTCATACATTATTACAATGAATACCTTATTTGGCTAAAACTTATTTTACTTTCCATTTCGGTCTTTATTCTTTTATTATTTGTTTGCTCAATATTTATTCTTCTGTTGTTCTCACTATTAAGTATATTTCCACAAATATTGTATTTTCAATTTAGATATATCTCTTTCATTTATTTTCAATAAATAAATAGCAAATATTAACAAATAAGCAAAAAAATAGCAAAAAAACTCTAAATGAGTAATAAGCATGTACACCATGTGCTGAAAACCATACCCTTTGGTTAGCAAATCTAGATGATATGTATCTTTGTATCATTATCTCGAAAGTACACATAAATAAATATCATTATTAAATTCATCTAAATACCTCATTAAAATACAGCCATATCACCAAAAGCATCAAATTTCAACAAATATTATAACATTGATTTAACGCGAATATCAATTTATGGATCCTCCACTTGATTAATATGTTGTCAAGGAACTAAATTGATGGCAGTTTTTAAGAAAACATACAAGTTTCCCATTTAATTAGAAAAAAAATGTCAATCATTCCCCATTATTCATTTTCCAATTATTTCCCATCATTGTTACGAAAACTCTCAATAGACGATCTCAATAATAGAAAATTTGATTCTGAAAACCGGTGATATAGCGGCCTTATAAATTCTGGCAGAAATAGTGACAGAGACTAATTTTGTTTACCACAACAACGGAGTGTATGTCATGCTAGCAAGTCCTTTCCTCTCTGTGACATGTTATGAATTGTTAAGTCACTTAGATGCGCTCTGCGGCAAATATTTCGAGCATGGCGTCACTGACAAAGGTTTTTTTTCGCATATGCATCTTCCTTGACAGTTGCAAAAATGCAATCTGGATAAAATAAAATATTCAAGCTTTTATATGAAAGTAGAAAAGTTACTCCATTCAGGGTATAAAAATAAATAAAGCAATGTTTAATTATTTTTTTTTTATTATGACATCTGAGTTATAAATTATTTTTTTCTTTATTTAATTTGAGGTACGTTGTAGCGTTCCGCATCGTCGCATCTCCATGTCCGAAACCATATCTGGCAAGTGTATATTATGTGTAACTTTAAATCGTGCTTATCCTTTTTCAGTAGTCAATTAAATAAACACCATGAATAAAAAGGCTACGTGTAATTACGTGGTGGTGGTGGTGGTGATGTGTGTCTGTGTGTGTGTGAAGAGGGGGTTTAGGATCCTTCACCAGGGTACATTACATCTGAAGTATAGCTCTAGTTTTAACGAAAACTTGAAGCAAATTATTTTAAGATTTCATAACAGTTTGGAAGAAGGATTTTTTTTTTTTTTTTTTTTTTTTGCGATGAGTTTTTTACCATGAATATGTTTTTTCTTTAAATTTTATATTACCGCACGCTTGTTGCAAATCAACACAATAAAAATCAACTCATGTGTTAGACAAGACGTATGTGAAGACATGTGGGATGTGTTGCATGCGAATAATGCGTATGAAATGTCAGTGTCGAACTTATCATCATTCTATGTGTAAACCGGTCCTTCGTTCGTAATAAACCTTGGCGTAATAAACCTTGGTAATAAACCTGTAAACCTTGGCGTCATTCAGACTAGAAGTATTTCTTGACATTTCAGACACAATAAATTACTGGCCTAAAACTGTCTCATCATAACAAATGTGAGATCTATTTCTGGTCTCATGTATGTATGTATATATATATATATATATATATATATATATATATATATTATATATATAATGCAAAGACACTTAGTTCTCACAAAAAGGAAGGAAGCGAGTTCGGTACTGAATTTGAACTTTTATACGTATAGCTCAAACCGCTGCTAATGTAATAAACTTATTTAGATTTCTTTAAAAGTAACATTTAACACACAATTGATAGAGTCGACTGGTTTCGAAAGAATAAACATACGCCTTTATCAAGACAAACAAGAAGCGCAACCTTCACACGTCAAAGCAAGATCAGCAACTTGTGTTAGAACAATAAACGCTGGAAGAAACAAGAAAATGGAGTTACCAACGGTGAGAGGAAGAAAATATAGTGTTCGTTATGTTCGTGTATAGAGGACTTATATTCGTAGTTTTACTCAGTGAACAAGTGCTTTGAATTGGTTGTTGAGCGCTCACTTCCCTGTTTGATATTTCACCGTTCATTATTAGTGTCCCACTACTTGATCCTTACTACTTGGATTTTTGCTTCTTTTTTTTTTTCTCTTGCCATTGATAACTTTCTTCTGCTTCAATCACGTTTGCTATTCTGACATCTGTTGCTGATCCTGGAGTGAAGGTTGCGCTTCTTATTTGTCATGACGAAGTAGGCTGTCTCTGGTATTCGAAAGAGGTCAACAGTATTCATTTTGTATTGTATGTTACTTTTTAAGAAATTTTTATAGTTTTATTATTATTATTGTTTGCCACGGGAACTAATACTATGACAATTTTAAATTACAAATAATATTTGCTTTAATCATTCCAATTGTTAAATAGTATATCGAGCTCTAGAATTTATATAATGGATCCACACCAAAAGCTTCTTAGGAATACTTGCTTAGGTCTTTGAGTTAACTTCTTTTTCTAACGAAAGTAAGAGTGTCTAGAAATTCTGATTTACCTAGACACTCTAACTTATGTTAGAAAGAAAAATGTTTTTATCATGCATACTATACACCCTTTTGATGGAAAAAGATGTATATTGAGAAACATCATTGTCAGATAAAATGCGTTAACGTTTCTTCAAATGAACCAATACCATGGAAATACTTTCATTCGTATTCTGTTAACTGTTTTAGTAATTTAGATAATTTATCAACAAAAATAGCACATCGTTAATCCATTAAAAAAAGCCAACAAACATTGTAAATACATAACGTCCTTCTGCCATCACAGGGGCGTTAAAAACCCAGACCGTCCGATTCATCCAATGGCCATCACAAGGGCGTGTATTCCCTGTATAGTCTGAGAGGTAACAACGCACATTGAAAGAAAGACTACTCACATGTATCGGTCATTAAGTGCCCAGACTTGAGATGAAATGTTTATCTGTTTATCTCGCATGTCGCCACAGTTATTTATCTGGGCACTTTAGTTTCTTCTGCTTGGACCCAGACCGTCCGGCATACCTGAAAGTGTAAATAATTTGTTTGGACGGTGCCATCCAATTTAGACTGGAACCCAGTGGTGGGGGGGTGGCATTCACAGGGACCGCACCTTCCGTCCCGTCACCAACTTCTCGGTAGGACTTACGGACAAACACATATTTCACGTGCCCATACTCCGCAAGAACAAGAAGACAGTTTAGGAAGATCCGGGAATCGAATTCGGGTCGTCCGAGCGCTAACCATTGGACTTATTGGACATCGACGCAGACCGTTCGAGCTACCCAAAGGTGTAAGATATCTGTTTGGACGACAGTGAAGTGTCACCCAAATTTGAACAGAACCCAGTGGGGGAGGCATTCACAGGGACGGCACCCTCATTCCCCTACCATCAACCTATCGGAAGGACTTACGCGCCGACATATTTAAGCGTCCGTACTCCGAGTAAACACGGAGACACTTTGGGCAGAGGCAGGAATCGAACTCGAACCATCCAAGTGCAATCCTAGCGCGCTAACCACCGAGTTGTTGCGTCCCAAACACTATAGTTTCCCGGACCCAGATCGCACGACTTGCCAGCAAAGGGCGATAAGAACTTTGGTGTACGACCGGGAAAGATAAGCCCAGACACGAGGAAGTTTCAAGAACACCCAGGCCCGCCTGGCAGGAAAAGTCGCCGACCCCACCACAGAAGCACGTTAGTTTAACCAATGCAAGGAGGGAGTCTACTGGACAGGTCAGTTTGCATCGGTAAGAGCATTGGCTCTGATTGGTGCATCGCAAGGTCATAGCCAGGATCTCAGAAAGGGGGTCGACGATGGAATAAGGCTTATAAAGTAGATATCGTTTAGGACTCAATAGACATGAAATGTAATCATTCAGTCAATGGGAGGTGATTACCTCGCCGAAAAACCCCATTGGTGTTGATTTTCTAGCATATTTCTTTAAACAATTCTGCTACAGAGCGAATATTTAATGAAATGCAGTAACAAACAAGGCACTAAGCACCTTTCTATTTACAAAAAAAAACGGTTCAAAGAAAGTGATGCCACTCAAGAAAATAAAACAGCCCCATCCCATCCTCCGAGCAAACTTTTGCGTAACATTACCCTCCACACCTCTAACGAGCCCCGAACCAACGACTTCGAACAACCCTGGGTTCAAACGTCTCATGCCGAACGGGAATCTCAGCCACTAGAAACATTAACAATAAAAGACTTCGCAACGCAAGAAAGAAAAAAAGGCACGCGACTTCAAGCGTTCCCCCGGCCCTGAGTGAAGGCCGCCGCCAGAGGTCGCCACCAACCAGGGGTCCGCGGGCCGAGCGCGCTACGTCCGAAATCCTTCCCTCAGAATGCGCTCCGCAAGCGTCAGTAGAGCGAGCGATTCGCACGCCCGTGAGTTTTGGAGACCTGATTTGTGAAAAACCAAAACATCGGTGGCGCGCTGCTGGTTGCCTCATTTTTGATTTTTTGTTGATTTGTACTTTTTTGTGCTATTTACATTTTTGTGAATATTTCTCAAGGAATTGTGCATGTGAAGGATTGTGCTCGACTGATAACGCCCAGGTGTTTCGAATTTACGTTTGTTTATTTTGGTTTTTTTTTTCTTTTTGTGTTTCTGTTCTGAGGATTGTTGAGGACTGACCACTTGGACATAGTGGTCAGTCACCGGCTACTCAAGTACTCGCATAAAAGCAGCGAGTGGCGAAATCCAGAGGAACATTAAAGGTAAGGTTTTTAATTGCACATCATGCAGCCCGAATACTTGCACTACAATTGATAGGATAATTTATATGTAAACATGTAACAGTATCCTTGCATAATTACCTAATTTGCATAATTGAAACCATCAATATCGACGAAAATGACACTCATCTGATTATTGTTCAAGATAGAATTAAGCACACTTAATACAGCAAATTATTTTTTAAATCGCATGTATTTTATGACTTTAACATTAAGAAGTATAATGAATATGATTTGCATATTAAACACATAAATTGGTCACACATTTTACACAGTTGAAAAAAAAATAAAAATATCAGTATTCATTTCTGAACGATATTATAAACATGTTCGATCAATTATTCATGATTGATAATTTTCAAAAATGAAACATGGAATCATATACTAGATCAACAATTTTTAAATATAAATTAGATAAAAAAGAATCTTGTCATTTTATATTTCCCAAACGTAGATCACACACATGATCATTCATTATAGATGCATGAATTAAAATTTTTCTAGACGCCAGATTAACTTCAGGTAATTTATAGTTCACTTTTAATTACCAGAATTTTTATATAATCATTTTATATAACATGTTTAATCGCAAAACGAACTATATATAAAGTTGCAATATAAAAATAATTCCGCTTCAAAATTTGTGTTACTAATACAAACATTAATATTCCAAATATAAATGAATGTGTATTGTTTCTTCTGCTATTTGTTACATAAATAACAAACACGATTTTCTCTTTCATGTAGACTTTTTAAATAATGAAATTTTTATATATACTCTTCCTAAATTTGCATTCTAATTGCTCACAATACGAAACTTTAATTTATTTATGCATAAATCATGCATATGTTGCATATTTATGCCTATGTTGCATTTATGCATAAAACATTGATATTTATCTCTATTCATTTATAATTACATAACGAGTAAGAAAGTGCTCACTTGACTTTCTCTTCATCACCCTTTCTCTATAATATTACGAACATTATATTCGTTCTTTGAAGAGGAGTACCCGTTTGCAGCATGTTCATTTCTGAGACTCTCCTAAAGATATTCTGCTTTTCTTTTAACACGACACAAAATCACAAAATTATTTTTAAAAGCATGTTAATAAATACCAGAAGTTTAACATAAAGTAATTATACAAATAAAAATCCCTAATATATAAAATGTGTGATCATACTTTTTTATAATTACATCTATTGAAAGACCTTGCAGTATGTGACGAAAGTGGAAACTAAGTATATGATGGGGCTACTGGTGACCCCAGCACATCTTGCAAAACAATTGCAACTCCGGTTTAAGTTGTACAGTTCTGACAAAAAGTGACTTCATTCCAAAATTGTTTTTAGCAAATTTTTCGCTAGATATAAAATGTAATTTCGTTGCATCTTGTCGAGGCACTGTAGCAATAAAACACAAAAAAATCGTGATCGCAATGACAAATAGGCTCTACTGTAACCCCCAATGATACTTGTTGAAATAAAATGGTATTATGCAGATTAAAACATGAGCACCAGAATCTACGGGAAATTCTACTAAGAAAAAATAAACGTTTGGTCGTAAACGGAGTAAAACCATTGCATTCCATTCCGCCATGTTTTTGATATGAATGAAATCTATGGTTGAGGTATCTAACTCTGGTTAAAATCGCAACATTGTGCAAAATGCAAGTTTTGATCGCTCATATCTTCCAACATAACAGACAAAAATGTAACAAGTTTTACATGTTCTTTCGAAAATAGGGTACCAATTATGTATGTATAATAATAATTTTAATATTTTGGACAGGATTTCTTTTCGGAAAAACTAAAAAAATTTTTGTCTGAACGAGTTTTTACTTCACTTTGCTTACTTTCACTCGAAATGTCTTCTAAACTGTAAATAGTAAACTAAACAATAAACAGATAAAAACAGTAAACGACTGAGATATAAACATATATTGGTAGAGATGTAAGTAGTAAACGACAAAAATATTCAGTGGGAAATCCAATTTATTGATCAATATTTTTTTTTCATAGCTCTTTTAGTTTTCAAGAAATCGTCTTATCACATTCAAGAAGATTGAAAATTTTCTGTTTTCTTTTAATTTAATGTAAGAAATCTGGAAGTAATTTGTAGCCCTTTGAAAGTCCTACAAGTATATATAATTTGATTTTTGTTCAAGTACTTAGTATTCGAAATAGAGTGGTTATCATATAGATATTTCAATATTTTGAGCTATTTTGAAAAGGTGGCTTTAATTTCGATATTTTAATAATTTGGACTGCTTTGAAAATGCCCAAAGAAGACAAACACACAAGAAAGAGCCACAAGGAGTGATGTTATTCCTGCAAAACCATTTTGACTCCATCTGAATGTAACCACTGCCGATTTCTTTACATCACTTGGACAAATTAATATGTGAAACACAAAACATGTTCATCCATATTTTAACTCCAGTACATGTTGTATAAAATCGCAATTTTACCTCCAACTGCCTACTGCCACTTACGCGTCTACAAAATGATACCTCTTAAAAGCAAAAGCTTCTTTTGAGCTCTATTTTTGCTCAAAATGGCTATTTCCTTTGAAGGATGATTCATAATCCATACTGCCCCTTTTTTTGAGCGTCACCGAATACCACATGCGTTCGTTCTTCAAAGCTTTTTGAAGATTTTTAAACCTGACCTAGCATTTTTCAATAAATAAAAAGGGCGATTTAGAAAGACCACCCCTATATGGTTTTTGAACATTCGCCAAATCGTGAAATGGAATTACACTTTATCTCCAAGAGCCCTGCAAATTCCCTCCATAAAATATTCGAGCATAACTCGATTTATGTGCTTAACTTATAACTAAATTATGAAATAAAAACAAAAATGCCTTTATTCTATATCCCATAAAGCAGAATGTCTAATTAAATAAAATGTCTTTAAAATCATTTTAGCATGCTTAAGAAGTATAGTAAAATTGTTCCTAATCATAAAAATTGAATTTGCAAACCATGAAACAGATATTGTTAGTTATTAAGGTTTTATAGCGTAACTGTCAGTTTAATTAAATAGGGTATAACATAAATATAACACAGATTTGTGCAGATTTATTATAAAAAGTCGTCCTATCTTGATAGAAGTTTTTACCTCTTAAAGACAAACCGTAGGTACATTTTTATAAAGTTATTTTAGAATAAATTGACACTCTCAGACTAAACTTGTTTAAAATTAATTTCTATAACAGCGCCCTTTGAGAAACACCGCTCAAAGGGGAGGGGAGTCGACAGTCAATATTGTTTAGCTATATCTCAAATCCTCTTCCCACTAACTACTTCACTGACAATGAGCCTTTAGAAATAGAACAAATAGCCGTAGATTGAAATAATCATACCAAATATTATTTGATTTATTCAATATGTTTAAGAGACTTCATGACCAGTGTCGCAAGATTATTGAGGGAAACACATGATTCCTGTTCAGTCTTGTACAAAACGTGTTAATCACCCACTATCATAGACGCAGATGACTCTAATTCATTACTTTCCAATAGATATGATTCAAAACAAAAGGAAACTGTCTGCGTAGAAGAAATTCTTAATTAAAAATTAGTAGCTTGAGAACATTCTAGATTTTTTTGGTAGTTGTGTGTAATACAAAACAGTTAAGTTTTCAGGAATGTAATTTGTAGCAAACTGATCCGTATTTCCAACAATTTGAGTTGGGTATAAGTAATGTAGCTAATTTTAAACTCAATACTATTGACCAGTGGCCACTAACAAATATATGAGGTGTCAACATACTTATACGGCCAAACGTATTATTCAGTTTGAAATAACGGCCATCGTCTTGCAATGATAAAGGAAAGCACTTTAAGATAGCATCAGAGGAATTCAGTTCTAGTTAAGTATCCATCATATGACACGACAACTTCAAGAAGTCCTACAAGAAGGAAAGTCCCATCGAAATGCAACGAGGTGCCATTTATAAATAAATTTATTTTGATCGTCCTTTATGATAAAAATTAACGCACTTTTGAGACGTTTCTCTAAATTTATAATAATTAAGAACATTGATGTACTGTCACGCCGATATAGTTTTAATATGAGACTATATTTTCCATTGAGGAAATTCTGAATCCAGACATAGCGACATATATTTCTTGCTCCAAAAAATCCTCCTCGTCTTTTACACGAAATGAATCTTCTAAACTGTATTGTACATCTACAATTATGTTTGCAATCATTTCCCATTTATACACTATGTTTTCTGTGTATCAATAATAAGAGACTTAAACTGCCCATTTTTTTATATTTTAAACGCTAAAAATCAGGCTAAAACATCTACAACAGTTAAAATCGAGCTGCTAAATACTAATTTCTAAGAGCGATCACCCCTAGAGGTAACTTGGTAAGATTGTATGTTATATTGATTGTTTCTTTTAGTTTAAGATAATACTGTATTTTTTATAGTTATATTAAAACCTAAGACTCTTAGTAATATGTCACAATAGATATACATCCTGCATCTCCAATCAGGCTGAGGCATCGTGTGCTAAGTTACAACGTATGAAATGGTATAATTAATGCGTATAAGGCAAATACGGTGCAGTTCCCCTTAGAAAGATATACCCTTTATTGATTTGTTCTATTTGGTTTCTTATGTAATGTATCTTTCTCCGCCCAACTGTAATCATCAGGATTAGATGATCTGCTATGTTTAACATTTGAACATATCAAATGAACGGCATGAAATTATGATATAATAACGTGTGATTAGATAACGTATTACTTCAATGAAAAAGCTTACGAAATCGTGTTTCAAACGTGAAATGCTGATAAAACTAGACTGCCTATCTTGACAAGAAATTGAAGCAAAGTAGGGTATCCAGTTGCATGTTTAATAACAGTTACTTTTATTACTTAAAAGTAGTAAAAAACTTAGAATATTAAATAATTCAGTTTTTAGGATATCTTGTACAAGTTATGCCAAATAAACAGATTTGGTGAATGAAAGTCTTTAAAATTACATTTTTCTCAATGAACTTATATTATTTGAGCTTTGACCTCAGCTATCTCAATGCATAGATCAAAACATGAAAATCGTCATGACCTAAAACATGATTATGTCAAGCTATGTTCAAAACTTTATTCAAATCGGTTGAGTTTTACCAAGTCAACGAAATTTTCGCACACAATCGGATTTGTATACTGTTCTGAAAGTTACACTCGGAACTCACTTCGCTTCAATAACGGCAGATTTAATATAAATCTAAGATAACCATTTTCACTTTCAGGAAATATGCCAAAGATTTTTATCACTAACAATTCACATAATCGTACAGATTTTTCTAATAAATACTTAAATGATCTGAAATGGTACCCGAGAAAATATTATAAATAATAATTCTTGAGTACATTAAAACTCTCATTTATATTCCCAAACTAATTGAAAATACATATTCAGATCCTTCAAATTTTCGGAAACAAAATGCACATGACGTCATTAACGCAACTTTTATGATTATCACGATTTCCAAACGTTGAAGACATGACGCGGAATTTTTAGTTTCAATTCCAACTCATTTCTTTGGACCAAACATATTAGTTCCACAATTCCCGAATAACATTCTTCGATATAATACAATTTAAAATTCTTGACTTTCGAATGCAACATCAAAGTCATCTTTTAATGAATTTATAAATCGCGTGGAACGTTTCTAACGAATTCGAAGGGCGGTAGACAGGTACCTTAATGTTGCTGCTTTTATTAATCACTCTTAATGAACATTTCAAGTCGTCTAATTGAGTAAACGAACTGCGTTTATTAATAGTTAACGAGGGTTCTTGTGTGGTATTCGTAATAATGTTCGCGTCAGTGCAAAGTTCTCAAAAATGCATCGCAGCAAATACGTAATCTTCCCCAAAGATGTAAATATATTTATTAATCTTAAATTTTGAAAACAATTTGAATTCAACTGTAAAACTCAATCACTCGTGTTAATTTTTAAACAATATCACCAGTCCTTAAATTATTTGCGGAACAAAAATATGTTTTGAACTTTTCTTTAAGAATAAGTTCGTCAACTTGTAAGAAAAAGTGAACTTGTGTGGGAAAAGTTAATTTCAACGACTGAAAATGGTTTTGATATCTAACTATTTGAATAAAAATGCAAACGTTCATAAATTAAACGTAAATTGCAACGTAACGTAAATTGTAATTTAAACGTAAATTGCAATTAAAATGCAAACGTTCTATGCTCGTGCCTAGATTTCAATACTAGTACCAGCGTTACTTATTTGCTATACAAAAGTCTGTTTTAAATAACTGCTCTTAAAAAATATTAAAGCTGTAATGAAATTTGAGTTTCTAAAAATATTAGAACGCCTAAAATTAGACATCAAAATATAATTTAAAATCCAATAAAAATTGCTTGATCATGGAAAATGAACTTGTTCCAATTTGTTTTTAAGAAAATACCACATTTCTTAAGATATGCTCCGACTTCGAATATGTACATATTATTTATTTTACTTTTGAGCCATATATACTTGGGAAAACTTCATACTTTTAAGCTACTCCTTCTTGAATGCCAGTTTAAAACCTAAACCTGAGAAAATATGTACACCATCAAAATTACTCGGAATGTCAATTTTTGCTAAATGGCAGACAATTTAGTAATATCTTAAGAAATAGAGCTTTAAGAAACAAAAAGCCTTTTAGAAAGATGTTTTCTAGTTCCACAAAAGTACAATAATTTCTTCATTTATCCCATTGTAACGTTTCAGGCAAAGGGATGGCTAAGCAAGACTGGTTGTCACTAATTTATGTTTTTCAGTGATGCCATTGTCCAAAAACGCACGCCAATTTAAAGGGTTTTATATTATTTCTGGTGTTGTCACATTCACGCTGATACATTTTATATAAAAACGTGAATGAAATGAAGTGGCTACCGCAATGTTTTTAACACATATAATGTAATGACAATTGATCAATAGCAAAGATTTGTCTTCTTTACTTAAATAATTTAGATCTACTCATTTTAAGTCAGATTTACCCGTATCAGTGCAAGTTCGAGTAACAAAATGTATTTTTCTTCGTTAGTAGTTGAAAATGGAAGATTTTGTACCATCACAAATAATTGAAACAATAATACTACAAAAATTTGACAAAAAAAAATTCTGTAATTGAATCTTTAATTCGAAATGATTATGTAATTTGGCCACGAAATCTTCCAATGACGTCAACTTTCAACGTTTTGTGATTGGGATGCCAGCGAGCTACATGGCCCAAGTGTGAGTGATAGTTTGCGCTCAGATCTACAAGACCATAAGGAGCTTTTGGGAATCGCGAATATGAGCAAGGAGATCTGAATATGGATGTATTCGAGTAGCAAAGTAATAGAATAGTGCCAAAACAATCCAATCCAATTTAACCCGTGAGCTGCAAGTAATCAGCCGAATCGTAAGTCTTTTTTAACAGAAACCGTCTTCATACTACAGCGTACCTGGAATTATTTTTTCTACAGGTTTATTTTTAGTGTATTTCATTCAAAAATGATTTATTTTTGTTCAGTTATACACAAAAAGCATAGAACTATCAAAATTTAAGATTGGCACTTCACTAAACCCATTTGCATATATTGTGCTTAGTTTTATTGCGTATGAATATGCCTCAGATTTACTTTAACCCTATTTTGCTTCTGTACGTGAAATTTCACACATATTGTAGCTTTTTTCGCTGTATCTAGGTGACAACACAACCTAAGAAAATACTATGCCTTGTTTTTTTATGAATAGTGATCTATTACTGCCAGTATTGCTAACTAATTTTAAATGATTTCAGTAGTGTAGGTAAAAATGTGAATGTGGCGTTCAAAAGATGTGAGTAGCAAGATAGGATTAAAGTTTTGATAGGCAATTGTAAGCATACTTAAAAAAAAACTTAATATTTATCAGTTAAGCAATGTAAATTCTTGGAAATAATGAAGTCGTTAAAATTGCAGTTTTTCGAAATATAGGTTTCACTTTTTTATGAAGAATTTATATTTGCAAAAACGATGTTCCGAAATTCATTTTCACTACTGCATTGTAAGTTAGTGTATGTTGAAGACCTAGACCACTCTACGGATCCCAGGGTTTACAGTAGCCGTTTGAGTGGCCGGGAAGGAAGTTAGTCTATGTGTATCTATCGGTTAAAATCAAAAGGCATAACTGTTACTAAGAAGCAATATGCGTATGATACGCATTCTTGCTAGCATTAAAATAGCATTATAGTAATGGAACAATTTTCTTTCATCGAATCCTTGCTTAAAAAGTGATACAACTAAAATAGTACAAATTGTTCAGTAATCAATATGCTTAAATTGGGTAAATAACACCCTATCAATCAGCAATAATTTAATAACTTGTCTTTATAATTTACCCGGCCTTTTTCATTTGTGTGGTTATGGAGACTTTCAGGAAATGATTAAATCTGATTTTCAAAAATGACAAAAAGTATCTTAGATTGAAGATAAATCTAGTTTTGTGTACACACCAAAAGAGTCACAACTCAAAATACCCATATATATGCCAAAACATTAAAAGTGTTACAACTCCAACTAGATGCCATTCTATGCACAACAAAACTTCAAACGTGTCACAACTCAAAATAAATGTTACTTTATGTACAAATAAAAGATCAAAATTTTCATAACTGAAGATACAAATTTGTCCCTTATTTGATTACAAATAACTCAAATGAGCTATTTTTATGGAAAAAAAATTGATAAAAATAATAGTTTGATAACGTAATTAACCTTTCTCGTACGCAAAATTTCATTACAGATACACGAATATTTCCTTCAAAGATTTAAAACACAAAACACATGTTAAAAATTTATTTGTTTTTTAACAACCACTTTCTTAAGTTGTATCACTTTTAGAGCAGTTTTGCCGTATTTGCTAGAGTCTACAAATTTATTACAATTTTGGTCCATTTTCTTCATACAGAATGTTATAACGATCATTTGTGCACCTATCTATCTCTCGTTTCAACCCTATGAGAATTTCCGCAAATTACTCATTCAACTCCATTCACAACTCATCCTAGTTAATCCAGATATTATTACATTGGCAGTATTACAATACCGCATTGACTCATTGTCAGGATAAATCAGTATGGTCAGCTGTACGATTTGTGTACCCTTGCAACACGGCACCTATTGATCATAAAATAGTAAATTATACAACCTGACACTGCCATGACATTAAAGTTTATAATCTGCATTTGATAGTTAAGTTGGTTGTAATTAAGATGTTGATAATTAAGCTAACAGCCTGGCTGATCAAGGTTACTATATCCTAAAATAGGTTGATTTTAGCGATGCGCTCGCTGTCATTGGCTACTGATCGTGACGTCACCATCGAGTAAGTCAGAGCCAAGCCGCAACGGCGAAGCCCAAGAATCGCGCATTTTAAATATCCCAACTTCTTATCACACGTCCCTTCCAAAATATTTTGACAAAATTAAAATCTCTATTAGAAATTTCATCACCACCACCAAAATTGGGCCCGTTATTTGAGCCCCTATCGCTTCTTTTATTTAAAATAAATTGCTTGTAGTCCACTATTGCCGCAAAAATTATCAATTGAATATAGACTACGAATCAGTGGCGAAGGTTTGCGATATTATTAATCATCGGTTGAGCCAATAAATTCGCTAAAGGCAAATACGATTGCCTTAAAACTTAGGTTTGCTAACAAACAAGTGGAAACCCCCCCCCCCCTCCCCCCAAAAAAATGATTTTTTGAAAAAACAATCAGTTTTCAATATTTCTCAAAACATAACAAAATTGCTTCCAAACCTCAAAATTAATTGGCCTACTACATTGTTTCAGTGTTGTTCTTTTCCTTCAATTAAAAAAAAATTTGATGTGGGCAACACATGACTTTCCTCATATAATGCAATGAGTTTACTACTTTTACAGTAAAAAAATAGGTTTTTCTAATAGTAAATACTATATTCTTTAAAAGATATTGAATTTTCGACGATAAGTCGTCATTTTCATTGATTTAGCGTCACTTTTATCCGTTTGGCGAGATTTTCGTTAATGTGGCAACATTTAAAAAAAAGTCGTCAAGTGGGTGACATGCCGTCAATTTCGTCGCCAAAATCTCGCCAAGCGTTATGGACGGAAAAATAAGTTATTCTTACAGCAGATAAATGTCTATTGGCTTTCAAATACAAAAGTATTACTCAAAGTATCTTTTCTCATGAACGGAACGAGCTAGATCCACGAGAATGATGTCACCCAATTTATCGCATGATATTGCATATGAAAAGTGAACATGTTTCTCAACAGTTAATATTTTTTTAATTTTATATGACTTTTTGATAATTTTTTTGAAAAATGTGCAATATCTCGAGAACGGTTCATGTTAGTGTTCTAAAATTTATGTCAATCGCTTCGTAATGAAAAATTACATAAGAAATGTCTATTTGAGTAACTTTAATAGAGGTTTTGATTTTTTGGCGACTTTTTCAAAATTTCACTCGAAAATTTAGGGGGGTTCTGAACATTCGATTGCGTATAAAAACAATAGGCTTCCAACGGTGTTTACGGATTGTGATTTTTGTACCAAATTTCGTTCGAATCGGTCCATTCGTTCGTCAGTTATCGTCTCCACAGACTCACTGACACACACACATACTTTCACACACACACACACAGACATCACTTCAAAAATGTTTGATTCGTGATCAGGGATGCTTGAAACATGCTCTCCCGTCGAAAACTCGAATTCGATTTTTCGACCCCGTCACAAAACTTTCCTTATACATTATTGTATATAAATAAGGAAAGTAAAAATCAAACATGAGAATTTCAATACTAAATATTTTATTAATTTTAGGCTCTGAAATTCACCACCAAATTTCTCTATTTACATGTAGACGCCTGTCCCTCCACATTCGGTCCATGTTTCTTTGTCGTATTTCTTTTTACTTTCCTTATATCCATAATGTATAAAGAAAGTATTGTGACGGGGTCGAAAATTCGAATCCGAGTTTTCGACGGGAGAGCACGTTTCAAGCATCCCTGATCACGAATCAAACATTTTTGAAGTGATGTCTGTGTGTGTGTGTGAAAGTATGTCTGTGTGTGTGTCAGTGAGTCTGTGGAGACTATAACTGACGAACGAATGGACCCATTCGAACCAAATTTGGTACAAAATTCACAATCCGTAAACACTTGAAGCCTATTGTTTTTATACGCAATCGAATGTTCAGAACCCCTCTAAATTTTCAAATGAAATTTTGAAAAATCGTCAAAAAATCAAAACCACAAATAAAGTTACGCAAAGAGACATTTCTTACGTAATTTTTCATTAGAAAACGATTGATATAAATTTTAGAACGCTAACATAAACCGTTTTCGAGATATTACACATTTAAAAAAAAAAATCAAAAAGTCATATAAAATAAAAAAAAATATTTCCTATTGAGAAACATGTTCACTTTTCATATGTAGTATCATGCGATAAATTGGGTGACATTATTCTCGTGGATCTAGCTCGTTCCATTCATGAAAAAAGATACTTTGAGTAATACTTTTGTATTTGAAGCCAATAGTCATTTATCTGCTGTAGGAATAACTTATTTCTTCGTCCATAACGCTTGGCGAGATTTTGGCGACAAATTTGGAGGAATGTCGCCAACTTGGCGACTTTTTGAAATGTTGCAAAATTAACGAAAATCTCGCCAAATGGATAAAAATCACGCTAAATCAATGAAAATGACGACTAATTGTCGAAAATTCAATATCTTGGAAAGAATATTAGTATCTACTATAAGAAAAACTTATTTTTTTCTGTAAAAGTAATAAATTCATTACATTATATAAGGAAAGTCATGTGTTGCCCACATCAGTTTTTTTTTTTTTTTTGGTGATATGCTAGTAATTGTAGACTCGTTTCCTCACTTCTCTGGATACGCATCTCGTTCTTCTTTCCGATTTCGTGTTTACAATACAATTTTCTTCGAAATTTTTACTTAAAAAAATCACAGCTATTATTTGCTGGAGTGCTTGGCCTTGGACTAGAAATATTAAATTTCTGAGATGGAACAGCAGTGAGGTTCAATCTTCTTGACGGGGCTAATTGTAAAAGTTCAGCTCTTAAATCTCTAGCATAGTCCTTCCTCCTCCACAAAATGCTCGGAACATACACATGCATTTGAAAAATTCACTTTATCCAATCTTCGGCATTTTTTTCGCATAGAATCATTCATATTTAGGGAAACTATGAAAAATAATTTCCATGCCTTTTGTGTTACGATTTGTGTTCTTACATGTAGTAACTGCACAATTCGGCATGATGTTGATGAAATTATTAAGTACTAAATAAAAGTAAAATAGCTACACTTGAATGTGTAAAAGAAATCAAACGATGCAAAACAATATGTAAATCCAAGATCAATATAAACAACGAAACGTCGGGAAGAGCAGCAAGCAATCGAGAAATTTTGACTCGATGATGACGTCATGCGCAGATTCCGAAAACAGGTGTCGCGTTGCGCATCGCTTTTACGGTCCCCCCTGTGGCTGATGACAATTATTTTTATTAAATTTTTTTATAAAAATAATAATTTTATATATTTCCGGTAGATACTAAAATTTACCTATATAACATATACCTATTACTGTAAATAGTAACATTATTGAAAATCATCAATAAATAGCCATCGTTTCAGAGTGCTGTCAAATCTGGCCATTACACATTAGTGTCCAGCCGTGATGAAATTGTTCGTTTTCGAAGCAATAGAGATTCCAACATGAAGCTAAAGTCTATCAATCCTGTCGATATGTTAAATTTTAAACTTTCTAATACCATGGGCTCATGTATGTTTCCAATATGTTTTCGCGGAGCATTGTAAACTTTTGTATATATTATAAAATTCTAGCAAATACTTTGAATTTTTTTTATTTTTTAAATTTTCAACAGCATTTTACCAACATATATAATGTATTTTGAATGTATTCTATTAAGCCTATAAAATTCACCTATGTAGCATAAATTACAATAAAAATTGCAGATCAAATAAAACATCTTCTAAATATTTTATTTATTATATTGACCCATTCGGGCACTTGGGTCCTCTGTGACCCAAAGGTATTCAATACACCAGAAAATAGTAGTATTGGAAAGATTAAACTTCCTAATTTCCGATTAATAAACATTTGAGTTACACCCTAATAGAACCTGGCCATTCCTGGGAATGCTAATTCATTTTTGTTTGTTCATAGCGTTACTACAATCATCGCAACAACCTATCGCGTTTCAAGTCTAAGAGCGTTTCACTGTCCAGCAAATTATTCATTCTCTCTCTCCCCCTTCCCTTCCTAGTTAATCCGAATATTCGCTTTGGCAGTATTCTAATACTGCATCGAACTGCTATCCATTGTCAGGCTAAATCACTATAGCTTGCTATACCATTTGTGCGCCATTTCAACACAGAGCACCTTTCTATCATTAAGGTAGTAAATTATTCAACCTAACGCTCACAATGTGTCTTGTCATCAGCTTCCATAATCTGCATTTGATAGTTGAGTACCCTTAGATATTTGAGGAACTGCAATAAATCCATGCGTGCGATCCTTTGCAAATAGCAATATTTTCATCCATTAATCTTATATATGATACAGTGGTATAAGATTTTAAGCCAGCATAGTTAAAATTTTAAAAATTGATGCGACTTTAAGCACCTTGTGCTGGTGAAATCCGCAGTACATTCATTTAAACTCAATAACATCCAAAAATTTTCGCCTGGAAAGAACATTAAATGCAGTTTTATTCAGAACGTAATTCATGAAAGGTGTCATATTTGGCACAATAGCCAAACCTTCTGCTTTATAACTGTCGTCTTCCACTTTGATTTGTATGGTGAAAATATATTTCATTTTAAACCAATTTAAGCGCGCGTCCTGATGAATTTCAATACGATGTAAATTTATCCAATCGCGGAATGAATGAGTCAAAATATAACTGAAACTTTTCGTAACTTATCTACATCAAATACACTGTTTATGTCCATATTAAAGCAGAAACTTCTTAGCTCATTACACATTCATGAATATATTACACATTCATTTATATACTTCCAGAAAAGTCAACTTGGCAATACAGTAAGATAAAATGTAAGTACAGTCCATTTAGTAAGCGCTATTGATAATTAGCAACTACAACTTTTATATATAAAACCTATGGTATGAAATCAATCTATTTTAAAAATGAATTTTCAATATTCTAATCATATTTTACTATAATTCAATAAAGTATTTTTAGTTGGTTTTCAAAAAAGTATTCTGCTGCCATGGTAATCATTTAGACAATGCATGCATAATAAGGGTATGAAAGCAAAACTGAATATGTAGGCATTCAAATACGTCTACAATACTTTCAAATTAGCTTTACCCCAAAATATGGATAACCTAAATGAAGAATAAATTAATGTAACTAGAAATGTCTTATTTTTAAAGTAAAACACATATTCTACAAAAATTCTACATTTAAATCACCGTTTACGAATTCCCAGCACACAGTTTTCCCCCAACAAAGGAAATTTGTTTTCTTTCAAGAGCCGAAACGTCAGTAGTAAATTACTAATGTTTCTACAAATAAAAGAAAAAAAAAAGGTTCATATTTTCGTCATAAATATTTTGAATAGTGAAAAGGGCGAAAAGTACGAAGCCATACATTAGTTATATCTTGTACTCGTTTTCTGTATTCCCATATTTCCTTGTAAATATATAGGTATATGTTTTAAAGTATTTCCCCCTAACATTAAATGGAAAACATTCCAAACTACCTACACCAATGCCTGTTTCTTTGGTTTCATCTTCTTTATATTATTAAGGTGATGATACTGTGTGTGAAAATAAAATAGGTAGACACTTCAACTATTCATTTTACTTGGTTCAAGATATTTTTTCAATAAACAGTCAACTTTCAATCCCTTTTTGCCCATAATGTTGACTAAATGACCATGCTCGTAGCATAGATATTAACGATAATTGTGTAACATAAAATATCGTAGTAGATTTTACCGCATTTCAAACATTCAGATTTAAAACTAAAATGATTTAAGTTAAATGCAATCACCTCTTAAGCGATCGAACGTGTCCAATCTTCAAGACTTTAGATACGAAATCCGTAAAAAAAATGTGTTCGCCAGTGACCGAGAAGTCACAGAGAAGACACGCCGGGCTTTCGGTGTTGCAGCCGCGCAGGTAAAAGTGAATCTCTTCCCGGAGTGACGAAGAAAAATATAGCGTACGGTTGTTTTTTTTGGCTTCTTTTTTTAAGAATACGCTTGTGTACAAGGAATGTTTTCTTAAATTTCTTCTAATCCCGGATACTAAAGTAAACCCTTAAAAATATGCAAGATGTCTACAGAGTTTTGGACTCCTATTTAACACTAGAACGACGGAAGCAGTCATTTTGACCGCATAACTACTTTGAGAAACAATTCCTCCAAAACGGCTAATCCCAGCCCATTGAAATTTTATGAATTTTCTTAAAGTTATTGAAAACATAGAAGAAAATTATTTTAGGTTTCATAATAAGAGAACAAAATCAACGATCTTCCTAGAACGACGGCAGCGGTCAAAGTACTCATGAGTTCAAAATGACCGCTTCCGTCGTTCTAGTGTTAGTCTTTTTCTAACGGGTGGGATAGCGTCAATCCCAAACGAAGAACCTCTCAAAAAGACAGGTATTTGACATACCCTATTCTAAACAATTCGATTCCCCTTTGCAGACATTGGCGTCCCTGGAAGCCAATGCCTACAAAGGGGGTCGAACTGTTTGGGATGGGGTATGTCAAATACCTGTTTTTTTTTTAAGGTTCTTCGCTTGAGATTGACGCTGTCCCGCCCGTAAGCAAAAGGTTAAAATATAGCTGCTAATTAAAGTATTTTCCCCTGTAAAATATCGTTAAGTGTAAAATAAATATATAAATAAATAAAACACTACCATCTTAAGTGAAAGGGGGTGCTTTGGTTTGTCTTAATGAAGAATTCTGTTTTTTCCTAGCATTTTATTTCAAATAAAATAAACAATTTTATGTTCATCATTACATTTCATATTTTTTCGTGCTGCATATTTTGCCGTCGAGCAGTGACAAGGCGTGATAAAATAATTTAGGAATAAATTAAATCATGCACCAAAATTAGCAAATAAAATGTTTTTAATTTGTTTTCTACTTTTTAGTACATTTTGAAATAAATGTCTTTGTGTATTCTTAAGACTTGTTTTTGTTTTCTTGAACTCCCCCCCCCCCAAAAAAAAAACATATGATTTTCTATGGCGGGATTGGATGGTCTAGACCCCTAAATATCAAAATCCGAAACACTTGAATATGCCACGATATCTGATTTGAGCTTTCTAGCTGCTCCAATTATCGAGCTAGTATTCCCAAAAACTGCGTAACTCTTAGAGTGAACACAGGAGGGGTTGGGCCAGTGAGGTTAAAAACAATTAAAGTATACCATGGAGGTCAACGATAATTTGATATTTCTAGCTGATTTGGTTCTTGAATTATTCAGAATCCAATAAGTCAAACTTTACCACAAATGCAACGATGTCTATGTCGAAGGCCCAGACGATGTGTCAAATTTCATGTTACAATGGAACCTGTCTAGTTAGGACATCAAAGATTTAAAACATGACAAATGGAGAAATGTGTGTATGTGTAATGAAAAACAACATATAGACACGTCTATCCGATAACTGTTGTAGTCCAAGTGACCACAATACTCTTAAGCGGTGACCACATACTCTTAAGCTCTCTGTGGAACATTGATGGGGGGTGAAACTTTGAAATATGTCTCGTCCGAACAATGGGCGCGCCCACTCTCTCAATATAAGCAGGAAAAATATAAGCAGCAACATTTTATAGACATCTCCTTTCATTTATTTACACAGATAAAATTATACATGTAATTTCGAAGAATATATATACATTAAAACAAAAGTTACTTAGTCGTAAATTATTTGGATTGACTCTCCACATTGTCCCTCCCCTGACGCTTCAGTTCTGCTATCGAATAGAACGTCTCTAGGGCATTTAATGCCTCGAAAAATATATGAACCGGTATTTGGATATTGTTAATATGGATATTGTTGCGATGTTGTTTGTTTTATTTCAAAACCGCCGGAATTAAAACGGGTATTTCTGCAATTTTGTATATTATCGCTTTACTGTCGGGGAAAATTCGACACAATTTGCGGATAAATAATGATTATACTGTAACATAGGTAAAAATAATTTTTCCTTTAAAATTATCTTATTAAGCATGAACGTATTTAGACAATTCTCTACGGCTTTTGAATTGTCTTTTTCGTTAATCTCGCTTTGTTATCAAGTTCAGAATATTTTTATGTATCAGTTATGGGCATTGCTTTTATTTTACCGGGCATGGTCCCTTTACTACAATCTAACGTGTGGCCCCATGGACCTTTCCTTACAAAGCTATTGAGTATCTTGAGGACTTTCCACGGAACAATATATAAATATGGACAATATTTATAAATTCCAGTAATTAATATTCATAAAAAATGTTCTTCATACATTTTAAAAAAATTTAGATACCTTCATCCATGCATCATGAACAAAAGAGACGTGGCAGGTCATGCCATGATATAACAATCATCCATAACAATGACATACATGATATACAGCAATTTCGATAAAAATATTTAAATACCAGTTTGATGTTTAGGAAACAACTATAAATAACAAATATTTCCGACATTAAATGGGAGTCCCAGATTGAAGCAGTGCTTTTAACTTTTGTCGACAGAGAACAGCCAGCAACTAGCATATAATTTGACTCGATCCCCGCGTGAAATAGGGTTTGGCTTAATAAATTATTAATGGCATATTAAAATTTGCATCTGAAAGGTAGGTAGAATTGTCGTGCGCACGGGATAAAAAGTTAATTCTCTTGAAGTGAAGTACTCAGGATCATTTTTGGTAAAACAGAAATGTTTTCATTGAAATTATTTCCTTATTTTTGTCATGTTTTTTAAATGAATAGAACACGCACGATAGCTGATATATATATTTAAATGTTTTTAACGGACATAGATTGATTTTATTGAACATTAATTATTTTACGAACTAATGGAGCTATTCGAAAAATAATTGGTACAATAATTACAATCACTATACTGGGACCCTATTTATTTTAAGCACAATCTAAGAAATATTCTACCCCTCTCCCCCCAATCCCAATTTTCAAATGAAATTTCGAAAAAATCACGAAATATAATAACTATTACGAAATATAATAACGTTACATAAATAATCATTTCTTTAATTTATCATTAGAAGACGAATGGCACCACCGGTGCAACGTAGCATAAACCGTTTTTGCTATATAGCAACGTTTTAGATAACTTATCGAAAAAGTTGCATAAAAGTAAGTAATGAAACTGCCACTGTCGATAAATTTGGTGAAATGTCGCCTACTTGGCGAGTTTTTGAAAATGTCACCAGATTGTCAAAAAAACTGCTTAATTAACGAAAACGTCCCCATAATTGATGAAAACTTAATATTTTGCTAATGATTGAAATCGTTTAATATACGGACTATATTGTTTAGTGGATACTAGAAATATTTATTATTCGATTTCCGCAAAATATAAATAGTTTTATACATCATCGCTCAGAAAATCGCAGAATGTTACGGAACATCGTTTAAAACATTGTGCCTTGGATTCTGTGCATTATTTGCTGCAGGAAAAGTCTTGTGTTGCCCACATCAGATTTTTTTCACAAAAGCGTTCAAAAGTCGAAAAATTTCGTACTTTAAAAACTGAAAACATCTGACTAATTTCGCTGTAAATGTCTTTTAAACAATTTTTAGAAAGGAAACCAAAATTTGCGTTTTATCTTATTAAAGTAATCCGTTGCGTTTGTCATTCAAATACTAAATTCACCTAGGACATTTTTATTAATTCTGTTATCTATGAGAAGAATGGAAACATTACGATTCTGAATTTTTGAAGAAAACTTAAAGCTTTTACTAACTTCAAAAGGAATTAAAAATGGTCTTAAGTGACAACTTTCTGTTCCATTCTTAAAAATGATCTCTTTCGCAATTCTGTAGTGACAGAATATTATCAAGAATTACTTCATTCTTACCAGTGTTTATGCATTAAATTCTGATTTGAACTGAACTGACATTTGAATTGAATCCGTATTTTCGTGCTTTTCTTTTTGTTTTCTTTTTGGAATTTAGAAGATTGGTGAATAAAGCAAATAATTTAGAAGTTAGCTAGCTTTTTAAAATATTTCTATTGAAATGTCAGTGTCAAAATGTTTTTATTTGATTGCTTTTGCTGTTGCCATTTAACTAACTGTAATCTTAGAACCGTAATGCTAACCTTCTTACCGGTATGTATTTGCAACACCGTTTCAGGTTGACTTAGTTACCGCTCTGTGATTAAAATAGCAGCAAAATTTCATATATCAAAATGCATATTGTAGATGGCAAAAACACTTTTCATGAAAACAAATTAAAGAATTAAGTTTTGCTTTCTTCAAATTTTCATATCATTTTGCTTTCTTCAAATTTTCATATCATTTTGCTTATTTCACTTATTTAGTTTGTTTCAACCTTTGAGTAATCATTTTCTTAGTTTATGTGTAAAAAAATAATAAGTTGTTTCGAAATTCTCTAATTTTTACATGTTTCATGGTATTTTTTCTAAGGACTATGTGCCCCCCCCCCTCCCATTGAAAAAGCATTTTTTTGCAAACTTGTAAATTTATAATTTTGGGTAATGCAATAATAAAAATAGTATTTTAATAATTAAAATGATTTGATTCCTAAGAAAATTTCATACGCTTCTTACACTGGCAAATATAGAAAAAAGTATCAAATTACTTCAAAATTGCTCTTTTTTGTTCGAAGAATTTCTGGCTCTGTCCATATCGAGCACTATTTCACCCAACTGCTACACAATTGTTTTATGAATTTTAGACTAAAAGTACATATAAACCAATGATTCATCTGACAATATTAAAGTATAGTACATACCACCAAAAAATAGCTGATATGTAAATTAAGAGGGCGAGAATTTAGTTTTTTAGTTTAGCTTGCACTGTCTCAGGTTACAAAGCCAACAGCTGAATTCCCAATGCAAATTTGTATGTGAGTGAATGTTTCATGAAGGTTATCATACCTTTATTTGGGTTTCAGGAGGATATCATATCTTCTGAGGTTTTTATGAAGTATGTTGTTAATTTGTAGTGCTTTACGGTGAAATGGCTATATTTTTGTCTAAAATGCATTTATATTTTTAGTTTAAAATAAGGAAAGGATCTGTAAGCTAAAAACTCAAACTTATTAAGGGACCTGTCTCACATTTTTTGTTTATATATTTGGAAACTTAAAAATCAAATAAATGTTTGATAAAGAAACGCTGTCTGAATAAGGATAAGGAGAAGAAACCTTTTAAAATGACCGCAATTTTCTGAAATTCAATTGGCTTTATCTCCCTTGCAATTGAAAATACAACTACACATTTTTGGGATAATATACTAGCCTATCATAAACCTTTCCAATGAATTATTTTAACGACTGTAGCTTTTAGAGATATATATGTAAAGGATATGAAGCTTGAAATCATTTCTGTACTATAGCGTGGTACAGTGTCTGGTGTAGTGTCTGCGTGTACTACAGTGTCTGGTACTATAGTGTACCAGAAACTATAGTACACCCAGACGCTGTACTGTAGGGGGTACTATAGTATTATGTGCTGTACTATAGTGTCTGGTGCACAATTCTCCTTGACACTTGATAGTTTAAATGTAATGTATTTCATAAAAATGGATCACATTTTTATCCATTTTACGTATCAGACGAAAAACGTACATACGTAATAGGCTCATAAAATGCCATTTACTTATAAATAAAATTCCATATAAAGTGATTTTAAATTTAACATATAAAATGCACTTACGGCAGAAACCAATAAAAATGATGCGAAATATACCAAAGAAAAATTAATCACTGCGGAAAATTTATTGATACACACAAATCTGCCATTATTCGTGCCTTAAACATTACGGAATTTATAAATTTTGTAGCAAATTGCTCTTAGTTAAACAAATCTGAGAGCGATAGCAATTAAGACTGAACTGCGGATAGAAACGTGTCAAATTAGTCTGAAGTTTAAAGCAGAGACAGTGTCTGTTTTGCCAAGGGGCTGGCTGCTCAAAAAAACAGGTGAGCTGTTTACCAGGAGAGTCGAAGCGACTTTAAAGTATACACGGTCTGTGCAAAGATGTTTCATTAGGCTCGTCAGCTTAATAAACTGGTTTGATAGGGACTGGTTGTGGGACAGCTTTAATTTGAATTTTGAATGCGAACGTTGACCAGAGTTTATCACTTGTCGCTGTTTTTGGCGACGTGAAGTCAACAAGTCTAGAAGATCTGTAGATTAAAATCTGAATTCAGGCGTGGAAAATTAATTAATGACGGTTAGCTTTCTGTGTTGAGTGGTATTTCAGTATGAGGAAGACATGGGTGGATAACGACAAGGAATGATATCGGTTTGCAATAAATGTATACTACTTGAGATTAATTAATGGACTACTAAATACAAAATAATATCGATGTTTACCGTATTATGCAAATGATTTACGAATATAGATTTAAATCAGTACACGGTCTCATATGCGAACAAATTAATGCGGAAATTCAGGCGTGGAAAATTAATTAATGAAGGTTAGCTTTCTATGCTGAGTGGTATTTCAATATGAGGAAGGTATGGGTGGAATACGACAAGGAATGATATTGGTTTGCAATAAATGTATACTACTTGAGACTAATTAATGTAATACTAAATACAAAATAATATCAATGTTTACCGTATTATGCAAATGATTTATGAATATAGATTTACATCCACACACGCCACACGGGCTCATATATGAAAAAATTAATACGGAAATTCAGGCGTGGAAAATTAATTAATGAAGGTTACTTTTTATGTTGAGTGATATTTCAATGTGAGGAAGACATGGGTGGATAACGACAAGGAATGACATCGGTTTGCAATAAATGTATACTACTTGAGACTAATTAATGGAATACTAAACACAATATAATATCAATGTTTACAGTATTATGCAAATGATTTACGAATATAGATTTAAATCAGTAAATAGGCTCATATACGAACAAATTAATACGTAAATTGAACTTCAATAACAACTGGCTACAGATAACATAAAACATCGTCGGGATACCTGATTTAATGCAAAGATATAATCTGAATGTCCCAGTGTGTCATTTAAATACGTTTAGTGGATTTTTTTAGGATAATAGCCAGTCTTATAATAATGTAATTTGCTCCCATTAAATCTGTTTAATCCATTAAAATGTTTTAAAATCTGCTTTAAAATGCATGTAGTGGTCAATTTTTCATCTTTATGTTAAAAAACGAATTTAGCAGGCAAAAAAATTGCATTCCTATACATATTTATCCTATCCATATTTATCCTATACGCATAATCTAATGATCGATTAAAATTGCTACAATAATAACATAATACATTAACACTTCGTAAATTCAGAATACATACAAAAATAAACTAGTCGACCAGTTTCAAATGCAAAAACTGTTCTCTCCTCCAAGAAGGCAAAACGCGCTACCTATATTCTATTTTATTTCTTCTTGTGATAATGGAACTATATTTCCCCTATCTTCAGCCACGCTACCTGAGTTGCCGATCTGACTTGAGTAAGTGAAGTCGCGCTTATTGTCGATCCTGAAGAAAAAGGCTGTTTTAGTATTTCAAAACGGTAGACCGGTTTATGTATCATGCTGTATTTACTGAGGTTTTATTTATCCTATACGCATAATTATATAACGATCTTTTTAAAACATATGATATCTATATCATTTTGCAATTATTACGAATAAAAGAAGGGCGGTTTTATTGAAAATTCTCTCTTAAATTATATATAATTATGAATCGTTAATGCATCTTTTCTTAGTTCATTGAGTTTATAATTTCATTGAATCAATGGGTATAAATTCAGTGTAAGTTTTAACAAATTACGGCAGGTAAAGTTAAAAGTCTAAAAATAGCTTTATCATCCAAACCAATCCCATACTCCATGTCCTCTAACTTGTAACACAGCATTCACATTTCAAAACTTCGAAGCTCAATGGTTATGTTAGGAATTAAATGCCTTATATTAGAACATTTTGAACATATTAGAATAATTATTATAACTATGCAATTCAAATTGTAAGCCATTTGCTAGCAATTTGGCTTATACCAATTCAATGAAATTCTTGATTCATCTCATCATTCCATTTCAAATTGAGCAGATCTATTTTCCTTTGCATCATAGCACCATCAATATCGTTTTTACAGGGCTGTCTTATGACAGCTTAATCACATATTCTACCTACGCAATATTGTTAACAATATTAAAGTTAATGGCATCTATCAAATGAAGCCATACATTTAATTAAGTTGAAAAGTTGTACTATTTCCACTATTGGTCATTCTGCTGGACAGACCAAACTGTGTCTAAAATTTTGCCTTCGAAAAAGTCCATATGCATCAGCTTTTGTTAGCGTTCAGTACTCACAACCATATAACAGGACACGCATATTAAATATATTAAGACTATAGACTAATTTTGATTCTTATTAAGATTATGTAAGATTTACATACATGACATCACCCAACGTTGCATTTTCAATCAGCCATTACTCTGGATTTTTATTTCTAAGTAATAATTGTTGGAATAACAAGTGTTCCAAGATATTAAACTTGGTCATAAACTTCAAAATCACAACAATATGTTCAGAGTTTGAATGTAAACATCTGGGAGGCGCCGACAGGTGTATTTTAGCTTGCGTTCAAACTCAGGACCACTGCCATGGTAAACCCGTACTATAGCGCTTAGACCAATATATATATATATATATATATATGCGTGTGTGTGTCTCAGTGAATGTGATTCGTAGCAGAGAATGATGCAAGAGCCAGCCCACACACATATAGCTTTGTAATTGGTATATATTAACTAATAATAAGACTTTGTTTACTAGCTCTTGTAAAATGCACAAGAAAATTTTATATTTTATTCAAATTTAGAGTTTATTCAATATTTAATTAACACAAAGATCTAGTTCCAATACCAACAGCCCAAAATATCTCGAAATGCGGCAGTCATTAACTTTACTAAACACTAATCCTTAAGTTTTGATTATTTCAATCTTCACAGTTCTTAGAGTCAAATTTCGAAGAATTGCTCTCGAAAATCTATTCTCTTACACACAGCCTTACCCTGCATTCGAACGAAAAGTAATGTACAAAATGTCCTCTTGAGTCTTCAAGCTTTTAAGTTGGAAACAATCGTAAAAGAAGCCACCGGGGGATTACCTTATTTACATTAAATAAGCAACGAAAATCGTTAAGAATACTCTAGGAGCTTCTTAAAACTCGGTTCATTCCAGTATTTTCAGTTCATTTCCAAATTCATTGGAATTGATTGGAAATGCAAACTTAGAAGCCTCTTGATGTTGTTCGAGAGGCGAGTAGGATAACTTTGCTGGAAATGAATGCTAGTTTGGGATATTCCGCTTCGATCCAAATGCTATGAAAGATTAGTTTAATTAATCTTAATTATTCATGAAATTGCAAATTTAAATTCATAGAACATGGTTTTTAGTTTGACGCTACCTGCAATCTACACATGTAGGTGTGTACAATAGTGGCATGTATTTATAGTAGAACCTGTTACTAGTATGATAAATATAGTATATTTTAGTTCCTTTCATATCTAATAACCACCAAATACCAGTTGCGCAAAATTTCTTTTAGAACTCAGTAATTCAGTTTGTAAAGTACTTGTATTTTAATATAGTGATCAAATATATTTCCGAAAAAAAAAATTTCTCCATGACAGGGCGTTGTTGCTATTCAAAACTTAAAACGCTTTCTGCCATAAATATCAAAGCAATGGTGGAATACTGGTCACAAGAGATGACAATTTCGAGTTTTTATAGGAACATATATTTTTTGCCTAAAAATGGTACGTAGATTTCAGGTACATAGATGATATCTTTGATCTTTGCATCTCGTTAAATTTTCGACTTTCATAAAATTATATTGATAAGAGTATTCGTACAAAACTGAAATTTATTGAAGTTGTAAATTAGACTGTTTATGGGATAATTGATAATTTTGGAATTTTAAATATTTCTTGGGGGAGTGACTGCATCGAACAATCCCCACCACCAATATGTTCTAAACATAATGAACACTCTGTTCCTTCATTATTTGCAGTGTTTTATATCAGGTACAGTTCTCGATTTAAAATACAGAAATATAGATGTTCATCAAGTAATCCAATATCATGTTTTTATTTATTTGCAACTTTTTACCCGACATGCTGAAAACAGTTCAATACTTGGCGGGAAGATGTGAAATAATGTTACACACAAAAACGACAGTTTGTAACTGAATTATTCTGACCTTAAAAAGAGCTGCTAAATGTTCCTGCGATTAGGTGATAAAAAATTACGTTGCGTTACGCTATTTTTGTTATCTTGCCACTAAACACGCAAGCGTACGTGAAAAAATTCGAATGTGCAAGGATGCGTAAAAAAAAGGAAATAGCAAATTTACTTTGTGTACCTCCTATTTTACGATTGTGTAAAATCCTTTGTGAATATTAAAACCGTTTTGTCCGCTGTTTTAGAACAAATGAAGGATTTAATTGGTGTAAAATTTGATTTGAGGTTTTTCTGTCAGTTTTGAAGGAATTTACTGTTTCTTTTTAACACATACAATTTCCCACTTGCATTTCTAATTAAATGTCTAAGTTAATTTATTTACTTTATTTACACATGAATACACAGCAGATATAAAATTCAGCTAAATAACTCTTATGGGGAAAAAAAGAACACGGTACAAACCGTTCTGAAGTAACAAACAATCACAAATATAGAAGTGATTTAAAAATACATTTTTTATTAAATGACACATCGGCTTGTTAAAAGTATGAGATTTCTTGCATTCAAATTAAATAAATTACAAAAACGTCACTATATAGTTTGATTTACTATAGTTGTGTCTAGCTGGAGGAATATAAAATAGATCATTATTTCTCATCTGTAAATCTATTTTTGTGAAAATTTTAGCTAATTACAATCACTACAATCAACGTTATCAAATTTAAATTTTGACGGTTATTGCAGGCCATTTTCTAAAATAAAGGTGGGTTCTATTTAACCGAATTTTACCAAAATTTTAGCTAATTACAAATCACTACAATCAACGTTATTAGATTTAGATTTTAATAGATTTGCAGGCCATTTTCTAAAATAAAAGTCGGTTCTATTTTACCGAATTGTACCATAATTTTAGCTACTTTCAAATCAATACAATCAACGTTATTTGATTTACATTTTGACGGTTTTTGCAGGCCATTTTCTAAAATAAATGTGGGTTCTAATTCGCCGAATTGTACCAAAATCAATTCAACTCTAGGGCAGCTCACACGTGACACACCTAACCAAATTTTATGAAATGTCGTCGAATAATTTGTACACTAGAGTGAATAAATATTCTGCACAGAAATACACATGCAACACATGCAAGTGGGCGCGGTAGCCCTGTAGTTAGCGCGCGGAGGTTGCAGTCGGAAGTCCCGGGTTCGAATCCCGCCGCTGCCCAAACTGCCGCCGTGTCCACGCGGAGTACGACCACGTTAAACATGTGGGTCCGTAAGTCCTTCCGAGAGGTTGGTGGTAGGGGAAGGAGGGTACGGTCCCTGTGGATGCCTCCCCCACTGGGTTCCGGTCTAAATTGGGTGGCACTTCCCGGTCGTCCAAACAGATACCTTACACCTTTCTGGTAGGTCGGACGGTCTGGGTCGAAGAAGAAGAATACACATGCAAATACGCACACAGACGGCACGTATTAAATGGTAGATCCATGTTCCAGAGGTCTTGAAAGTGCGGATCTTACGAAAACTCGAGCTTTGATTAACGACCCTATTCCAATATTGTCCTTATACATTGCCATGTATTGCAGGAAAGGTAAAAACGAAATTCGAAAAACCTGTTTTCTTGTTTAAATTCCCTAACATTTCTACATCAGAAGATACAAAAAGTGCATTCCAGTTTAAATTATGGAGCATTCTCAGTATGTTTTGAGAATGGAAACGTTTCTGGAATACATATGAATGGTATATAATATCAAGACTTTTTATCTCGCAGGCTCTCACGGTGTATACATAGAAGTAGACTAGTTCAGCAAGTGAAAATATTTGAAACTGCTGAAATGGTGAATGTCGGACGGAATATTAATTTTCGAAAGCACACTAAGGAGATATCTCGTTACAGCTTTCCCCGATGAAGTTATAAGATGATGAACACCTGCTCAAAGAAAGAGTATTTTAAAATCTTAAATAATTTTTTTTAAATGTATATTGGTAGTTATCTCACCAGAGATTTGCCCAGTGTAAGAAATTTTCACTATTTTAACAAAGATTCGAAATTTGAATATGTATCTCAAATCCTTATTGTATACAATTTCAATCAATTTTCGAAAACGCAACTATATTTCAATAGTAACTTATATTTGGACTAGCATTTAAGCGTGTCAAAGAGAAAAAAAATTAACACAGATAAATAAATTATGTTGCAACAGTTCTTGATATGTTTGTTCTATTTTGTTTAAAAATGCATGTTACTTAGCGACGAAAATATTCGAATAATAATTCATTAATAATGTTATTATAATAATTAATAATAATATTCGACGAAGTTATAAGATGATGAACACCTGCTCAAAAAAAAGAGTATTTTAAAAACTTAAACAAATTTTTCTAAAATATATATTAGTAGTTATCTCACCAGAGATTTGTGCGGTGTAAAAATTTTCACTATTTAAACAAAGATTCGAAATTTCAATATATCTCAAATCCTTATAGTATACAATTTCAATCAATTTTCGAAAACGCAACTATATTTCAATAGTAACTTATATTTGGACTAGCATTTAAGCGTGTCAAAGACAAAAAACTAACACAGATAAATAAATTATGTTGCAACAGTTCTTGATATGTTCAATTTTGTTTAAAAATGAATGTTACTTAGCGATGAAAATATTCGCCCTTATCAAAAATTAATTCCATTACGTTCTATATCGTTGTTAATACTATATGTGTACAAAATTTCAGCTTTATAGATTACCGGGTGGCTTCTGGAGAGTCTGGAATGACTTTTCAACCACCCCGGAGGAGAAATAAAAAAAATCCAGTTTGATTAAGTTCTGCCCTTGGTTCGATACTGTAAGTATGCAATTATTCAGTCTTTTGGGTCATTCGGGGGCCCTTGGAGAGTCTATAATGACTTTTTGAAAAGTATACACTTTCACCGTCCCCAAGGGGAAAAAATCATAAACTATGTCCCGTTAGGTCCTGTCCTCGGTCGATACTATAAGTTTTCCAAGATCCTGTATTATAGGTCCTTTTTAGGTTATTATTCGATTGTCATCTGAATCACACTATGAATTTTGATAAACATTTTTCTGGATATGAGCCTGAATCCATTCAATATTCTGATATAGGTTTAGTCATCCTACAGTGAAGTGCGGAGTAATGAGAATTAAAAACTTATTTTCGTCTGTCTATTTATATCAACAACAGATAAGACAAGAAAAACTCAATAAATTTACATGTTTCGCCATTGATTTGTTAAGCTTAATAAGAGGCAGGATTATGGCAAAAATATTTTCCATTTTAGATAGCTTTAAAAGTGAAATTTCCGATACAAAAAACATTTAAAAATAAACTATCCCCTTAAATACGCATCTGTATATATGAAATTTTTTTAGATATGAAATTGAACACAGAGAATATTTTAAGGGTGAGCGTCAGTAAATTTTCTGCCCTATCCGCGCTTTGTTAACTTTCGCGGCACACATATTTCGCCGAAATTCTGCTCAAACAGTTGCGAAATATTTTCTTATAGATAAAATGCTATGCTTAGATTATATTAAAACTAAATTTAATACCCAATAAAACATAGAATATATGTTTTATTTTAATTTAAAATATTTTTGGTGCTGCCATCTGTTGTCGTAATTTAATTCATACCGACTATTTTCATTTTTTAATGAACATTTTTAAATGTCTATTCCTTCTAATACGCTATTAAATACAACAACAGATCATATATAATGCCATAATCACGGAAACGTAATTGAACTTTGACTTGAAGATAAAGGAACTTGAAGACAAAACTGCAGTCCTCAGTGATGTACATTCAGATCCCTTATCAAATTTATAGAATGATAAATTACCTTTCCGTGATTGTGGGATTATTATATATGATCTGTTGTATTTAACACTGTATTAGAAGGAATAGATATTTTAAAATGTTCATTAAAAAATAAAAATAATCGGTATGAATTAAATTACGGCAACAGATGGCAGCACCAAAAATTGGATTATTTGGGATTAAAATAAAAAATATATTCTATGTTTTTTGGGGCATTAAATTTAGTTTTAATATAATCTAAGCATTGCATTTTATCGTTCAGAAAATATTTCGCAACTGTTTGAGCAGAATTTCGGCGAAATATGTGTGCCGCGACAGTTAACAAAGCGCGGATAGGGCAGAAAATTTACTGACGCTCACCCTTAATGAGTTTTATCGTATTTTGCATATTCGAAAAATAATGGGATATACAATGCCTGTTTTATTTGTCTGCAATGACCACTTATAATTTAAAACCCGCTCAAAGCGTTGCATCCTTTTAGAGATTTTTTTTCTTTTCAAATGGCAGAGAATAAGACATACATTATATACAAAATCCCGAACATATAACATGAACAGTCAATGTCTCCTAAACAATGACCAGAGCCGTGAACCTGTTAGCCGTCCCATGTCGTTGCCACAGCGCACCAGTGGGGGTCGGAACACAACGTGCCCAACATCACAACATCCATGTCCGCAGGTGGGACTCGAACCCACAATCCGGCAACCGAGCGATCACAAGGAAACGCCTGCCCTTGACCGCTTGACCACCGCGTCGACCCTTTTAGAGATCTGATAACCTTCAATGAGAACAACACACTTATGGCAAAATGATTTCAGATTTCTTATAGAGTTTAAATCTATTTCAGTACTATACCGGACAACATCAGATTTTCTGCTAGTTCTATTAGTTTTTTTTTTTTTTTTTTTGTAGTTATATCAGATTTTTCTGCTAGTTTTATATAGGACATTGTTTTAATATAATTAAATAATCTTATTGATTAACAAGTTCTCCTAAAATCTTTATCTGCAACACATATTTTATAAAAATACCTGAATGGAATTCAAGTTACAGGTAGGTACAAACGCATCTGAAAATTGAATTCGAGAAATCAGCATGGAGCATTTCATTCTATTTTAAATAGTGTTATCTCTGATAGAGTATCCTTCCATTTAATGTTTATTGAGTAAAATCCAGCTTAAATCTCTCAATATCAAAATAAACATCTTTCGCCTGTAAATTGCCACTTCACTGATACTCCAGATTATTCGAAAACAGATAATCGTTGCTTTGCAAATTTTTGAAACATTGCTGCAAATTTCGAGGGTCCATATTCGAGCAATGTATAATCTACCTAGCGAATACCAACTTTAGGAAAATGATGGATGATAATGTCTGAAAATGAAACGTCGAAATCTTTCATATCTCAAAATTTAGTTTTCGTAGTTTCGGTATAATAGAGGGGAAGATGGAGTGTTTGTTGTTTGTATCGGCGATTGCTGCTTCGAGATTTAAATTATCGTACACCGGTGTTAGAGATTATGCGGTTAGTGTTGATTGTCTTATGCGGAGGTTGGAAATGGTAGTTTTAAGTTGGAACACTTTTTTCATGGTTAGGAATTTTTCAATGTGGGGTGAAGTTAGTTATTTCAATTTATTTTTTATATCAGATATTTTTAGAGATGCCTTAATTTAATAGGTATTAGAATAAATAATTTTTGTAAAAACTTGCACAAAAGTTGTGTTTATTGTCGATTTTATTTTACATGTACGATTTTTTGGGGAGCGAATGTCATCTGGAATGAATTTGTTTATAGAAAACTTTTTTTTTTCAAATGGCCAGATACTTTGACCTTCGTCATTCGCCTTTATTGCAGCGGCCAGAGTGTAAACCATTTAGCCGTCCATTGACGTTTCCCCAGGCGCACCAGAGGGGGCGGATCACATTGCGCCCACAACACAAACATCCATGCCTTACGTGGGGCTCGAACCCACAACGTGGCGGTCGAGCGATTACGGAACGCTTGCCTTGACCACTCGAAAACCACGTCGGCGTTTATAGAAAACTTTCGACTAAAATGAGCCATTCATAATTCACTGTTGGTTAAATGATATAATAATAAAATTCTATTGACATACGATTTTATCAATAATTAATTTCTAACCAATAAGTCATTTAAATGGTTTACAGAAATAAGTCTTTTCAAAACATTCTATAAATTCTATAAAGACAACTAAATATTGTAACAGTTCGTTAATATTCAATCATTTTCCTGCTTATTATATATTTGTCAACGTGGAATAGCCGGTATTTGCAATGCCAGTAAGAAAACTTATTATGTGCGCAATATTCGAGTCTCTATCAGGACTGACAAATTCAGTGCTTCCACATAGCCGGCTTCAAATTTCTTTAAAATTTATTTCACTTTATACAAAACTCCAACGGTAAAGTTTGTAGACGAGAACGACACCTACTTGCGAATCTTGTAACTATCGCTAAACCGTTTCGCATCATAGCGCAAAGTTAGCATGAGTCTATTTTTAAGTCTATTCCATTGAAATGCAACGGCCTTTAGTGTTCTTTTTACCATTAAAATATTTCATCTGACTTATCCGTAATAAAAGTCCCCCATTTCGCTTCACTTTCATTCAACAAATATAGATTTGATTTCAGGTGCACAAACCCAGATATCAAGAGACCTTCATATTAAAAATACTCTTTACACAGGAGGCAGTCTTTGAATAAAAACAATCGTCCACGAGTCATTCTGAAACTGCAGTAGCATCCCTTGAATCCAGATGCGCAAGCAAACCTGTTGAACCATCCCCGGTTCCCACCGTTTACCAAGGTATGCAAACGGCAGGTGTTCAAACGGCCGTCGCGTCCAGCTGCCGGGTCCAGTCTTGATCCACTTCTAGCAGTCAGTCGAACTCCGTGGATCGACGATCGGGAGTCAGGATGGGCGTGCGGCCTTGACGATCAGGACGTGTGGGACGGTTTATGGATTAGTTCGATGTGTCAGTCTGGTTTCAAAACTTACCAATTACACGATTTTTTGTGGTCTTGATGGATTTCAGTTTTATCGTTCATGCATCTAAGTATTTCAAAAATGACTCGGCTCGACGTTAAAGAAGCGAAAATTCACACTCAGGTAGATTATGTGTCATATTATTAGTCAGTTGGTAGTACTACAAAAATCGACCACAATAATAAGTAGAAATGAGGTCGGAATGCGCCAGTCTCTTAAGTATTCATTCCTGTGTTTCGAATCAACTATATGTTTTGAATCAACTATGTCTAAAACTTATTTTACACAGTATTTGAAGAATTATACGTGAAATAAGGTTCAACATTAAACAGATGCTTGTTCGTGGTAAATTGCATAAATGACACACAATATGCAGGAATGGATTCTTGAAGAATCCTGGGGCATTCCACGATCATTTTAACCTCTAGTTACCACTAGTCTTGGACGCAAAAGTACCAACTGCGTAATAGTTTGATATAAAATTGACCAGTGCGTGAGTTCTATATTATTTTATTTTATTTTATTCAATTTACGTGGCAACTACAGATGAAATCCAGTTACAGTAGCCACACAAGAAATTAAAAAGTACAGAACATAGGATACAGGAATACTAAGTAGTAAACATGTCAAGCGCATTGAAACAGGCTTTTTTAAAACAGGCAGGAGTCAAGTTAAATATATCAATATCAGGACAATAGGTATTATATAGATCAACAAATTTATAGATAGAATAGCATTTAATGTAGTTGTGTTTACCAGTAGTATTGTGAAAAAGAGTTTTTTTTTCCTGGTATTATTGACAGGTATGTGGAATTCCAGGCAAAGAAGTAAAGTAGGGCAATCAATAGTATTATTTAAAACCTTATAATAAAACAAGAGGCAGGACCAGCTTTTTCTTTTTTTAAGAGACATTAAACTATATTTCTGTCTGAGTTCCCTTGTATGCATATCATAAGGATAATAGCCAGTCAATCTGTAATCAATAGCACGTAATAGTTTATTTTGCACGATTTCTGTCCGTTGAGAATGCAGATTGTAAACAGGGTCCCAAATCATTGCACAATATTCCAAGATTGTTTTAACAAGGATATTAAAAATACAAATAATCGCATCAGAACTGGCAAAAACATTATTAAATGAAGTATAGCGTCTATTTTTAAACGCCATGTGGAATATACATGGAATAGGTTGCATATGCATTTTGTAACAAGACTTGGTTAAAGAATATCTCAGTAGAATTTTGCCTGATTATTTGGCCAGGAATAACTGCATATGAGATCAATCAGTAAAATAACAATTATGAACTTTGAAAAGAACTCTTAAATACAGCATGCAGTAAAAGAAATTATAGATCGATGTCTTACAATATCCTTTCAAAGCAATGTGCGATTCTTACAATCATGAATGTACCATAATCTAGGCAAAATTGCATCCTATATCAATGTATGTAATCTCTAGTATAGTCATAATTTAATGTGGGCATAATGAGAATATAACGAGTACGAAACAGTAAAATATATATGAGCACGAAACATTAAAACTGTTAAACCACAGCTACCAAGCCGAAAACAGAAATGAACAACACTGGCTTAATATGGAGTTTAATTAGACTGGACTCTTCATCAGGTCTGAGCATATAACTCTAATTAATCCTAACAAATGCTTGTTTCAGATAGGGTAATATTAAATTACTATACCATAGCGCAGACTACATCAATAGAAGGGGAAAATTGAAGATTATTAAGAAGTCAAGGATTACCATGAGCCATGGGGCAGAAATTCTGTATACACACACGTGCTATGCAGGTGAGTAGTTGAGACTGAATGAAATAAAGTTGAGGTGCGACCGGGAGAAGAAGAAAATAAACCATGGAATAAGAGAGGAAGAAATAGTTGAAGAGACCTCCACTGAAACCCATCCAGGAAGTAGGAGTTGGGGACAGAACAACCATAATTAAGATAAGGTAAACAGAATGAACAGTGATCATAGATGAAAATACTATAAAAGGGAGGGAGTCTATTACTATAATAAGACTATTACTAATTACTATAAAAGGGAGGGAGGAACAGTGTGAAAGAGTTAACGAGTATGCCACTAAAACCATTTAAAAGGGAGTATAAATTGGCTAAAGTTACATAATTTTAGCAAAAATAATTTTCAAAATATAAAATATTTATGAACCGTATTTTCTATTTTTTGTTTATTTTATTTTGTGCTTATTTTATTATTTTTCATTTTATTATTTTTAATTTGATTATTTTTCATTTTTTAATAATCACATAATAATAATTAACGTTTTTGTTTTTTTATAAATTAGTAGCCGTCATAAGTGGGATTGTTGTCTTGGAAAATATTGTCCTAATAAACTTGTATGATAACTTGAATCATGATTGTAAATGAGTGACAGTGGTGAACTCTTACACGAATTTCTCCAACAGTAAGTAAAGAAAATTTATAAAATCTGGATATTTTTATCTTTCAATAAGAGAATATTTTAATAAAAACATTGTAGCATTCTTTTTCTAAGGAAAAGTGACGTGCCTATTTATTTATCATCATTGAAGGCCTTCATTATAGTATATATATATATATATATATATATATATATATATACTAAATCGAACGTTTAGTGATTTTCCCTCATATATATGTATACAGGGTGTCCCAAAAACAATGACCTCGGAATTTATTCCTTACATATTGATCTTAGACATATATAACGAATTACAAAGTTGCGTAAAAAAAGGTACAGAATTTTATGAAATCGATAAACATTTTCAGGGGATTAAATTTGAAGAAATTCAAAATTTAAATTTTTATACGGCCCCCGTACAAAAACATTTCCAATGAGTAAAATGTGCCCCATACACTAATAAAGTGATGTACAAAATTTCAGCATTTTATCCCAAAAAGTCTCAGAGTTATGAAAAGACAAAAATGCTGACTTTAACCACTTTTCGATGCATCGACTTGGATTCTCAGAGGGGGCTATCTCAGAGTTAGCATTTTTGTCTTTTCATATCTCTGGGACTTTTTATGATAAAATGCTGAAATTTTGTGCATCACCTTATTAGTACATGGGGCACATTTTACTCATTGGAAATGTTTTTGTACAGGGTTCGAATAAAAATTTAAATTTCGTATTTCTTAAAATTTAATTCCCTTGAAAATTTTAAGTGATTTCATAAAATCCTGTACCCTTTTTTTACGCAACTTTTTAATTTATTATATATGTCTAAGATCAATATTTAAGGAATAAAAGTAATGTAGTAATAAATATAAATTTTAATGTTTTAAGTGCTTTTATCTCATGAACGTGTGGCCATAATCTACTCTATTTAATGCAGGCATATTGGCATATGCCTATATAGAACACTCGAGTGCAGATGATATACATAAAATATGAAACGTTGATGATATTACCATGTAAAATGATGTTTTGTTAAACGATATTATCGTGCTGAAAAATATAACAAGTTGCATATGTGTAACCGAAAATTTAGAAAACAAAATAATAAAAGAAATAAAATAGAAATGGAGTAATATACATATGCAATGTGTGTGTGAGAGAGAGAAAAACCCAGACCACACGACTGACCCGAAGGCTTGCAGTAGCTATTTGTGTTGCCGGATGTGTGTGTGTTATGAAACAATAAAAAGTAATGATACAAAATTATGATTTTAAAAAAAAGTAAATCATTAAATTCCGAAATTTTCAGCTGATTACCACCTATGATCCAAAAGAAGCAAAAATGCATGAATACGAGATAAAAAAGTAAATAGTTAGAAAGCCTAGATATGTATAATATTTTCACTGAGCTTACGCACACTTCAAATCTAAAATTTCAAATTTAAAAAATATATATATTGAAACAAACAAAAATGCTTTTACATTGCAAAACTATTTACTCAGTTCGTGTTAAAATAATATCAAAATCAATAATTGTTTTCTTTCGCAAACATATAAAATTCAATGTCTAAAATACTACCTGTTTAAAAAAATTATGCACAAATGCATCTATGCTAAGATATATATTTAAATACAAAGAGTTAAGACATATTTCATCATCTGCATCGCTATATTGTCAAAGCAGTCCTTACATTTATTGATAAATTATTACTCCATCACAAAAGAAGCATAAAGATTTGATATCCCCATATCTTACGCAACAAGCTCCTATTTGCTCATCTCCATTGCACTTTCTTCCACAGCTACATATAACCCTAAATCAAAACTGCAATAAAACCCCCGTTCTGTGTCTAATGTCGTATGAAATCACCAAACGAGGGTCAGACCTGGAAGTTCACCACAGGAACACGTATTTGCAGCTGTTTCCACTATTACAATGTTATTCCCAAATAATTATATTTTCCAAAGAGGCATGAATAGATAATAGAATCCTTGGTGTTCTGTTTTCCGAATTAATAAAAAGTGGAATATCGTCTGCTTGCTTTTCTTTTTTTACTATTGTGACCGGTTCTGTAGCTATTCAAAGAGGTCTTCAAGGATTGTAGCCATTTTTTCTTCTGTTTAAGAGTTTGCTTTATCACCATTTTATTTGCATGGTCATTTTAATCGTTAATTATATTTTATTGGAGCTAATAAGGCGTCTGAAACAGTGGAGAATCTCAGGATGTGGTTTCCTAACATAGTCGTATTATGTTTTCTCCTAAAATCTCTCAGTGTTTGAATGACTGTAAATGTAAATGACGGTACATATGTAAATTAATCATTATGGCAATAAAACTAAATTTAAATCAACATGGCTGCATGAAATTTATCTAATTGTGAATGTTTGATCTGTTGCAATATATACAATATATATTCTTGTGAAATTCCATAATACAGTAAATTTCCATTAATCCGTTACAAAATTGTTCGCCACTCCCGATAATCCGGCATGTCTCTCGAACGGTATTCTAATCATTCAGAAATGTTCGTGGGTTTGCAAAATTATGCGTATTTTTGTTCATTAAAGTTTGCCTTATAGTGAAATAATTTCAATTTTTTTTAAACACATTGTACAGTGCAATACAGTCTGTGTAACGTTTAAGCCATATAAATATCACATATATTGTCCATTATTTTGCTTTAAATTATTTTCCCAGTTTTTACACATTTATTAATTTGATATCCGATAATCCAGAAAATTTAGTAATTCGATACTATTGAAGTCACAACCGTACCGGATTATCAGACGTTTACAGTATGTACTCTACAAATAATTCGATATATATTACTACCAGTATTTTTTTAGTTTAGAATTTATGTATTTAATCTCTAGAATTTACGCATTTAATGTTCCAGAAACAATAATGATTCAGCCCTAAAATAAGCCATGTATCACAGTTTCACAATCTGGTATCTGTATTATTCATGCATTCCAGAATTATACTGTTGAATTTCAGTTTTAAAAGTGAATATGCAATTCTCGTTCGTGATACGATAGTGTTTCGTCTTTGGGCAGTTTACTTAAAATTCATATTTCGTGACAATTTAAATATGCATACATTTCATGAAATTTTCAAGATATGAAACCTGATAATCATATTTTTTTTTCTAGACAAACTTTATTTTTTCAATATTACAATTATTATTTTATTTTTTTCTTATTGGTTATGCATTCTTATGAGTAATTTTTAAATCAGCATTGTATTTTTCTTTTGTCATTAATCAATAAAAAGAATGCAAGTTAGTCTTCAGTTGATTAATGAATTATAATTTACATTGTAAGTGTGCTTTTCAATCAGCCCCTACAATATCTGAAAATTGTATTAATTTATACCGTATAATGATACGGTATAATTTTCCATATAAGTTTAGAGTGCAATTATTGATATGAGAAGCAAATTATGATATAATTAACTTCTTTGTACAAGGTCTGTTGAATACAAAAATTTCAATATACATTATAATTATGTGTTGCCAATAGACCACTACTATAAAGTATGGTATAGTAGAGGACTCAGTATATAATGTGTATAATTTATTCAAAATGCAAGTATTTTATTGGAAATAAATTCAAAATTATATTCAGTTAAGAAATTGCAAATATAGTTATTATTGTGTACTGACAAATTCCTGAAACATCTTAAAACTATGTTAATATATATGGTTGAGTAATCAGTATAATTTTATTCATATTTTAAGATCTAATAATAAGAATTGATTAAAATGGAATAGAAAATTGTATTTAAATTCGAGGATGGTAACAAATACAATGTAGTTTACTGCACAGATTGAAAAATTTGAATTGTTTTACTATATGAATTAAAATATTTCCAACATACAATTGAATATATACAATTGCATACTTTTTGAATATATAATATATTTTGAATATATATTCAATTGCAAGGTAGGTAAACATGCAAAAAATATTTAATAAGCTTAACATACAAGATTGAAAAAAAACTGATTTCAAAGGTAATACATGGCGGTTATTGTCAGGATAACAGCGACAGGGAATAAGTACAAATAAAGACAAAAACGTGTTAATGTTTGCGTATTTATTTTGCAGAAGGATTTTCTTTCACCTTTGAAACGGATAAGTACATTTACCATGCTGTGTTTAAAAAAGATTTATTTTGCATATCCAGGTGAAATATTGTTAAAGGAAAACTATTTGAAATAGTAAAGTTGAAATTGGTCTTAATTGGCACATTTCTCTTAATGTCAGAAATTTTGAAAAATTATCTCGCACTAATTTCGAATATATACACTTGATTACAATTGACATTATTTCAGTAAATATTTCACATTTCATATACAAGTACAACTTTAGACAAAAATAAAATTGCTTGTAAGTGGTGATCCAAACGTAAAGAAAACAATTCCTCCGCTAAACAATTCCTTCACTTCAACATGGAGAATATTTTGAATATTTTACCCGGATTCGTGTCTGGCTCGTGCTTTTTAGCCATCATGCATTTATTTTATCCCATAAGCGCAGGAAAAGAAGGAAAATGCTTGCATAATATTTTCTCGAAAATATTTTATTCTAAAAATGATTTATTTCTCAATCTCCCTAAAGCTGAATACAATGAAGCAGAGAAATACCAAAGGGAAATGTATCAAAGTCACAAATAACTGCATCTTCCACAACTCCTATCTTGTATGTTTTGATTAAAGAAATACTTTTTGTGTTTAATAAAAACGAAAACAACCCAATTTTGGAAAATTTATTTTTATTTTTTTAATTTTCCTGTTCTGATTTTTTCTGTTCAATATAATATTTGATCGTGCGGAATAAAAGAAATCGTTGGACTTTGATTGTAATTTGTTTTTCAGTTTTCATTTAGAGTATTCTATTTTAAATTGTTTTTGATTAAGAAGTGCAGAAGTTAGTGGTCGGCTACCTTTATTTAAATTGCACGCCAGCATCAAAATTAAGTTAAAAATTCCTTTTTGAAAAGTATGTGAATATCATTCCTTCTTTAGTATATATGTTTCCTTCTTCAACCCAAACCGTTTGGTCTACCTGAAAGTGTAAGGTATCTGTTTGAACAGCCGGAAAATATGGTTCTGTGAAAGTCTTTATATGGTTCCTTGAAAGTCTTTATATAGTTCCTTGAAAGCCTTTATATAGTTCCTTGAAAGCCTTTATATGGTTCCTTGAAAGTCTTTATATGGTTCCTTGAAAGTCTTTATATGGTTCCTTGAAAGTCTTTATATGGTTCCTTGAAAGTCTTTATATGGTTCCTTGAAAGTCTTTATATGGTTCCTTGAAAGTCTTTATATGGTTCCTTGAAAGTCTTTATATGGTTCCTTGAAAGTCTTTATATGGTTCCTTGAAAGTCTTTATATGGTTCCTTGAAAGTCTTTATATGGTTCCTTGAAAGTCTTTATATGGTTCCTTGAAAGTCTTTATATGGTTCCTTGAAAGTCTTTATATGGTTCCTTGAAAGTCTTTATATGGTTCCTTGAAAGTCTTTATATGGTTCCTTGAAAGTCTTTATATGGTTCCTTAAAAGTCTTTATATGGCTCCTTAAAAGTCTTTAAGCAGAGCCGTAACTTTGTTAGGAAATGTACACGAAAGCACACAATAGATCTGTCTATGGTGAATAAAAATGCGCCATCGAATAAAAGTTATTAAAATAATTATTTTAATTATTTAAAAATGTTGATACGTTCTAAAATAAAAATATATTTCCCTACCAAAACACACATTTTGTGTGTTTTGGTAGGGAAATATATTTTCCCTACCAAATCCCTTCAATGGTGGCTCATTTTGAGCCACCATTGATTTGAATCAATTCAGTAGTTTAAACTGTAACTGAAGAAAATGGAGAAGATATCGGGATTTTCAAAATTTTAAAATTCTAAAGAAAATATATCTTTAAGTTCAAAATAATATGTACCCCCCCTCCAGAATACACAAAGTGAACCATAATTGAAAATCAGCTCAGTAGTTTAAACTGTAGCTGGAGAAAATGGCCGAAAACTCATGATTTTTTAAACTCTAAATAAAGTAGATTTTCATAGAGAAATATCTACCTCCCTTCAAGACAAAAATGAGCCACCATTCATTAAAGCTCAGTAGTTAAGACCAAGACCGTCACCATTGGTGGAAAAACATGCGCTATGCCGACTAATGAAAAAAGTGTCGTAAAATTATTGTTTCTCGTGTACTACCGCAGCAATTATAATTTCTTTTCTGTTTTCCTCAACTTCATGATCACATTACAAAACAAAGATCAAGTCTTCTGCCATTTTGGCTGAGCGACAGATCTCTTAACATCGGGGTTTATCACGTTACATATAATATACAATTATCGGCTTCGGTTTTGGATATCTATTTGACGGAACAGAGCATTACCGATTTCCTAAAATATATAATATACATATATACAAATGTTAAAATAATAAAATAAATTACAAAATATAAAATAGGAAATTGAAAAATAAAATGGCAAATTTGATTGAATTGTAAATTCATGTTGCCTTATCTATGTCGCACTAATGCAGCGTGCAATTGTAGGACTTTGAATGCTTAAATATAAATAAAAACAATGTACATACGCATTAATCAATGATTATGATTCTAATAACATTTATAAAATATGATGTATTATTATAAATGAGATTAAGATATTTATAAATGTAAGTGAATACTCAAAGTAAATACTTGAATAAAATAAATATCCCACTAATAGTAAGCCCGACTAATAGTAGTCGGACTAAATATACTTCGACATAATAGTAAACGACAATATATTAAGACTAAATATTATTTAATTCATTTTCAATGGTTGTTTGCTATTCACATACTACACCAAATCTTGAATAAATACTATTAAATATATAAAATAATGAAAACGTAATATGGCCAATCATCCGTTCACAAAATTGGGTATGTTTTTTGTCTTGCCGAATTATGCCCAAGTTACTATAATAAGCCTCCCCGTATTATTAAAGCTAGTATGAAAATAATATTATGAACCCTTTGGGAACGGGAAAACCGAGCTTTGTTTACACAGAATGATATTATGAGGAGAAAAGTAGTTTATGTAAAAGAAGTTTTTCCAGTAATTTGTTCTAATTTTATAGATATAAACATAATTTATAAAACAGATGATCCCATCTGGTGCCTCGACGAATATGGGACTTCATGAGCTCCCAGAATCAGCAACATGAATGAACTTGTTCAAGGGTCAATAATTTTGCATCAGTATATGTTTCTTCTAATAATTTGTTTCTATCCCGGAAGTGGCCATGCTGCTGGGTCTTCTCTTCAAGAAGATCAAAGAAATATACTATCATTGACAAGAACAACTTCCTTGTAGAAAACAGTCATCAGTCAGTTAGGTGACTATATATATATATATATATATATATATAATATATATATATTATATATATATATATATATATATATATATATAATATATATATATTATATATATATATATATTATATATATTATATATATTATATATATATATATATATTATATATATATTATATATATATATATATACACACACGTTTGTATATTATGTGTTAGAGTACGCTGCTTTCTTATCTTATACCTTCTGACTATGGATCTATGAAGTTCAAAACTCCCTTAGTAACGATGACGTCTGTAATGTAGTAATAACAATAAATATTAATGTTTTAAATGTTTTTATCTCGTGAACGTGTGGCCATAATCTACTTTATTCAATACAGGCATATTGACATATGCCTACATGGAACACTCGAGTGGGCCTGATATAAATAAAATGCGGAACGTTGATGATATTTAGCATGTAAAATTATATATTTTGTTAAACGATATTATAGTGCTAACGAGGGTAATATGTTGCATATGTGTGACCGAAAATTTAGGATATAAAATAATAAAAGAAAAACGCATTCTAAAATCAGTTCCACGATTTTCTTTCAGTCACGCTATATATTTTCTTTAAGGAATCACGGAAGTTTACATATCCAAATCGGCATCAATGTGCACAATTCTGGCGCATGCGTAGTCCTGTTTTAATACCGAAATATTTATATTACATGAATTGTACCGAAAACTTATATGCAAGTCTTTGAATTCCAGTTCTATTTGCAAGAACCATGTTGTATTCCTATATAACTGCATATTTTACTATTCTAAACAGAATTTGAAACATATTTTTTTAGATGAAAATGATAAACGTTATATTTCTTTTATTACATTGGATTGAAAAGTATTTTCTAATTACACGAAGAGTAGTTATCACCGTAGCAAATATGCATTATTGGCAATCCAATATTATTAACTCGAGTAATTGCAGTTAACTTTGCATGACATCAAACACTGCAGAATCCCATCATTTACATGAATATATCAGAATGTGACATAACGAAATCTGTGTAATACGGAAATATGTCTAAAAGTAATCCCACTTGATTCAGGATTGATTTTACATAACTTATTTCATTCCTTTGAATCATTTCTTTGCTATAATAAACTGGGTCACAACGTAAAATGAAGCACAAAGAAATATAAATAACCAATCGTCCATAACAATGCGTTCATTTTGGAAATCATATGGATTTCTTTCTTCAGAAAGTCTGGATCTGAACGTCCAAATAAGCGCAAGAATATGTCTGTCACATTAAAAATGTCTAAGAGGTAGATCTCGGTACAGTAGGGCCATCTATTATAACGAAAGGGAAGTAAAACTAGAAAAATATTATTTATCTTTATTTGCGCGCTATTTGCGTTGTGAACCATTTCATTATTGATGTTTTGCAAAATGGCATGCTATACTTATTTCTTTAACTACCCTGTAGAACTTTATTTCGCATATGCTATCCGTCACCCTGTAAGCATTATATTTTTTCCAACTGCATACCCTGCACACCTTGAAATATTTCACTTTCACATCGCGAAATCTGCTTTTAAGATAAATATTAAACACCTAATGTACACCATCTTCCACTAGCCTTTTTATCCTTTCCGCCTATCTTGCATGGTATTTACTGGAGTGAAAAATCCGTTAAGTCTGTTTCAATTCTAATGAATTTAACGTCACTTTACGCACTTTAATTTCGGGAACAGATTTTGCTTATTTCATCTTTTTTGTGTTTATTTTTAAGATTTGCGTCCTTCTCTAGCAACAGCTAAATGAAATTAAAGCAGCCGTAAATAACTCACTGTATCATAGTAATAACTTGTCAGTAAGTGTCGCGCTCGCTCGCTTTTGTTTGTCTGTTACGGTTATAGATTCGAAGGTATTGTTTTATTTTGTGGCCGAGTGTATTAAGTTAATATACTTAATTTGATTTTTATTAGATAGGCTGTATTATCTTCCCGTACCTATTTCGGTTCTTATTTAATTACGTCTCCACGTTATTATGAAATGCATTTTTCCTTTACCTCTACAACGTTTCATGCATTTGCCATTTCTCGTCTGTTTTACATTTATGCACATGCATGTAACTAATTTAACTGGAGAACAATAATCTTTCAGAAATCCAAACTATCTAAATGAAGAACACGGATTATCTTAGATGAAATAAGTCTAATGAAAATCATTCAACAAATTTGTCAATTCTGGTGATTCTCTGGTAAATTGTTCTGATGAAAGTTACTAAGTGGGCTCTGCTAATGTTACTATAACGGTGTTGGTCGCACTGTCATTTTGGTCTTATAAAAGGGACGGTTTTATATTCGCGAAGCCGGTTGACATCCTTATAATTAATTTATATGTTTGCTTATGCGTTAAACGTTTACGAATTTGTTTCAAAAGTAGCATATTTTTTAATTAAAAGTTGCGTCTTTAATTTTAATGAAAACGAAATTCAAAATTGTTGTTTTTATCAGGTTTCGAGCCACATATAATAGAACAAAACTTAATCATATTTTGTTGAAATTTAGGATATTCTACGTAGGGCGAATTAATTCATTTATTGTGTTTTCGTTCCATGTTTCGGTTTGCTGGGCTGTTTTTCTTTCTACTTTCAGTTTGGCCCGGATTCATAATCCACGACATTAATATTTATTCCCCTCTGTCACTTCTATTTACTTCCACTTCATCTTTTACTTTCTTTATATGCATATAATTATAAAGAAAGTATTGTGAAGGGGGGTTGTAAGTTTTGTATCAAATTTCATTCGAATCGCTTCAGTCCTTCGTGAGATATCGTCTCCACAGAGTCACTGACACACACACACACAGACAACACCTCAAAAATGTTCGATTCGTGATCAGGGATGCTTGAAACGTGTTCTCCCGTCGAAAACTCGAATTCGAAATTTCTACCCCGCCACAATACTTTCCTTATACATTATACTATGTATATAAGGAAAGTAAAAATATTACCTATTTTTTAAATATGTTCACTTTTCATAAGTAATATCATGCGATAAATTGGTTGCCATCGTTCTCGTGAATTTAGATAGTTCCATTCATGGAAAAATATACTTTAGGTAATACTTTTGTATTTGGAAGCCAATAGTCAGTTATCTGCTACAAGAAAAACTTATTTCTCCGTCCATAGCGCTGGGGGAGATTTTGGCGGTATGTTGCCAACTTGGCGACTTTTTAAATGTTGCAAAATTAACGAAAATATCGCCAAATTGATAAAAATGACGCTAAATCAATGAAAATGACGACTAGATGATGAATTTATTAAAGTGTTTTAATATATGAACTATATCACTTATTCAGGATGCTGATGATTGTTTAGAGTTGCACGAAGTATAAGTTAATTGAGTATTTTGAAATAGTTTTACATGTTGCCATCCTGTGAATTGTCCAATGTGCAATTCAGCGATAAAAACACAGCGCCGTGTATCTTATGCATTATTTTTTTATTGTAAAACTAGTAAATACATTGCATTATATAAGGAAAGTCATGTGCTGCCCACATCAGATTTTAAACTTCGGGTTTATTGGTTGCCTTGTACTATCGATAAGTGATCCACTATATACTCAAAACAGTTGTAGGCTCCATTATTATTCTAACTGTGCTTAAATGTGTTGCTCAAGTTTTTCTAATTCATTTATTATGCATACTTAATATGTTATGAAACATAATCAACCTACTCTGAATATAGCAAAACATTATGCGTAAAACCATTGAACTCAATGTCATGTTGCAAACACAATCTACAATATTATTTCCTCAAGATTTTGAAAAACATTAAACTGTGCTTCTACAACGGTTATCTACTATTTGTTCCACAACCCCAACACACCCTCATAGATAATGCACACGAAAGAGTTGAAAATATTTTTACCACTTCGCAAATGGCAGCGCGATGGAAACTTGCATTTACCACAGTTGCCAACGATTGATTTAAAAAAAAAATGTATCCAGAAAGTAATTTCGTGCCAGTCTTCACGCAAGAACCTACACGGAAAGAGGAGCCCTCTGTGAGACCTAAAAGCAATTGCGTTAACGCATAATTCAAACCTCAGGGTTAACATGTTCGAAATTTTAGTCGCACCGCTTCTTTTACACAAGATCGTCTGCGAGCGAGCGTAACAGACGTGCTCAGGCATGTGAAAATTGTATTAATCATGCAAAAGGTACAGGGGAAAATATCACTGTTGTATGCACAAAATGTTGAAAATCCATTAGAGGCTTCTTAGCAGTTATGGAACCGCAATGGGAAAAATGAATTATTTGGAGGGGATCTTTTTGTACCCAGTACTACTGCTCTATGCGTCCACTGAGTTCAGGTTGCTAAGGTTAATTGAAACAAAGCGGTTGCCAAGTATGGACAATAGGTGGTTACTCAGCTTTGAGGAATATAGAGATAATGAAAAACTATGAATATTTTGATCGGCATAAATAGTTTAAAATCTATTTTGAGTTCGGACTTGGTTTAAAATGGTAATAGAAATAAGTATTTGCATTGCGTTGTGTACTGAAATTGTATTCTTATAGGGATTTTATTTAAAACTAATTTTGAAGCCAGGGATATTAATAGTCTTATTAAAAAAAAGTTACACCATAAGTTTATAAGTTTTATTTTTGCTTAACGATATATGACGCTTAGCGTCGAAAGTAATTGCCTTTCTAAAGATTTACTCAGTTAGATTTTGTTAGATATAGTTAGACATTTTTAAACTTCCCCTCACATATCCTCCAACCCCCATTTGTCAGAATCGTAAATATGGCTCTGTAAAGTTCTGCCTCATGGTCGGTACTACTATGTTTGCAAAGATTAAGCCTTTTTAGTCACCAGGAAGGCATCTGGAGGGCATGAAAAGACTTTTCAAACATCCCACTTTTGCAGATCCGGAAAATCAGAATGCGTTTGGTTTTCCCTCTTGTTCGATATTATAATTCTGCAACGATTCAATCATCTATGTTCCTGGGGAGGGGGGATCATCTGCAGGGTCTGAAAAGACAAAAACGCGTCACACAATTATTATATTTGATTATATACAATTATTTCGTTGTATTGTGCATTTATTTAAATAGCATACTACAAATCATGGTTATAAAACATATTTTTTGTTATTAAAGATTATCACTTTGAGAGTTGCTATATTATTCATAAAAGCAATTAAAAACAAAAGCACAATGCTTTTTTTATCACAGATATTACTAAATTTTCATTAATTCAATGATCATGAGTTATATCAAACAATATTAGAAATATTACTAGCAGCTTAAAAAACTGCAAAATACTAAATGTTTCTTTGTTAGATATGCTTTATGATATGAGGATGTAGTTAAGTACAATCATTTTAAACCATAGTATTTGAACATAGTATCAATCATAGTAGAATTTAAATTACAATTGTGTGAATGTTGTTGTTTAAGTACATAAGAAAGTGCAATTTTGTCTTTAAGAGGGAATGACAAAATGCAAGGAACAAATCTCGGCAACTCCAGAAATCGTCCTATTTTGGACCACATTGCCGTTTACATCATTTCTTGGGTGGGAACAACAGCTGGTACTTTTAATGTATATTGAAAACTTGGACGTTTTTTTTTTCCCAAGTAGACAGGTAAATACATACGAATTTTAAAATAGTTTTGTACGTAAATTTTATCATGGTATATTTAGTTCAGAGAATTTAAGATACGAGATCTATTTAGAACAAGGAATAGTTAATATACATGATATATTTGAAATCTATCATGTTTGGTGCATAAAAATTGATGTATTCTTTAAAACAACCTTTGCAGAATATGAGATATGAGTATTTTTAAATTTATATATATAATAGGATTTTACTGGTTTATAAATTCTTTAATCGAATATCTTAATATCTAACACATATTTAGCATACATAGTATATCCTGACTTTATCGACTCATTATAAAGATATGTATCTCAACTTTAGTTTCAACTTCAGGCATATATATATTTTTTAGTCTTCTCGTAAACCCTTAATTAAGATCCCTGAAAATGTCCAATTTTCTTCTAACTTCGCTATCTAATGCTATTATCACGAGCTTTTCTAAACCCATAACTTTAAAACTTTAAGGAAATGCTCTATAATAACGTGCTATTCTGTTTCACACAACCAACCTCGAACCATCTTAGTATTGATTATTTTCTCCACTTCTATTTTCTGGGGCTTGCATGTAGTGTATTATTTGAAACGAACTTAATGAAAATTCTTAACCTGCCTGTGGAATTGGATTCTATTGATCGTGATGATCGCATACACAGACGTTGGAATATCGAGTGCTTTTCGAATATTTCGCAATTCTTGTCTAATTTTCCCCAATAGTATACTTTTTCTCTCTGCTATTTTGAATGAATAAAATATTAGAATTGATTGTAGTAAAATGCTTTCCACTTCAATTTGGTGAAGCTTCTAAATTTTAGGGGACTTTGTTACTTTATACTGGCCATGAAGTGCTATGGCAAATATTAAAATATTAGTAATTTTTTATTTGTTGGTAATTTCATATATTACTTGTTTTAACGTATTAAATTTATTACTCATTTAAATCTATTTGTAAATTTTTGACAATATTACTTCGACTTGGTAATGAAATTGGGGATGAGAAATATAATTAGCTAGAGGAAAATGCAGAAATGTCGCTTAATCAAACCAGAAAATCATAATCATTTAGTAATAATATAGATGCAATTGCCACACCATTACATCAGCCATGGCAAAAATGATATATAAATTAATTCCAGCTCGTAATAATGCGTATGTACGAGGATGGTTAGCATGTTACATAATGACTAGTAGCAATTTCCATTGTTTAATAATTTATTCATAATACATTTTTCAATTGAAAATAGGAGCCAAACAATTCATTTTAATAGTTTGACTGACATTGTCCAGCTCTTATTTTGACTTTCACACCCAGACTTTTTGCTCTGAAAATGGAAACTCCAAATAAATTCCATAACGAACAACTGTTCATCTTTTTTATTTGCACTGCATTTTACGTTATAAACCAGTTTATTATATAAGTTGCCTATAAAGGCTAACCATTTAGCTACATTTCAATAAAATTCTAATTACGACTGTTTGTATCGAGTTAAATGTTCCTTTAAATTAAATCAATATTTCTTATTTTCTGAAATACATTTGATAAATAAATTTGTTTAAAATATTCTTTTTAATGAAAAATATAATTAAAAAAATAATTAAAAAAATACACGGATTGACATTAAACATCAGTGTATTTTTTATTATTTGGTTTTATACATAAAATGACATGTATAATGTTTACGTTTACTACAGGTGACTCTTTATAAACCAATTATAGATACAGAGGCTAATTTGATCAGAACCTACTGTTTAGTGTGGATTTTGAACCACTACGGTTATTCAGGCATACTCTGAATTCTACCTTTTTTTTAGTATACATCAAATAGTAAGTAAGTGCAATGAAATAGTATAAAATCCAGACTAAATTAAAAGCAAAAGTATAGTAAGAACGGAGATCGTCAATACATTTATTTTTTTTATCAAAAAGAACAACATAACAGCATTTAACATAATGAAACTTAAAAATATTTATTACTAGCAACATACCCGTTCTTCGTATGGAGTATATATTATAAAGAAACTTATAATTAGCAATCATGTGCAATTTCTATTAAAATATGAAATTTATTGCTCCTAAAGAGAAGTTTAAGAATATCTGTTCTGACTATGCAAAATTATCTTCACGGGCAGATCTGAAGAATAAAACATCCTGGCCCCTTTTGGAAGCAAATTTACAAAAAAAAATAAAAAAAGGAATTGAATCAATATATGCAACCCCGTACTATTTATATTGTCGCAGATTAGAAAATATGCCAGTGTTAGTAGAAGATTACCCGTATTACAATATAAGTCTCAAAATTATTTGCCAAAATAAAAGAGATGAAGTAATAAATTGAAAATATCAATAATCCCCGTACTCTTTATACCAGAAGGTCGTAATTGATCCCAATATATGCCAATATATATCAAAACATATGCCAATATATATCAAAACATATGCCAATATACCTGCACTACTTATATTCTCGTAGATTAGAAGATATGCCCGTGAAATTGTAGAAGATTACTCGTACAATGTATAATACATGAGTTAAACAATTTTTGTCATAATTAAACAATTGCATAATAACTTGAAAATATTAATAATACCTGAATCAATAATCCCCGAAAATATCAATAATAATAACGTTTAAATCTGAAGACCGCAATTGATATTATCCAATCAAAAATGCTATAAGAAAAATCAAATCGTTCTTTTCTAAAATATATTTTTATATCCATTTATTTATTATTCAAATCGAAAAAATGATAATTAAAATTAACAGATAGATTTAATTTAATTGCGTTTCTGAGCAACATGATATAAGATAAAATCTTCCTCATAAACTGCGAAATTAAATAACCATTTTGATTTCTTTATACTTTTCACTGTTCAGTAAACGCTTGTTTAAAATAAACCATGGAGATACATTTCCCATTTAAATCATGTTTCAAACAATTCATGTTTTCAGAAAGTGGCTAATTAGCGCAAAAAATCTCCCATCAAACGCAGAAATTAAATTATAATTCACTTTCAAACGATTTTCAAGCTTTTCGCTTGGATAAACTACGGACTTAAAGAGTAGAACTCCTAGGAAAAAGTTTCGTTTTTCATTAATATCTCGACAACTCCTGGTCTTAGATACTCGAAACTTGGGCTAAATTTATGAGGGGCTATTTCAAGGCTATCCACAAAATTTCATCAAATTCGATTCTCAGCCGTTATCCCGTGATGATGAGACAAACGAAAATTTCGTTTTTTACTAATATCTCGAGAACCACTGATCGTAGAAACTTCAAAAATAGACTAAATTTTAAGTGGGATTATTTCCAGGCTACCCACAAAATTTCATCAAATTCGGTTCAGCCGTTCTCCCGTGATGACGGGACAAACAGACAGATTTTCAATTTTATATATATAGATAACTTTATAGTAACGCAATTCGCACGTTTTGAATCAATTCAGTTTTAGATGAATTCCTTACCTTTCATAAAGATCATTGCCATAATTTATGATATTGCAAACAAAATTTAAAAACTGGTAGATAAAATTAATAACACATTACAGAACAGATGTCAAATATTTTTATTAAACCTGCCATTCCGAACACTTTACGCTGGACCATTCTGTGTATAGATATCAACTAGAATTCAGGACCCTGCAATTGATAAAGCTGATTTCGCCAGATTTGTAGTTTTTGGGTTAAGGGTCAGCTACCGCGGGACGCCATTTTATACATCAATAACTCGACCGTAAGATATGTCAGAGGGTTCAAAAGTCAATCGACGATACGTTGCTTACAAAGAAGATAGAGGCGACATTAGAATGCAGTTAGGTTCTAAATGTAGAGGTAAACGATAATTAGGGGTACTGAAGGTCATAAAGTACATTTTTCTAAATTTTATATTGACAAATTTTATGTCCAATTACAGTAGTTTATAGCTGATTCTCATTTCATATTCACTATCAATTATATGCATGAGATTATGTAATATATAATTGGAACTTAGTATAAGAGAATACGAACATATTTACAATCTTATTCATGACGGAAAATACATGGATGTATATGCTGACATATCAGGATCTTTTCTTAACAATTAAATAGCAAGTTAATTTACATACAATGTAATAAAGGCTCTCCCTCAGTAATGAATATGCTCAAAATTGTAGAATAAATTGCTCAAACTGCTATCAATATTATATAAAAATAAAATAATTCATTATTATAATAGAATAAATATAATAAATAACGGTATTCGATTTCAGAGGCTGCCGAAAAAACATTGAAAAAAGTATTACCTTTTAAGAAGTTTCGTTTGTAAGATGTTCTTCTAAAAATTTTCTTTATTGAAAAATATAAGTTAGCAACAAGTCAATCCAATTGATATATTTAATATATTCGGCTGATTTATATAACTAACTTTTACTTGCATAGCGACTTTCTAACTTTGTGCCTGTACTGATTATTCTGCTAGTATTGTTTCAGGAATTACCATTGTTCTCCGTGGGAGATACTGCTATGAAGACCTTAAAGTTCGGATAATTCATTTTATAATCATACAAATTATAATAAATATGCTATATAGTTCTAAAATTTTGCAAAATTTACTTAGCAAAAAATCTATGGTGGCTTCTGTCCGATGGAGCCGAAGTGGTTTTGCGTTAATAGCATTTCGCAATATAAAACTCCAGTAAAGTTCAATAATTTTAATCGAATTTTTTAGAGTCGTTTGTTTTGTTTGCACATTCAAAGCGCTACCAGTTTCATTTAAAGTTTTATTCTGTTACATTAGTTTCATTTCTTTGTATTAACTTCATTTAAAGTCCAATTCCTTTACATAAGGTTCAATTTATTAAGTTTTATGTGCAGTTTCATTTCGTTACATTAAATTTAAAAGTTTCGTTTCTTTAGCTAAAGTTCATTATTTAATTATTTTTTTCTTAATTTCGTTTTTTAGCTAGCTGTACATAAGAGTTTAAATTTAGAATAGCGCGTTTTCTTATACGTGTATATTCGTTATCCAGATTCCATGTCTGCAACTTACAGACATGAACGCCTATACACAAAACGTAAACACAAACCAGACAGACAAAGAGAGAGAGAGAGAGTCTTCCAGAAGAAGTGTTCGAAGATCCCTCTGGTGTTGAAACGCGTTTTTCCAACACAACTTTGAATAAAATATAAATACACTTGTAAATAATGTTTTCACAGAAATTTACAAACATATATTTCCACAAATATTGCACTCACAATTAACAAGTTCAACAAACTTCCAACTTTTACAGTCTTTGTCCACTCAAATCTTACACATCATCTTACTCACGCCTCTTTGTTTACTTCCCATTTATAACGTCTCAGGAACAATTGACTCTAATGAATGTAAATAAAAGCAGTTTCTTATCTCAAAACGCTTCGTTCTAACAAAATTCCAAATTTTCCATTTCCGTGACCAACCGCATCCTATTTGTAAGTTCGTCTGTCTGACACGCACAACATTTTCAACATGATACTCACGTTCCTTCTGCATAATAGTCGTCCCCGTCTTGGCATCTGATACTGTAAGTAAATAGATTTTACAAATGATGTCCAAGGCTGAAACAAGGATTGTCCTGACCAGTAATAAGCACTGACATCGAAAATCTCATTACTGTTCATCTATTAAGGTATGTATTCTGAATTTGCTTCATATCAGTCATTTGTTAAGGAAATTTGAGCCGAGTTTTAGTTTCTCATTATGGCATCATATTCGAAAGGTGTTTCGGTTAGATGTTGTACGTTGAATTAATGTTGCAGGAAGAGAAGGTTTTAAAGAATTACCATAGGATGTCGGTGTGCTTGGGAGTATTTTGCATAAAATGGAAATGTTTAAATACAGAGAAATGAATGATTCGAGTAAATTTAATCAATCACCGTAACGAGAGACGACTCAAAAGGTTCAAGCAAACGAATACCTAACTCAAAGTTACCATTAATGGAATGTTTCTCATTTACCAAAACGCATAAAGAAATGCAAGTTATACTTATAATAAAAATAATGAATTTTAAAATGCATTTTTTAAAAATAATATATAGAATAAAATGCAGTGTATAATATTTGATGCAATTAAGTAAAGAGAGCCACTTTGCGCACAATCAATAATAAACTGGATCAAGGCGCAAAATGCAACACAAATAGAAGTAAGTAAACATACGTGCGTTATCCCAAAATACGTCTTAACCTTATTAGAATTCTCTCTAAATTTTACATCAAAGTGATATTATCTTCTATCAATAAAATAAAATTATCTTCTTTCAAGAACCATAATGAATAAATCAATGATTGGGGCATTGAACAAGTTTCTTGTCAATACAAACTGTCGTATATGGGTCAAACTAAACGTACCTCTATGTACCGCGGGAAAAATGAAATCCAATGGTTTTCCGAAACGTACGTATGCTTACTTATTTTTATTTGCGCTGCATTTTACTTTATGATCCAGTTTTTATTTGATATAATTCTTGAATGAGTAAAAATCAGCATTGTAATTTGATAAAATAGTCGGTTATGAAAAATATATATATAAAAAAAAACTTAGTTCAAACCAAATAATTAGACCACCGCTATCCATCCAATCAGACATGATCTTTCCATTATACTACTGTGATGATTAAATTTCTTACAATCCTTAAAGTGGACGTACCTGTTCTTTAAAAATAATTTTCTCTCATACTTATCACTCTAAACACAATGCAGACATTACTAGGCCTTAGCATTATCTTTAAGATTTCACATCAATGAGCAGCTCCTGATATATACTCCTGCATACGCTCCTGATATATACTCCTGTATACGCTCCTGATATATACTCCTGTATACGCTCCTGATATATACGCTCCTGATATATACACTCCCATCATTTCACTTTTTTTTTTCAATATAGGATAGCAGCTCCCTGTTTGGTTTCATTTTTCTTAAAATGACATTGACACAAATTCCGGTAGTATTAAAGCATGAGGCATCTACGGCACATAATGTACAAAGTTAAGCCTGTGTGCATGGGGACATTACAAAAAGCGCATGTCTCACCGGAGAATCCGACCTCAGGCTGGACAGACTCCTTTCCATCCATTGATTTGCAACACATATCATTTATTTTCTAAATCGTTTTACAAAATAACACTTTTATCTTCTCCCACTCATCGTGTAAATAACATCCAGGACATAATTTTTTTTCAAACGAATGTGTTTTGCCTTGCAAAAAAAAAAAATCACAACGATTAAATGCCAAAATTATAACCTTTTATCTTCGGTTTAGAGCTACCATCTGATCTATCCATGAGAGAACTTCACAAATCATGTAAGATACACATATCAAAAGAGCGCAATATAACTGACGTAGATTACAAATAAATACCTTATAATAATTATCATCTGGCAATTTTAAACATCACATACTTTCACATAAGTGTGTAACATTCTTTAATATAAGCCTACCAGAAACAAATAAGAGAATCTTCCACAGTTTAGTGAGCTATATTGATTTTATATCGTGACAGATACTATTTAGAAACTGGAAACCTTTAGGAAGTCTTTCGTGAGTGCGACAAATTTAGATCTTCATAAAGATTTGTCTACAAGATATCTGTAGAAATGATAAAAAGTACGTTTAATAGTAAAGATATAATTAGCAAGCGTAAAAGCGTCTGAATCATACTTTTTCTATGGTCTTTTATACACTTTAGAATATTCTATTTATGGTTCATAACTACTTGTAAGTGACAATATAAAGGGAAGTTTCTCACAAAAGTAAAACCTGTTTTGAAATTACCAATGAATTATGAATTAGTTCAGAATTCATTTTTTTAACAGGTTATGCTATTTTCATTTTTTCATCATGTTTTAGAATTTTTTTACAGAAAAACAAATAGCATGTAGAATTTTTCTTTTCTAATCCGTAGTAGTTTTTCATTGTGAAATATAACTGTATTATCTGTATTTAGTTAACTAAATTTTTAAATATTTGTACATTGAAATATTACTGAAGTTCAATCATAGAACGAGTTTTGGGTTTGTAAAACTTTTCGCTCATCATAAAGTTGAATTGTCGAAAAATATTTAATTGAAATAATTTTACCATTCTGTGGTTAACTTTTAATGTACTTCTGTACCTCGTTTGAAAATTCAACTTTTGATAACGAAATTACTATACTTACTAGACTACAATAATAATTATTATACTAACTATATTACTATAATAATAAAAATACTAACTGAATTGCAACAACTATTGAGGTCTTTTAGGACTCTAATACAATATTTAACTTGATATAGAAAATTGAGCAACGTGAATTTTACCCAATGAATGGCATTTCTTGTAAGAATACAAATTCCCTGTAGTCCCTTGCATAGCCGCAGCTTGTATCTCTGAAAGAGGGATTTACATTGGTGGATTTCGTTTACGTTATGGACACTATGGGGAATTGATGTAATTTTTTACCAATGACGGGCATGAACCCTGAAACTTACCCCGTGCCTATGCCACTGCTCTCTCGGTAGGCAAAATGTGCACACATCAATAGCAGATAATATTGACCAAATGTATTATGCCGTCACCACATTTTCTTTTAATATATCATTTGTATGCTTAACTTTGTGCGAGCAATATATATATATATATATATATATATATATATATATATATATATATATATATATATATATATATATATATAATATCTCAAAAATGAAAAATGACGGACGAGAAAAGCTAGCTAACGAGCGGAGTGCCAAAAAATATCCGAAGGGTGGGGGGGTTGTGACCCCTTCTAAACCCCTACAGCATGCTGTTAAGCCACGTCAAGCACTCCCGGTAGCAAGCATCCCCTTGAAGTAGACCCCGATGCACCCCAAGCATGAAGCTGAAACGACCACAACAGATATACACACACACACACACACACACACACACACACACACACACATATATATATATATATATATATATATATATATATATATATATATATATAACCATCTTTTGTTTCAGACCTCTCCAACCTTTTAAAATTCCTCCTGAAGACCAGACTAATTTCAAAGACCACAAGGTTGCGTCCCATGATCGGTATTACCGCGACGATCTCTGACAGGGATAATTAGTGTCTACAGCTTCTGTAAACTGCCCTCCCCCTCCCCCGCACATTGTTGTTTCCCCCTATTTACCGAAGAGCCTGCTCAGATGTCTTCTCAGTATCCCGAGCTCGTTAATTATCTACGAAGTGAGCACAGTTAAAATGTTGCTCCGATGCGGATTCTACACTCCCGTGGGAAGACGGATGCTGGTTCAGGGCTTTTCTTTTGATATCTAAGGTGATTTTTGATGCTTTGGAGTGTTAACGTTTGGCCGGTATGTGCGTGAGAGTCTGGAATGATGAGTTTGAGAATAATTGTCTTGTTTAAGAATGCTTGGATAAATTTTTCTAAGTTATCACAAGGATATGGAATTTTGTCAAACTGCTCACGTAATAAAAATGCATCGTATAGCATAATAAAATTATGTCTCCAAAATTTATAGATAGCTTTTCAAAACCGATTGGTTGCATAAATAAATATTTTACTGTTTAAATTTTCATTGTATTTCACAAACTGGTGGTTTTGCATTAATTTTAAATGAATGTTTTCTTTATGGAGTTTATCCATTTAGCTCTCAAAACAGCTTATTTCAATCATAGTGTTCCGTATTATATATTTTCTTATTGGTGGATATTTTTACACTTTTTACACTTATATTTTTAATTGGGAATGTTTCATGTGCCCGGATACTAAACAGTTTGTTTTTCTATTCATTTTAAGATAAGCCACTTATGTTAGCATTCATCAAGAAAGTATTTTGGATCATTCTACTGTTCTTTTCTCTTCCTCTAGGGTTTTTCCTTTCATATTTTCGAAGTTTCGTTTGGAAAGCATGTCCTTCATGGGATACGAGATGCAACTATTTATTTATAGACATGTTCTTTTCTTTTGCTGGTGATGTTACTCTGGCTCTTTAGCCTACTGCGGAAGTCTCAGTTTTGCCTTTGAATTTGGTTCTTACTTTTTATCAATGTTATGCTAGTAATTGTAAAATATCAGAAATATGGTTGAGTTAGAGTATAAATTATACTTTTAAGTCACCCTTTAACTTATAAAAAGATAATTTAACCCGGACTCAATATCTTCAATATGAGAATAGTTCTTTTTACTAGCTTTATTCTTATGTTTTATTTTTGTTACTTGAGATATTGGTTTGAGAAAAATTACTTTTGGAAGAAAGCTTGGTTAATAAATTTTCTATATTATAACCGGGACCATTGATTTAGAGTACAAATAGCAGAAATTGGATAATCTTTAAGAACAATCTTTAACAATTTGAGTCCAAAAATTGTTCAAATTGCTACGCATTATGCGTATAATCACCCCTTTCATTGGTTAAGTTAAGGTAGTTCTCCCTAGTATTCATATTGCTAAACCAAATTCAAAAATCTGATGTGGGCAGCACATGACTTTCCCTGCAGACTCAAGTTCATATTTTCTTTATTTCTTTAATAATTCGTTAGATTGAGTTTAATTGCACCAAATAACACTAAACTTGCATTTTTAATTCAATTTTTGTTTTTATTTGGTAATTGGACATTTTCCCGACATCATCGTAACAAAAATGCAAGAAATATAAAATATCTTGAACGGTTAGTCCTAAAGCATAATGGAATGTGTTATATTCTTTTCCTCGTCAAAAGCTGTGTATAAAACAATAATCCAATTGATACATTTGAGCATACGTAGTCCTTTTTTTTAGATTTTGGCGACTTTTGCTGACCATTTCGTAAAAATGGCAGATTGTTATTTTCCGAATTGTACCAAAATCTAACCAGCACCAGAGAGTCGCACAAGTAACTTATCTACCAAATATTGTGAAATTTGGTCAATTTAAATTTTAGTTAGGGTGGATACATCAAATTTTCGCGGGCCATTTTGTAAAAAAAGGCAAGTTATTCTTTACCGAATCATACCAAAATCTAATCAGAACCAGAGTATCCTACAAGTAACTTATCTACCAAATTTTGTGAAATTTGGTTAATTAGTATTTTAGCTAGAGTGAATATATGATATTTTTACGGATCATTCCGCAAAAAAATGCGGGTTCTGTTTTTATGAATCCTGCCAAAAACTAATCAGCACCAGTGTCTCATCCAAGTGACTTACCTACCAAATTTTATGAAATTCGTTTCAGTAGTTTTTTAGTTAGAGTGAATACATACATTGCACAGACAGATACACACGCAAACAGACACACATGCAGACGTCACGTTAAAAATAGTTTTTTCGTATTCTAATTTTTTTCGTAGTCTCGAAACGTGTAGATCCGTCGAAAACTCGAGTTGTAATTTTCGGTATGATTCCAATATTTTCCCTACACATTACCATGTATTGCAGGGAAAGTAACAATGCATGCTCGTCCCTTTGGTTAGAAACCCTCACCCTCTTTATCATGTTTGATGATTATTATGACTTATTCCACTTATGTCCACTTATATGTAAATGGCTTTCTTTACTCATACCATACAGTTGCAACCTGAAAATAAAATCTGTCAGTGCCTCATTTTTATGTTTGTTTGTTTAAAATACTGAAATTGAAAGAAAATGTTTTTTAAGAATACTTTTATGACAATTTTCTGTTTCGAACTACAGTAAACTTCTCATAATCTGGACATTCGGGACTTCAGCGAAACTTAATTACCAAATTATCGAATATCAGACTAAACTGAGGTAAAATGTAAATACAATTTTTAAAACAAGATAATCGATAGTAAATGTAGTAGTTATTTGCCTAAAACGTTACTCAGATTGTAAAATTACATTAATTTTAAATTTATAAGGTGCACTTCAATAAGCAGAAATCTGCGTATAAAATCATATAGTCTGTTACAGTAATTGTACCTCTGTACAGCCGAAGAGACCCGAAAGTTGTTCAAGCAACGTGCGGACTATCGGGCTTGCCGAAACATTTGATGCCGGATTAACGGAAATGTACTGTATTATATTTGTAGTATACTGTATAGTCGTTGTTTCAGAATTAAAATCAACATTCAGTGTATCGTTAAATTCTAAGCTCAACCAAATCAGATTTCATAACCGGTGAGTGTTTAAAGTCACTGAGATGTAAAATACTTATACAAGTGTTATCTTGCTGAACTGCTAAAGATGATTTGCTAAAAAAAAGTAAGTTGAAAATAATATTGATCTACTTGAGAAAATCTAAAATAATGAGTTTACATTAGTCAAAAATTAGTTAGTCAAACATTTTTTTCAGTGCTTTGAAAATAGAATATTAATTCTGTACCAGAATCATTGATCTGGGTCTAAAAAATTAAAAACAGCACTACAGCACGGTTTACTCATTTGTTTCTAAACAATTTTAACGTCTTGTTTTCTTTATTTTTTTATAGAAAACATTTATGTAATGTTTTAAGGTTTACAAATCTTAAAATACATTTTATCGAAGAATGATATTTTATTACGTGTATTGAATTGATAAAAGCTGTTATCTTCAAAATTCATATTAATGATGGAAAAGATATTGGTATTTTGAGATGCTATGAATGGAAACTTAAAAGGATGTAAAGATAATTTGATTTCAAATATTTTAGTGATATTAAGCACTCTGGTGTGTATCCGTTTTATTCAAAAGATAGAATATTGTAAGTAAAATCTTACATCTAGTCTGTTACATTGATAGATAAAGAATAAATAGTTTTGAAACAAAATTCTAACTTACAAATTAATGATTTTTCTTCCAAGAAAAAGATACTTTTTTTAAAAAATGTTTTAAATGTTTTAATGTTTAAATGTTAAATGTTTTAAAAATAAAATCTACTTAATATTGTAACGTGACAAAGTAAAAATAAATTTAATGACTGAATACACTTAATGACATAATATAAACTGTAGATATCCGTAATATTTGGTTTAAATAGCATCATTCTCATAAATTGTGAAATATGATTATGCGTTGAATGTACCGAGGAATATACCGACATTCTATGTCACACTGATTATTAATATACAATTACCAGTTTCCTGCATTATAATATTCATGATAGAGAACTATTCATGGGCAGGCATTTAATAAGCAGCTCTTGAGCAATTAGTCGCGCGTCGACAGACTCATCTAGTTGTTTACTGAACACATTAAAAGTTTTGAGTCCCTTTATGCGTCATTTAATGTTAAATATCACACGTAGAGGTATATCTGAAATTCAAAACACCGCCCAACAATTTACATGTGATGATTGAGCAAAAAAAAATCCCTCTTAGTCGTAACAGCTCCTAACCCCTGTTGATTTTACTGCTCTTTAAAGACCCCAAATAAGAAAACTTTACGAGCACTTCAAAGACATCACGCGTTCCTATGAGCCTCTTGTCAGGTGAAAACAAATCTCATCTTGCCAAGCGATGGAAGAATAATCCCTATACCATCAACAGCACTCAAAAAGCTTCCTCCATGGATATACAACCCTGAAAACCGTGAAAGAAAGTATTAAAAAATGATTAGTCTGTGCTCCTGCAGGTCACCTATCTCGTTTGGGGAATTGGACACCACCTTTCGAGTCAGCTTGAAACTCGTTGGGACTTTACCAAGACCATCTTCTAGCAGTCGAGATGGTAGTATGAAACCGGTCATTCGAGGTCACATGCCGATTCTGCTTCCCATGAACCAAGCTAGGTGGCAGCACGCAACAGGCAAGTTACTTGTGACCCACCCTTTTGTAGAAGCTGGGACGTACGTGCAGATGAGGAGGAAAGGAAAGGGTCGAGCATGAATCTTTGACGAGCGGGGTGGTGATAGGAACAGGTAGCCCCTTTCTCTTCAGTGTTAAAGGATTTTTTTAGATAAAGTGACTTCGACAGGGTTGGAGCTTAACAAGACCACACGCATTTGATGAGTTGAAAGAGAATACTGAAGGCCAAAAGATAATGTATATTTTGCAGTGTGGGCTTCACTTTATAAGTTTGAAAAATGAAAGTTTATTACATCATGTTTGTCTCCAGTAGCGTGTACAGAAAATAATTCTATAAATACATATTTCACCTATGATAGAATCAAATGTTGTAGTTAACTACCATTAATTTATTTGAACTGGGATATATCTCAATAAGCATGACATATTTTAACAAAACAATTTTAATCCCTATATTTATTGAAGCCATATCTGTTATTAAATAAGTTACCTCTCCATAAAAACAAATAAGGAATTAATACATATAAAAAATTATCTATCTAACGAAAGATTAGTTTCATAGATAAAAAATTATCATCATCCAATTTCTCCATTAAATATCCTGCGATGTATTTGTTATATATTTTTTTTTAATTTCTTTGTTCGTCATTTCTAAATATATTTCTTTCAAAAAATAATTTAGAAGAGTTATTACTAAATAGACTATTAAAAACAATGGAAAAGGATTGTGTGAAAAAAAAAAAAACTCTTATGCTCAAACACTAGAATTGTTGAAATTGGAGCGACCAACGACAGGGTGTTATACTAAACATACATGCATCAAAATCCAGGCAAATGTGTTACTAAACAGTTGGTCACGAGCAAAAAAGGTCAGTAACTACTTCAATTAAGGGGTAAAATAATAATATTATGTTAATATGACATATAATCTACTCTAAATGCTTTTCCGTAATTCTTTGAAAAAATAGTTGACTAGTTAATTACCCAATGGATGTTGCTGCAGTTGTTTGTTTTCTCAAGTTACACCAATTCCCACCGTTTTAAGAGTAAAATTAATGCACTCAAAATAATTATTGTATGCATTTCTTGTATTTAAACACATAAAAATAACAAAAGTTACAGTTTTGCGTAAATACGGAAACTAATTTAAATTCTGTAATTGCTAAATATAGCACATTCCTGTCTTTTCTGTTGAAATCTCTCGCAGTAAGTAAGATTTCTTTAGCCTATATATACCGTGTACTTCAGAAAACAGTTCATCAACAATAGGAAACTAGTGAAAAATGATTTTAATGTTTGTCATGTATTGTTACATTTTGTTTTGGAAGGCATTTTAATAGGATATTCAACTCTTCAGGGTGTGCAAATGAGATTACAAAATGATCATAACATTTTGGAAAATGTCCCAGGTTTATAGCTTTGTGCAAGGATTTGATACCTGTAGTTCGATGACTCCGGGCATTTTGGCGAGTTCTAAGACACTATCCGCGAGACAGTAACGATAGACTCCATTTAAAATGTGCGTCATGCTAACAACAAATCGTTTATTTAATCATACCCTGGTTCAAAGAGCATTCAATATGAGCATGAATCATACCAGTCATACCCGCCTTTCAGAATCGCTGACATAAGCTAAAAGTGAATACATATAATTTTTTAATTTATAATAAATTTATGTTTCGTGCGTTGAATATTTGTACTAAGCATTTTAATTGAAATTTATTCTAAAACAATCACAGCGGCAGGTCATGAAAATTTCGCCATGAATTATGTAAACTGTAGATTCGCTTTTCCAAATTTTACAATTGCTAAAAATACCATACTCCAAGCACTACGTTTGAAATCCCCCCTAGAAGGCTAAATAATCTTTACCCAGTTTCTTAGCTGATGTATACGACATACTTCAACAAGTTGTTTATTAACAGTAAGAAACGAGTGCGTAGGTGTGGCAATGAAAAAAGCATGCGTCTCAGAAAACGGGTATTTCTTTAAAAGCACCCCACCCTTGAACTGTAAGAACTTTCACGGATCTGTATTTTATCCTATACGCCCATCTGTATACCTTGTTTATTAAGGAACAGTTTGCTTTTATTTTTTTCCCCCGTAGTACGAAATGTTACTGAACTTTGAGAGAGAGGTCCTGGGAAGACTTGAAAAGAAACATGACGATGACTTTCGGTGACTTCGAAGGTAACTTATGTCACACCTTCTTGAATGTAAGACGATGGAATAATTTACGCTATAGGTGGTGACAAAGATGTACGATTTATTTGAGTGTACTTACCAATACACTTACCAATACTTACCAATACAAGTCAACATACAAGTCAACTTACTTTGATAGAACATGGAAGGATTTTTTCAACAGTCCTGGGAAAGTTGGAATGGATCAATAAATATTTTTAACTTGGATGGTTTTTTATTCCAATGATGTACACGATGAAACACTGCATAAAACTAATGCTCATATAGATGTCGGTACTTCATTCAAGTGTTTAAATGGATTTAACAGAAAACTTGAAAGGTAATAAATGCACTTTTATGGCATGAAATGCAATTGTATTTTACAGGACTTCCCAAGTAGTGTTGCAGAATGATATGACTGGGTCTGTTTATGACTCAGACGGGAACTAGTCAAAACTTGATTGACAATATTTCCTGGTAATAAAGCATGAAATATTGCTGATGCTGAGACAAAGATAATAGTTCAAATACGTTTACTCCAAGAAACACGAAAGAATCATTTTTGTATGTAATAAGTAATTTCTATCTGATAACCAGTTTTAAGTTCGGATATAAATACTGAAATTATAAATTATGAGAAGCTAAAGTTTGGTTAATTAAACTAATGAAAGACCTTTCCTGAAATTCATATGAAGATAAAAAAATGAATACTAGAATATGATTAAAAGATTAAAAAAATACTCTTACTATCTTAAACTTATATATTCACTAAAATAGACCGACAAAATATCCTCATCTATGTTACCCTATGGATAAATTCAAAATCCATCCAAATATATATATATATATGTGCCATTTATTTATATTAAGAGAAGCTAAAGTTTGGTAACGTTTGGTTAATTAAACTAATGAAAGACCTTTCATTAAATTCATATGAAGATAAAAAAAATGAATACTAGAATATGAATAAAAATTAAAAAAATAATATTATTATCTTAAACGTATATATTTACTAAAATAGACCAACAAAATACCCTTATCTATATTACCCTATAGATAAATTCAAAATCCATCCAAATATATATTATGTGCCATTTATTTATATTAAGAGAAGCTAAAGTTTGATAACATTTGGTTAATTAAACTAACGAAAGACCTTTCATTAAATTCATATGAAGATAAAAAAAAATGAATACTAGAATATGATTAAGATTAAAAATTTACCATTACTATCTTAAACGTATATATTCACTAAAATGGACCAACAAAATACCCTAATCTATATTACCCTATAGATAAATTCAAAATCCATCCAAATATGTGCCATTTATTTATATTCCCATATTACTAAAACGCGAACGATGAGAGATAATCTAGAGACTCCCTCCCTTTCGGGACAAGTGTAATTAAGCTAAAATTGATAGGCCCCTGTAATTAACTGATGTCTAACCATCCGAAGTACAACAGTCTCATGCACACTAACCTGTTTTTAACGCTAACATTAACGTCCCGGAATTATCTGCTACACGCTAATAAACTCGCCAAAGGTATCGTTAACAAACCTGTCACATATCAGGCTATTGTCTGAAATTGAGGCACCTGTTAAATTTGAGTCTATCTTTTGAAAAACAAACTTGTCCAAGATGGATGGTGATCGATTTAATCAGTCTGATAAGTGCCCCCCAATGCATGGGATGGTCCACCATTGGATGCAGTCGTTTTTCACAATCGCTTTTCTTGTTGCTTCAGGTGATCTAAAACAGCACCTGCCGTTGTTCCATGCTTGTTATTAGGCAAAGAAAATTGGTGATAAAAGTAGTCAGCTTGGGAATTTTCTTTTCCCCCACTTGTCTTATTGCCGGATATTGAAAGTTTTATTACTTGAGTTGCAGTGTGTATTTATTTTTATGCTTATATTTAGTATTGTAGATATTCTAATATCTGTAACAATCGTTTTTACATTTTTAATAATGAAGAGTAGATGTCCCTGTTAGCCCGCTAAGACAGAGCAATTTTTTTATCAGATATTTGATTTGTTGGGAATGCTTTTTTCCTACATCAGAATCATATACATAGAAGCATCCGTCAACCAGTTTCGAATTTTTAGAGCACTTCAGGACGGAGTAGATGATAACAGCAAAAACTAAAAAAAAATTTGATGTGTTCGGAAATTTAACGAACCTCTGTAGCGACTGATTAGCTATTATCTTTTATGGGAGAAATTCCAATATTTTTAAACTCCCAATATATATGACTATGAGCGTAGTTATTGTACCGTTATTCAGTCAAAACTATATCTTCTTGAAATTTAAAACCAGCTATGTGGTATGCTGGGCATTGAACGTCACTTCATATGGTCACAAAAATTACGGCATGCAGCAAACTTTCTTGTTATCGTTGCTCTTTTATCGCATTTGTCTACTATTCTATGTTGGAGTATGCTAAAATGAGCTAAATTAGTTTACAGATACTTCTATCTACTATGAGATCGGGATACTTACTCTCAAGAAATAAATCATAATTTATAGAGCTAACCATTTAGAGCTAAACATATGAATTATAATATGCCAAATGTCAAATATTTATGCCAAATTAGAGCCCATTCAGGATGATAATCAGAAAAAAACGTTTAATGTCAGTCTAAATATTGAATAACAAACTACATGGTGATTTAAAAATGATGGGCCAAACTTTACGAGGTGATAGTACACACCAAACCAAGGCCGCCAACGGCTCTACCGTGCTGATAACACCAGTTCTCGTTAGATCACCGAAGTCAAGCAGCATCGGGCGCGGTTAGTACTTGGGTGGGTGACCACCTGGGAACACCGCGTGCTGTTGGCATATTTCGGACGCGGTAGCCCGTGGTTTCCGCGCTGGATTTGTAAGCTGCCACAACTGCCGCCATGTTCATGCGGAGTACGATCACGTTAAACATGTGGATTCGTAAGTTCTTCCGAGAAGTTGGTGGTAGGGGAAGAAGGGTACGGTCCCTGTGGATGCCTCCCCCACTGGGTTCCGGTCTATATTGGGTGGCACTTCCCAGCCGTCCAGACAGTTACCTTACACCTTTCTGGTATGTCAGACGGTCTGGGTCTCAACAACAACAACACCAAACCAAGCAGTTTTCGTCATAGTTTACCTGGTCGCAAATGAAACGTAAAGGCGCCAGTGGCCGCTTGATGTTGAAACTGATGAGGTGAGACAAAAGCACAAGAATGACTTAGAAATTATAAAATGCCATTTAATGAACAATAGTTACAGTAATGGCGCTAAAGAGCAACAGCCAACCTGAATGCACGTCTTACAGCGGCGATGGAGAGATTGACAAACTCTCTCGAACAGACCAGGCATATCGCGCACTTCGGAAGCAGCGCCGAAATTCTGGTGACGAGTTTCTCTTTAGATTCAAGGGGAGTGTCTTGAGATATCCCTACAAAAGGAAGTCAAGACACGACATATCGGGAGATCGACCTCTCAAAAGTTGGAGCTGCGAATAACTGCTGCAAACTGATAAGGCCTTACATTGGGTGTTACGAAAACTTGCATAAGGGCTCTTCTTCTTCCCCAGATGAAATTTCCAATAGCAGCTACAATCTCCGGCTTCTCTACTATGGACTTTGATCTTACGTACTTGCTCTTGCCTATTTACCAACAAGTGGGATTAGTAACAGCAACAACAGAGTAGTTCCATTTTCTCCAAAAAAATTGTTTATAATGTTGATGGGGCTACCGCAACTCCTTTATTACCAAAATGTGTATACTCAATAAAAAATTAAATTTCGATTCAGACATGGTCATACAATTTATTTTTACTGCTAAAATGGGGGGCAATAATTTTGAAATGAAACTAAATATGGTGATGTTTCAAAATAAATTTTAAAGTTAATAGAAAAAACTCAGTTTGGCTAATAGCTGGACAGCTAAATGAGTTTTGGCTGAAAGATTAGAAATACATAATCTACAAGGCCCAGATATCTAGATATATTTTGGTCATTTTTTATTTTGGTCATTTTTTTATTGTGTATACACAATAAAAAATTAAGAATGTTGGTGCTAAATTAAATTTCGATTCAGACTTGGTCATACAATTTATTTTTACAGCTAAAATGGGGGGCAATAATTTGGAAATCAAACTAAATACGGTGATGTTTCAAAATAAGTTTTAACGTTAATAGAAAAAAACTCAGTTTGGCTAATGGCTGGACAGCCAAATGAATTTTGGCTGAAAGATTGGAAATACATAATCTACAAGGCCCATATATATAGATGTATTTTATGAAACAGTTTTAACATTCACTGTATTTTAAAATAATTTAATGCAGCATGTTTATCTTTGACTTTTTTTCATACAAACATATTTTGAATCTCTGTAGATTTATAAATACCGCAAGTTTACAATTTACGAGGCAATGTATAACTGTTTACATAAACAAATAAACATCACTGATTGAGAACTACTTTATGATAATATTTATCTGACTTTTAGGATAATATTTATAAAACCAACTATGATGTTTATTTAGTTTGTCTATTCTTCACATAAATGTAGTTTTTAAGATACAAATAATTTGAAAAATAATATTTACATCGTTCGATAAAATTTTAGATAGGTATTCGATATGTTAATATATAAAATATAAATTTTAGTTGATGATTGAATTATAACAATTTCTTTAAGGTTGAATCTGCTTTAAAATTTAAAGAAATTGCAATTAAATTTATTTAGTTATATATAGAGTCAAGCATATTAAACAATCTATTCAATTCAGTCTGTGTACAATCAAATTTACTAATAACAATCTCTACTATAGCAAATCAATCAGTTACAACGATTTTGGGAATGGATTTCTTAATGCTACAATACATGTGATGTTAAAGGTTTATAACGAAATAGTGATACAGATAATAATAATTTGATTTCTTCGTAATCCTTTTAGGATTATAGCGAGGCTGGATTAAATGTATGCGCTTGTGGTTTAGAAATAAAACCAGTTTGATTACTTAAATAATGTTGTTATTGCTAAGGCCCTTAGAAAATTCTAGTTCAAGTCCAAAAGATCACGCCGCCCATAAAACATTGATGTTACCCTCTCCTGGTCCTCTACTAAAAGACCTAAAGAGGATCCCATGCAATCGTGAGGATGATAAAGGGAGCCGAGGAGGAAGAACAGGTACATATAGGGAAAACTCTGTCTCCTCGCTTAAACCTCAAATCCTTAGTATGGCTGCTCCTTAACCTGATAAAAAATAATTATACATACTATAACTCCGAAGGTATGTTTCAAGTAATAAATTACAATCATGTTTTAGTTCGTACTTTAGATCATTACAGATCAATGTTTAAAAGATATTTTGTACTTTCGTTTACAGAAGTTATAAAAAATTTTAATTTTAACTAATTTTCTATTAAGATATTTATAAAATTCTGCAAATGGTAAAATGTTTCATTGTATCTTTAATGTTATGTTTAGTATCAATAAATAAATATTTTTATGTCGTATATAATTAATGTTAAACATGCACACAAGCGCATACAGGGTGTCCCAAAAAGATTGAAACGCGCTTTAATTCTTTACATGTTGGAGATAAGGGGACAATGTAAATTGCAAATTAAGGAAGGAAATAAGATTACGTCAATGAAATAGACCTCCCATTAATTTTCAAAAAGTTACACTTTTTAAATTTTTATTCGATCCCTTTAGACAAAATTTGGTCAATCAGAAAATATTTATTTTTAATGCAACAAGATCATTAAAAAAACTCGCATATCTGTATATTTAAAATTGAGCGAGTTATATTTAATTGAAAATTGAACATTGTGAATGGGGACCATATATCAAATTAGAAATGTAGATTTGTGACATATCACAAGAAAAGATAAAACTGGATGATAATACATAGGATACCCAACCGCGTAGTGAGTACCGCTGCTTTATATGATCTCTGTCTGTGCAATGCTTTATTTAGATGCATTTGTGATAAAAAATTTGACACATATTAATGTATTTTTGATCTAAATAATTTCCATCGTCAATTTGTTTATGATCCCTATTTTCACTGATGAAACAGCCTTTCACATGGTATGGAAAAGTGGCATAAGTCAGATTTTTGCCTTTATCATAATTCAGTTGATTTTAAAGATACAGATATGCAGATTTTTTTTAATGATCTTGTAGCATTAAAAATAAAAATTTTCTGATTGACCAAATGTGTCTAAGGGAGTCGCAAAAAATTTAAAAAGTGTAGCTTTTGAATATTAATGGGAAGACTATTTCATTAACGTAGTCTTATTTACTACCTTACTTTCAACATTTTTGCAATTTACATTGCCCACTTATCTCCAACAGGTAGAGAATTGAAGCGCGTTTTAATCTTTTTGGGACAGCCTGTATAAGTATGTACACACAAATACTGAAATAACTGCACACACTGGTAAGTTTAACAAAATTGCTGAAATGTGTTCAAAGGACTGCTAGAATACGTTCAACCCAAACCTGAATTTAAAATTTTCAAACTAATATTTCATTGAAAAAATTAAAAATTCTCTGGAACAGTGGTTCCCAAACTGGGGTCCCCGGACCCCTGGGGGTCCGCGACGAGGTTTTAGGAGGTCCGCGAACAACACGTAATATTTAACTTATCAATAGTTAGCTTTAAGAAAAATAAAATTCATTATTTTTATCCACTCTTTTCTTAATTTTATTATTTTAAATAAAATAATAATGAACTTTTTTTCTCAATAACTTTGAATTAAATACATTCATGAAATTAATTTCAAACTGATAGGTTATATCTTCAAACAGAATTAAATTGTTTGGGAGTAGGTTTCATTTTTGCACAATTCCATGATTAACGGTGACGATACTTTGATGTAGCTCGGAAGTCAAAGCACTCGTAACTTCGAGCATTACTACTAGAAACCTAACTACTAGAGAATACTACTAGAGACCGGACTACTAGAGAATACTACTAGAGACCGGATGACGTCAACTTTGAATAGAGGGGGACGTAGCGAACGTCTCCCGCCTCTCCTCTTGCAATATGGTTTTAAGGGGTCCGCGATTTTTTTTTCTCTCTGAGGGGGTCCGTGGACCGGAAAGTTTGGGAACCACTGCTCTAGAACATACATATAAATCTATAAAATTAATACCCTACATTATTAGTGGTTTCGATGTAAATACTTCTGAACATATTCATTATTCCGGTTCAACAGTAGTCAGATGCCAGTTTAAAATATTTAGATGGAATAGGCAAAACACAAGCTTTTAAACTCCAATTGGCTTGAAATTTGATGTCTACGTAGAAAAATTACCTCACTTGTTAGAAGCATTTTCTACTTGGATTATGTACTTCAATTACTAGGAACAGTCTCACTATTTCGAAACTGCCAAGCCAAATGAGGAATTTTATGGAGACCGACTTTTAAAACTCAATAGGCGTCGCATCGTAAAACAACTTTCGCATTTTTTGCAGCTTTTTCTTAATACTTCGATCACCCCCTTCACCTTGCCGAGGTCATAAAATAGACTTCCACTTAAGCTAGATGTTTTTTATCATTTTTTTCACCAGTTTGATTTTATGGGGGGAAGTTAAGCCCAACCTCGTTTAAAAAAGTTATATCTGCATTAAGTATCCGCTAAAGAGAGTTATTTAGCGCTAAATAAAAGTTCGCAGTTTTATTTTCATTTTTTTCGCGTGTATGCTAAATAAAGTATTCAGTTTTAAAGTGAAGAAAGGGAAAGGTATTAGTTTAGCTTCTTCTATATAAAATGTATTTAATGCGTTCGAATTAAATTTCTGTTAAGAGCCATTAACTCCGTCCTGCAGTAAATGACAGTAAAAATTAAAGATGTAATAAATGTAAAAGATATTTTTTTGCAAAACTTTTAAACCTTTTAATTCTTTGCGAAATATAAATTACAGATATTTATAGGCTTCTCCATATTAACTGTGCAAATGGTAAAATGTAGATTTCATGCAGTAAAGTTGCATCTGGTTTCTTAAACAGTCTGGTTTTGTATATTGGAATAAATTCATCCGCTAACTAACAAGTAATTATTTATTGAAACAAATCAATACATATATTGTTTTTGCGGATGAACTTTTAACATTTTTTTATTATTCGTGAAACATGTCTTTCATTTTTCTGGTTGTTTTATTAAAAAATGTTCAAAATACATAAGAAACAAACTTTCGGATTAAAAAAGTGTTCTCATTCAAAGCAGGTATAAGTAATTCGAATTAAAGATTCGATAAGAATATTTTCCACAAAAGCATCGCCGTGACTTCTACAAAATGGAAACAAAATGTGAAGCACTGCCACTAATTAACATGTTCATAAGGCTGGTAAAAACTTTGACAACATTCTATTAAGCTTACGCTCTGCACGTCTACAAGTACCTCATCAATATTTAAAAAATAATTCTTTAGAAACCAGGACGTTCCATTTCTATTCCTTTTCTGAAACTTTTGAACTTTCCTGATTTCTAAAGGTAGGGTGGAGACGGGCCGACAGAAACAATCCAGCAACGCTTCAACTTGCTTTCCCTTTTTCCTTCCTTCCCCTTTCAAATGTTTTCCATCTCGTTATTTTCTTCGTTACGTGGAGTCTCTTCTTGTGCGTGAGGTGGTTTTCCATCGTCATTTCAATGTCATCAAGGAGTTCGCGTGAGCAGTTGCATCTTACTTGTAGGCCGGTTAGTGCTTTAGGCGGTCCAGGTCGCGATTTTGGGGCTTTTAATTGTGCCCTGGGGCGTCGGCTTTTTGTTTTTGGGCAAGTTTTTATATACATGTGTGATAGCGCAAACGTGTATAAGAGGGTCTCTGGCTTCTAACATCCTAGCCAACTGTTCTAAGAAATGACGCGACCTGCTTCTGTGGTTGTATTTTTTGCTTTTTATTCTTTATCCATGTGCTTTGATAAGCGAAAGGGATTGTATACAAAACTATAATTAAGGCTGAATGCGAAATCTGTCAGTCATTCAGAAGACTCTTCATAGTCAGGCGGTTTTGTTCACATCTTGCCATTGACATTTCAATATCCACTTTGTGCCAGGAATTTTTATCTCTTTGCCGAGTTCTTATTTCCACAATATCGTAAAACAACTTTATTTATAAACTTATTAAACTTTTCGTGATACGGTTATAAAGGTTTTGCTTGGAAATATAAAGAAATGATAAAGATAGAAAATCGATTGTCTTGTTATTAACTTCTCACCATGCAATCATCAGTAATGTATTCGGTACGAATTCTTCTTATATAGTAGCAAAGTCAAGAGTCCTTCAGATGGTTTCTGTATGCTCATAAAATTCTGTTTACTATTCATCTCATCTGTTATCCCAGGAGGACGCGTGCCTACTTCACAGACGTAAATGATCGCGTGGGGCATGGAGGACCGTAACTAAGAAAATTGATCGTTCTTTTAGTAAATTAATGAAATATTAGTTATTATTCTATTAACTTAAAATATTAAATCTATTTAGTGTATAAATATATACAACATCCATAAAGAGTCAGCAATTTAAATGTTTACAGTAGTTGCGAAAATATTTAAAAATATGCTAAGATATGTAAAAATGCAGAAACTTTTGCTCCAAAATGCTATAAACTAATCTACTATATAAGACGGTGCTAAAAATCACAGAAATGCATTTATTTCGACTGCTTGATGCTAAATAAGTACTTTAATAACAGCTGGACGGTAATAATTTCGCGTCTACCTGATTCCCCAAGCAGTAAAATCCCTTCCATTATTCAGAATGAAATAATAGGAAACATTCCATGCATCGTCTGATAAAGGACAATAATAAACTAAACTAAGCCAAAAGAGGATTGGACTGAGTGGACTAATTCCTGGAAAATTTCAATTACGACCGCTGGAGAGCACTGTGCCCCACACTTGTCCTCCAAGGTTACAAACACTATATTCATTTACCAAGTTTTGAATAGGTAATATTCATCAGTTTTTTTTAAATCACAAATCATATTTTTCACTTATGATGAAATCATATTCACCTCATTAGTTAAAATCACTATTGCCTTAAACTACCAAGACCATAAGCGCCCATTTTCATCGCTTTTCTATTTTCCAAGGCGTTTTTCAGGTAAAGACCAGTCCAAAATTTTATCTTCCAGAAAATTAGATTCACAGTCATAAATTACCACCGTATCGACGGTTCAGGGCATTTAATCAACTCAAAATCCTTTTAGTTTAATATTAGTTTCCTTATATTTTGTCCCATATATATTTTTAAGGGAAAAATGAAACTCTGCACTAACCTACCCGAATTATATAAGTAAAATATTCCTTGATAACTAACTATTACCGTCAATTTTTGAACATTGTTAAAGCCTAAAAATCCTTCAATTCTGTTATCAACCTATCAATTTATATGAAATCCTATCAACTTATATGAAATATAAAATCCAATATATATGTAGGCGATATATAAAATTTAGTTCTTTTTTATTAATAGCTAAGCCACTTGGCATTAATGCTAGCTTACATAGCTTACCACTAGCTTCTTGGTTTGGAACAAAAGATAAATTATTTAACACATAGTCATACCATTTACCAATGAAGTTTCAGGACTTCTAATATGGGGAGTTGTTATAGAGTCATCACACAAAAAGATTGATTGCAATATTTCAGATATCAATATATTACCAATTAAAGTAAATAACTAATCTATGAACATTATTTATTTACTTTCAATGTGTGTTTCATACTGAAAGTAAATAACTAATGTTAATTAAAAAATATTAAGCATATTCTAAAAATATATATATTCAAAAGAGGCATAACATGTCTTCCGTAGTAATGCGCTGTATTTAATAAAACATCGTAGCTAAAATGTTTGTTTTACATTGGAAAACAAAGTTCTCCTGATAGTTATATTGAAAAAAGAATATATAAATTGTGTTATATAGACTATATGTTAGGATATAACCTATTATTGTACGTAAGCATACATTTTTCTTTTATAAATCAAGATTTAATAACCGACATAATTGTTCTGTATGAATCAAGAAAACGTGCATATTAGTTAATTTTAAATAAAACTATAAGTTGAGAACTGTAATTTATTAATTTGTTAATAACATACGTTTGTGTATTTATGACATTATGTATGTTATTAATTTGTTAATAGCATACATTTGTGTTATTTATGAAATTTTGGTGTCATGACCAGTTAGTTAATCATTTAAATTTAAGATTTAATGCACGGCCTCCACAATTTGTTGAATATCAAAAAATATCTAATCAATTAGTCATAATTTTGTCAAACTTTACTGTACATGAAGTAAAACATTGCTTTTAAGATTAGGATGCAGGTTCGGGAAAACAGAACACAAATGCAACAATTCTTAACACAAATGCAGTTAATCCTCACAATGATACATATGCAATTTTGGGCGGGCTTTTGTTAACCTAATAGCTTGTTTAATATTTCTTCAAATATAATTTCTACGAACGTCTATGGGTTCCGATGGGTCCCTGAAAGGGGATATGATCCCCCAAACCGCTCCCTTGGTAACACCACTACGCACATGGAGATGCATAGAACCTTTTACTGATGCTCATTCTATAAGTATTATACATATATTATATTCGAAATGAATTCATTGTCTGCAATTAATCTCTTGAATAGCTAATCTTGAAGTCTATATCGCTATACATTTTGAGTATTCACGCCTTTTCTTAAAGCCTTTGCCATAATTTAGTTAACAGCGGATTTTTCTCCTCCTTTAATAAACACGTTCCTCTAAACGACAGATGTTAGAAAACAGAGCTTCTTGAAGGCTGGGCTTCAGATTAACTCCAGGTCAGGAGGTAGACGTACCCCTGGAACATGCAAGAAAAAGAAATCTATCTTTATTGTTGCCGAAATAAGTTGTCCCGCAGCGTTTTAGAACGGTTGAAACCCTGTGATTGGACGGTGAGATCGCGTGCAGCCACCTAGCCCTGTCCAAGCAAGTATGAGGGCAATAATTATCTTCATTTCTACTTATCCATGGGATGAGTGAATAAAGAAAAAAGAACATTTTTGAGGGGCTGTACACGTATAATGATCGGAAATAACTGTAATCGAATTCATCATTCCCCCCCCCCCCCATTTCCCAAGACAGTCGAAGAAGTGCAGAAAGTACGATTGCTTGATGAAATTAAGAAATTGTTTTACATGTTCTTTGAGTTGGGTAATTGGGTTGAAATGCATTTTTACCACCGTGGTTTTTGTAATATGCATATTTAGGTTTTTTGTACGATTATAAACTCATCTTGTAAGGCAATTCAATGATGGATCCAATCTTGCGTGCAATTTCAATAGAATATTTTTTTATTGTTATACCACTTCATGTTTTAGATTACTGTATTTAAAATGTTACATAACCCACCGTATATGACTGAATAGCTATATTGAATGCCACCTTGTTCATTTAGCTTCTGTTAGGGTATTGGAAAGAATATTAGATTAATTTCAATATTATACAAGAAAAGCTTTACTCCCTGTCTGTCTCACTTGGTGGTACATTTGGCGACCTTGGTGACACATTTTGAAAATATCATTAAATAATTTTAGAAGAATCTCGCTAACATCTTCGGAAATTTAAGTTTTATGTCTCTTATAATCCGTGTTACTTTGACAAAATTATTAATTTAACATTCTTGATACGAAATATAGTTTTTCACTTTTCGTAGAAAAGGTTCGTTTTGTTAGGGAGACTAGGATGTCGCAAATGAATTGTTTTTGTTTGGGATGGGTGTAATTCGGTGGTACATTTTCGAAAATGGTTCGTATATTAATTAATATTATTGATCGGGAGAGCTAGGCTGTTCGCATATGTTTGATTAAGAGTGCAAGTTAAAAAATCTGATGTGGACAGCACATGACTTTCCTTATATAATGCAATGAATTTACTACTTTTACAGTAAAAAAAAGATTATATTTATAGAAGTTATTTATATTATTTCCAAGATATTGAATTTTCGTCAATGAGTCGTCATTTTCCATGTCGTCGACATCAATGAGTCGTCATTGATGTAGCGACATTTTTATCCGTTTGGCGAGTTTTTCGTTAATTTAGCAACATTTAAAAAACTCACCAAGTTAGCGACATTCCACCAAATTCGTCGCCAGAATCTCGCCAAGCGTTATGGATGAAGAAATAACTTATTCTTACAGCAGATTAATGACTATTGGCGTTCAAATGCAAAAGTATTACTCAAAGTATCTTTTTTCATGAATGGGACGAGCTAAATCCAAGAGAATGATTTCACCAAATTTATTGCATGGTATTACATATGAAAAGTGAACATGTTTCTCAATAGAAAATACTTTTTTTAATTTTTATATGAACTTTTTGATAATTTTTTTTAAAAAATGTGCAATATCTCGAGAACGGTTCAGGTTAGCGTTCTAAAATTTATGTCAATCGTTTTCTAATGACAAATTCCATAAGAAATGTCTATTTGCGTAACTTGTATTGACGTATTTGTCTCATTATTTTCCTTATATATATATAATGTATAAGGAAAGTATTATGACGGGGTCGAAAATTCGAATTCGAGTTTTCGACGGGAAAGCACGTTTCAAGCATCCCTGATCACGAATCGAACATTTTTGAGGTGATGTCTATGTCTGTGTGTGTGTATGTGTGTGTGTGTGTGTGAGTGTAAGTCTGTGGAGGCGATATCTCACGAACAAATGGAACGATTCGAGTGAAATTTGGTACAAAAATTACAATCCGTGAATACTGGAAGCATATTGTTTTTAAACGCAATCGAATATTCAGAACACTTCTAAATATTTGAGTGGAATTTTGAAAAAATCATCAAAAAATCAAAACCTTTAACAAAGTTACGCAAATAGACATTTTTTATGTAATTTTTCCTTTGAAAACGATTGACATAAACTTTAGAACGCTAGCATGAACAGTTCTCGAGATATTGCACATTTTTCAAATAAATTTATAAAAAAAATCCCATATATTAAACAAAATATTATCTGTTGAGAAACATGTTCACTTTTCGTGTGTAATATCAGGTGATAAATTGGGTGACATCATTCTCGTGGTTCTAGCTCGTTCCATTCAAGAGAAAAGATACTTTGAGTAATACTTTTGTATTTGAACGGCAATCTGCTATATGAATAACTTATTTCTCCGTCCATAACACTTAGCGAGATTTTGGCGACGAGTTTGGTGGAATGTCGCCAACTTGGCGACGTTTTAAATGTTGCCAAATTAACGAAAATCTTGGCAAATGGATAAAAATGACGCCAAATCAATGAAAATGACGACTAATTGACGAAATGCCAACATCTTGGAAAAAATATAAGTATCCACTAGAAGAATAACCTATTTTCTTGTACTGTAAAAGTATTAAATTCATTGCATTATATAAGGAAAATTATGTGCTGCCCACATCAGATTTTTTTTATTTGTTATATGGAACTTTTATTTATAAAAATAATTTTAATATTTTATTGGGAGATTATAACATTAATTTTTAATTACAAATTATGATTTCCTGTATTACTATCAGAGAGAGATAGAAATTTATACATTCTTATTATCCGAAATTATAAATATTGCTATCACATAAAATTACCTACTATTCCATAATTTTTTAATTTACTAACTTGAGGAAAATCAGTTTAAAAACACTCCAAGTTTGAAATCATTGTGTTTAAGCAATTCAATAAAGTATTAAACCTCAAAGTATTGCGTATGTTGGAATGTAAATGTATAAAACTCCGTTTAATTTCTCTCTCGGGAGGTGGGGGACTTAGTACCAGAAATTATTACCCGCAACCCGACCCCCCAGTAGTATCAACCATTCACATCACTACGATTTTAAACATTTTATATATTGCTAAGTATCGATAAGATCGAAAAAAGAAATGACTAAATCTGGACTGAAAAAAATGGCTTTATTAATAATATCAACTTAAAATACCTAAAATAAGTCTTCTTACTGCATAACATGAATATTAAAAAAACTCGCTTTGTCCATAATACTCACATAACTCCCAAACCCTACCAATTCGAAACATATGCAGTTTATGCGTATTAGTTGTCATTCCATTTATTCCTTGCATATTTGCATTCAAACGTTATCTACGTATATTTTAAGCCATGTGCTTTACTCTTAAATAAATAGCAGACATGCTATATACAAAAACATAATGGAACAAACATTCTTCATTTCGCGAATTACAGTTTCACTTTGTAAAATACTTTATTTTCAAAATAAAAACTCTTATTTAAATTACATTACTCCGTAGAGATTTTATTTTAAATTCTTTATTTTCCCGCTAAGTCCATAAACGACCAACTTATCAAGCGTTTACCTTTGTACTAGAGTCTTGTGCTCGTCGAATTTAACCCACCCCACCCCTGCAACAAAGAAAAGTGTTGACTCCAACTTACAATAAAACAAAAACCCGAAACCAGATTCGAACTTGCAGCGAGTGAATCGAATGCATGACCCGCAATGAAATTGTTATTCAAAAATTTATTCAGTAGATTCTAGGTCTCCAAAGCATTTACACAATTTTGGGCTGTTTACAACTTATGACCTCCATTTACGTTTCTATTCAGTTACTCACATAAAAAATAGCTCTTACAAAAAATCTTTACGGATAGCCAACAACCCGACCCATAGCATGAAAAGTGAAGCAATTCGACCCGCAACAGAAAAAATAAAGCAAACCCTACCCAGCGAGTACCCGAACTGATGCAGGTCTCTATTCCATACCATCAAAATGTTGGATTTGTACTCAACCCACCTATTTTTTTCTCTCACTTTCACTAACAATCCTACTCGCGAATCTTTCCCCCCCTCTTTCATTTTTTATAGACGAAACCTGCCCGACTGGCCTTAGGCAAAATTATTACAGTCGTCTACAGGTAGATCTACTCCATAATAGCCCGCAGACATATTTCCTCCAGTGTACAACTGTCTACTACTGTTCGGCAGAGCAATTATTAATGGATAATTACACGACGTAGCGTCACGGCAATTGAGGGAACTTATGAGAATCTTAATAGACAAGTTTTTGAATTGTAGTGCATGGAATCAATCTTAGAAAGAATCAGATTTTGACAAACTGAAATGTTGGTGATGTGTATCTCGTGTTAAGAACAAAATGCTGCTGGATTTTTGTTTGACAATATTTAACGGATTAGTTCCAGGCCTTTGAGTTTAAGGTCACCCAAATCATTGTCCATTGTTTAGATTTCACAGTTTTAATGAAGTAATCATTTTTTGAGAGAATCTGTCTTTGAAAGAGTTACTTTTTTTCTGTACTTTTTTCTATAGTTTAATTTAAGTTCACAGTTAATATGGAAGACCATTGCAGGACATAGAAAACTTTAGAACAACAATATCCTTAATCTTTGTTACGAAACGATGGATGTTACAAACCGTAATTAACCTATGTCATTGTATCTCTCCTTCGTATCAAAGTTCCTTTTCAGTATCTTTCTATAGTATTTATTGTAACAGTATTTATTATGTACTAGTATTTTTTCTAGTATTATATGTAGAAAATTTATTGCAGTATTTGCTTCAGTTCATTTTCAGTATTCTGCTGTAGTATTCGGTATTTTACTGTAGTATTCGGTATTTTGATGTAGTATTAGATATTTTTCTGTACTATTCTGTATTTTTCTGTACTATTCGATATTTTTCTGTACTATTCGGTATGTTGCTGTAGTATTCGGTACTTTACTGTAGTATTTGTTATACTTTGAACTCGAAACTATCTATGGGGGACCTAAGTTACAAATCAACTATGGCTAAACCATAAAGTAAAATTCTGCATAAAAAGCGTTTCTTATGTGATCTTAAATGCTTAGAATCATTTTGCATAAAACTACGCTCTGTACTATCTTTTAAGTACCAAGGCATTTCCAGTTACAACCTGATACAGAAAAAAGCGACAAAGAATTTGCGTGCAAGACACGCAAATCATACTATTGCTTCAAGGGATTAAACTGATTAGTATACACTAATGTGCTGCATTTATCTTTTCTATTGTTTCTCGTATTTATGTATTTTTCAGCCATTCTTAAGAAGAGATTCCGGAATTGTTTTCGCTCGAGTCAGCAGAGGGACGACTCAAAAAATTGCTCGACAGATTTCCCGAAATAAAATCGCCGTTCTGTTGATGATCCAAAAGCTTCTGAAACAAATCAGCAATGAAAAGAAAAGAGCTTATCTTGATGAGGGTTATTAGGAACTTGATTTTTCTTCCTCCTGATGAGTTTTTTCTTCATTAAGTCCGTCTTGTTATTCCTGTTAGATATATTTCTTGCAGAGCACCTTATGGAATGTGTGTTTAGTGGTACATGTATATTTGGGCCGTTAAATTTCTTAATCGGATCAGTAGCTGGAACGTTTTTTCCCCCACTGTCCCCTTCGGAAACCTCTTGCTTAGTTGCCACTTTTTATCTTCTTCATTACTGATAGCTCTTTTTCTAATTTGCCGTGAAGGCAGGAGTGAGGTGGAGCATGAAATTCCCAAGATGTGCTCGGAAGCGAATTATGCGCACAAGTGGGTTCATATTTGTTTAACGAATATTTTGAAATGAAGATGTAATTAAGGTTTCTTTTCTTCGAGTGAAACCAACGAGTGCATTAAAATAATAATTTATAATTCATATTACGACATTTCTGTGCTAATATATCCCATTAACTTTGTTATAAATGCGGTAAAAAATTATTGTCTCAGCAAGGAATAAGACCACAAATCTCCGGCTGAACAAGCCATGCTTGGGCTATGGAATTGCTAGGACAGTTTTCTTTCCTTGACTATTTGATGCGGACCTTGAAATTCTATCCGCCAAATTTCAAACCAAAATAACATTTCTGATCTGTACACCCTCACCATCCCCCTTCTCTTTGTACACAGTGTAGAATTTTATTCTACAAAAATCCATGAATTATAATGCTGTTTTAAATTATGTTCTGAGAAAGCACCATTTCGAAATTATACCGACCACATTTCTCCAGTGAATCTAGTCTGTGAAATTAATTTATTCAACGATTATTTCAAAGAATCCATACTGAGAAGTTCGTGCAAAAGGATTATCATGGATGCCGCTTATATTTCAACTTTGTACACAGTGTAGAATTTTATTCTACAAAAATCCATGAATTATAATGCTGTTTTAAATTATGTTCTGAGAAAGCACCATTTCGAAATTATACCGACCACATTTCTCCAGTGAATCTAGTCTGTGAAATTAATTTATTCAACGATTATTTCAAAGAATCCATACTGAGAAGTTCGTGCAAAAGGATTATCATGGATGCCGCTTATATTTCAACATTTTAAGACGATATGTATGGAAAATGAACACTGTAATAGTTTTATGTGATACAGCATTCTAAAGAAAAATCCGAAATTTTATATATATATATATATATATATATATATATATATATATATATATATATATATATATATATATATATATATATATATATATATATATATATACATACATACTAGCGGACTTTGCCCGCTAGTGATCACTAAATACAGAATCCAGTTTTTGTAGCCCGCTGTTCAGACACAGAAGCCTTCGCCCCCTCTGACAGCTCCATTCTTGCGCAGGCTAAAAAGTTGTAAATAAGTAAAATTGGATCCAAATTAGGCGTGAACAGGTCGAATGGATCCTTTATAGACGTAAAAATACAAAGTCAAAATTACATTAAAATCACTGTAAGTGTCACATACATATGTCCCATATATCTTAGTATATTTGTATCATCTTCTATACACATCTAAGTGCCTGTACTATTTATAATTTGGAATACAATTCGCCTAAATGCTTCTTACCTCTTAAGTTTCTAAAACACTTTTTAAGAATAAATCTCTTTTGATAGATTTACTGTTTGCATTTGTCGTAAAAACTTAAAATCACTTAAAATCCCCCTCGCCCCACAAAGAAAAATCTTCCATTAGCTATTTTCGTTACTGTTACCGAAGTAGGAAAAAATAAATCGAGGTTGTACCTTGTTTTAAAAAGCAAAGTTCCGGCAAAAACTGTAACATTAAACTGGGACATTTACCTTTTTAATACATTTTACACCTTCCATCTTCGTGGGTACTAAAAAAAGAAAGCACGATACCCCAATAAGAAAAGAAATTAGTACGTTCTATAATTTTCTCCTGTAAGAGAAGATTTTAGTGAAATCGACTTCTTCCTTGCCGGCCCCCTTCCGCAGAGTAATCGCTCTCTCCTCCCCACAATTAACTCCTTACTTTAAGCTACCGGGTTTTAAGCATCCAACTCAGGAGAATAACAATAATCGTTAATGAGCATCGGTCGGCAAAGTAATTAGGCCTAATTGTGCATGCCTGACATGCTTTTTTCTTCCACCCTTCAATATTTTTTCATCTTTATCTGTGTTCTGCCGAGAAAAATTAATAAAAAAAGATAGCATTTTTGCGAAAATGAAGAGCCAATACGGTTTCGGTACTTTCTTTTTCGTTAATTACTCCACCGTTTCCTTCTCACCGCCACCCACTCATCTTCAATAATTTTGTTTCGGAATTAGCCATGCCCGTTGTCTCCACACCAACAATGTTTCTTAGTTTTGCTATGTAAGAAATTAATTACGATCAGTAACGAAAAACAAATGAAGACAAATTGCGACTCCTTAAGAACACTTGCCCTTATTGACATTTTCCCATTTTTTCCAATACGAAAAATTCTCATTTAAATCTCTGAGTCACATTGTTAGAGTTTTTCTCTCATTGTTGACCTGTCCTGGATGATGAATGTTTTTATTAGCTGGAATGGTTTTCCAGAAGTGAGAGGCTACTAAACGGTATTGACCTACCGTCGTTTGTTATGAGTCTTACGTGATACTATAGCAGCTCGAGTTATTGACATATCACAAGCCAGTGATTAATTGTTTTGTTCTGGCAACGAAAGCTTCAGTTTATTAACTACAGAAATGTTTCTCTTGTTAATTGTCCGCCGTACGAACCGTACGTTGATTAATGGGCGTTTCACTTGGTAAGACCTACGAGAATAATAAACATTAAAAACTTCGCATTCGCAGCAATTTCGAGGGAATGTCTGTTTGCATTTTGCATTGATTTCTGTCATCGATTTTTCCTGTTTATTGTTAAGTTGTTTGCAAATGCTCCCATTCTACCTTTTGCAATAATTTACTCTGATTTAGCTCTTTTCTCTCATTGAACGTTTTAGCGTACTGACGAAATTATTCCTCCAATTTTCTAACTGGTACTACGTTTGTAATTCAAATGTCTTGTTGATTGCTTTGGCAGAAAAAAATTAGATTTGATTTTAGAAAAATGTAAAGTTTATATAAAATGTTTTATTTTATATGAACTTTTGCATATTAAACAATTATATCTTGTTCTATTTAATAATTAAATATAACAAGATATAATTGTTTCGATTGATAAACCTACATGTTATGTCTAATATAGATATATTTTGATAATTAAAAAGTGTTTCTTTACATTTACTTTTGTCCTGTAAACAATTGTCCCAAAGCAGGCAAAAGTATTTTAAATGTCGATCACTCGTATTACTTTGCTTTCGCACAGAAACAAATCATAAGTGCTTAATATTGCAAATGATTGCTTTGTATTCGTTATTAACACTCCAAATATATTATATAGGAGCCTTTGACTATTTTTAATTTTGTATTTAATATTGCATTTAAATAGTATTTAACTAATAGTTAATAAACTAATAATTTAACTAATAAATTTTCGTTGAAAAGAAATTTAATTATTAAATAGAAATAACTAAATGGAATAGCTTATTAAATTATTGTGAAATTTTTATTTAATTGAAATTAAATTTAAAATATCCCATTAATAATTTTTGTGAAAGATGAATATATTATTAAGAGGAAAATCTTATAGTTCTGTAATCTTGTTATAATCTAATACTTTTAAAATATTTGTTTAAAGATACATTTTTCTTTAAACAAATATTTTAAAAGAATCGGACTCCCAGCATGAGTGTGACTGGTTCTGTGAGTATTAAATAGCTTAAAATGGATTTCAGTGTTACAAATGTATTAAATGCTATATTTAAATAACTCTTCTTTCTTTTGATCGAGTTGTTGGCTCAAGCCTTTTGCTTAACACATTTGAAATTACATTTTAACATATTAATATAGATTTGCGGCTTAGTACGTTAGAAATCTACGTTACAGATCAATTAACAACAAAAGGGAACGTATAATTTTTATTAATTTGCCATTGTCATTAATTTAAACCTTTACAGCATCAATATAATATCTCTTTAAGAGTTTCGTAAATGATTTACATCCCCGCAAAAAATTATGTTTGTGTTTCCTTATTATTTATGCAAATATTCTGAAAATGACAAAACAGAGGGAATGATTGATCAATATTCAAGTATGGTAATGTATTTGCATCTCATAAGTACAGAAACCTCCGATAGGGGACAACTGCAAATCTTGGAATCGGCAGTTCAGCGATCGGCATTTGTTAACACGAACGCTGCTCCTTGCGCTTGGGCCGCGATTAAACAAAATTGCATATCATTATATTTAATATGAAGTATAAAAAAAATTATATAAATAGCATTTCTTCACAAATTTCATACCCCCCCCCCACACACACACACACACACACACACCACCACCACCATTCCCTTCAACAGATAACAGCCATCACAAAAATCTCTCCTACCATTTTTACCCGAATCTGATATATAAACCGAAATATACAAACATCAACTAACCTTCCGACTGCTCCTGATTGTGAGACTGAATTGCCAGCCCTTAATTGTTCCGACTCACAACCTGAACCCTAACAGGTTATCTGCACTTCTCAGCGCGGTTGATTATTGTAATTAACTTCGTCTGATCGTCTCCCTACCCCGCACTCCTCCTCTTCATCTTCCAGCAACTTCGTTGTGCAGCTACCGGTTTGAAGTAAGGCCGCGATTGTGTACAGCGGCCCAGTTCAGGATTTAATGATAACCTATACGGCTTTTCTGGAGTAATTTAATGTGCGGAGATCGAACCTGGTCGAGAGTTGTTGACAATCGCGGTAGATAAAGACACCGGTTGGATTACATGTAAGGTTTTCTTTAATCAAATTGCGGCTCATTTTAATAGCAAGATTTGCTTTTTTAATACATGCGTTAAGGCAACTTCTCAAGAGTTGCAGTGGTAAAATGGGTTAATCAGCCTCCTTTGAATGAGCAAGAAAGTTAAAAAATTATCTTCTAGTATCCCTATAGTTATTTCGATGTTATGTTACTGAATCATTCCATTTTAAATACGGTCAATATTTAATTTCACGTCAATGATTCTTCATATTTAAATACTTGTTACTATTGGCTCTAAAGCTACTTTAAAGCGAGGCGACTACATTTCAGTTACTCAACTATAACCAACCCCCGAGTGTAAATGGGTTTTAATAGTGTATATCTGTATATTAAACAAATATTCCAAGGTGCATTATGCAAGAAAGAAACAGCTATCCTAATTGACAGTTGTTTGTTTTACGTTGTAATTGCTATTGGTTCTCGAATAATTGTCTCTTGATATGCACTGTATATATAATTACTGCAGGTACATTATACTACATAGCATAGCCAAACACAGATAACTGGTTTACAGAGCTGATACTAAAGACAAATTAGTGGAGTCTAGAAAGGATTATTAAAATAGTTAATATTTTATGTAACTAACTGTGCATCAAACCTGACCTAAAAATGATTATTTCTGAAAATACGTTTCACAAATTGTCCTGGTCATTAGGTGTTTTGTGCATTTAATTACCGTTCAAAAGGATTTTATCCATACGCAGAAACAAAAATTAAAATACCGCTTTTAAAAATCATCTGTGAAAACGAAAAACGTCCTACAAAAATAATTGCAAAACGTATATTGTCTCGCTCAGAAAGTGAAAAATAACTGCTATTATATCCACCTTTTCTCTCTTCCTTCTTAACTATCTCTCCCCCATCTCTGCATGGCCAATCTGACCCTTCGATTTATGTCTCATCAGAAGACGAGATCATATGATGTTGACCATGAGTCTATTGAGATAGAAGTCGATATTTTGCGTTATTCAATAAAGAAGCGAAATCTAGAGACTTTTTAATATTAAAAATATCCCTATTAAAATATATTAATATTTTTGATTTTGAAAAAAGTCCAGTAGTATATAACCATTATTCTGTTGTTGTTACTTTCCCTGCAATACATGGTAATGTATAGGGAAAGTATTGGAATCATGCCGAAAATCACAAATCGAGTTTTCGACGGATCTACACGTTTCGAGACCTGTAGAATACGAAAAAACCATTTTTAGCGTGACGTCTGTGTGTGTGTCTGTCTGTGCAGATTTTGTATCCACTCTAACTAAAAAAGTAATCGACCGAATTTCATAAAATTTGGTAGATAAGTCACTTGTGGGCGACTCTGGTGTTGATTAGTTTTGGGTACGATTCGGGATAAAAGAACCCGCCTTTTTTGCGAAATGGCCCGTAAAAGCTTGTATTCACTGTAACTGAAAAACTAATCAACCGAATTTCACAGAATTTTTTAGATGGGTCACTTGTGGGTTACCCTGGTGCTGATTAGATTTTGGTACGATTCCAAAAAAAAATAACCTGCCTTTTTTTTGCAAAATGGCCCGCAAAATTCGTTAGAATCTAAACTAATGAACTAGATATACTCAAATATATCCATTAAATGCTCGTTTAATACGCAATTTTTAACGACGAAAAGAAAACGATCAACTCCATTACACTAGGACTAGCCGTTCTCGAGATATTTTAGTTTTTCGTATTTTCTCTACGCCACCTTTAATAATAAGTCCGGTTACCGAATGAGAACGAAAATTGAAGTAAAAGTGAAATAAATTTAAAAATAAGTAAAGAGAACGTGAATATAAACGTCTGCAGAGAAAGTCATGTGCTGCCCACATCAGATTTTTGTTACTTATCATACTTTCCTGGAACAAGATCAGCACAAGGCAAGGAAACAAAAGTCCTTTGCAAAAGGAGGAAAGAAGCATCTTTTGTTGGTCTGAAGACCCTAAGCACACCATAGTAGAAGCTTGCCAAATACCACCCAATTTATACAGGAACCCAGAGGAGGTGACACCCACAAGAAATGTATGTACCAGTAGCTCATTTACTTGCCCATTACCTCTCGGATAAACTTTTGGACCTACATATTTTACCTGTCCGTACTACGCATAGACACAGGTATCTCACTGCAGCGCCAGAAATCAAACTGCGGTCCTCCAAATGCGATCCACGTGTCCGCACAGGGCCATTATTTTAATTAAAATCAATTTTGTGTCAAATATTCGCTAATGAGTTAGCAGATAATACATACATATACATATATGTATTCATATTTTAATAATGAATATATTTGTATATAGAAAATAACAGACATATCTATCATCTGATCATTACTTTACAGTGAAACAGCAAAATCGTCAACCATAAAAGTTTACGTACCTTTTAAGTTAACATCGGTCATTTTCGTCAAAAATTATCACTGTGCGATGCGAGTTAAATTAACTCAAGCGAAACGTGGCCTGAATAATGTCTATGCATTATAAATAAAACTCATCAAAGTTAACTGAAGTTCAGTAACTTGGTTCCTCGAAAATAATCGTAGTGTTGGTTAAATTTTATTGCAAAACATGAAAATAGGGGTGAGAATAGCCATTTCTGCTATTCCGAACTTAAAACCAATAAAAATGTCAAAATATTAAGATTTGTTTCAATTTTAGTAAATATTTGTATAAAAATATAAAAATGAAAACAATGCAGAAATTCAATCCCAGGAGTAAAACATTTTTCTAGCGGTTTTTTTTTTTTTTTTTTTTTTTTTTTTTTTTTTTTTCCCGGCTTGTTGGTATCATATGAAATTAAATCTGTTACAATAGACACCACAATAAATTAATGCAGTTTCAAGAATTAATGCAGTTTCAAAAATCTAATTATTTAAGTCACATAATATTCAATAATTTGGTTCTTTATAAGTTGCCATAGTGACAAGGAGATTTTATAGCAAAATGTTAAAATGCAAAGTTGAAATGGTTAAATTTCTACTGGCCTCCAACAATATTCTATTAAAAATATTAAAATATATTAACATGATACATGTAATTATTTTAATGAAATTTTACCTCCGAAATTCAATAGAATTTATACGCACCCAGTGATTAGCGCGCGGGAATTGCACTTGGACGGCCCGGGTTCGATTCCCGCTACTGTCAAAACTGCTGCAGTGTTCACACGGAGTATGATCACGTTAAACTTGTGGGTCCATAAGTCCATTCCAGAGGGTAGTGGTAGTGGAAGAAAGGTAGTGTCCCTGTGAATACCTTCCCCACTGGGTTCCGATCTAAATTGGGTGGCACTTCCCGGCCTTTCAAACAGATACCGTATACCTTTCTGATAGGTCGGACGGTCTGGGTCGAAGAAGAATAGAATTTAATGCATGGTAGGCCTTAGTTGAACAATTCCGATATTCAAACAATCAGCGTCACTCGACATTGCATCAGTTACACCAAATACCGCAATTGCTAAAATCAGTTTTAAATACAATATTACTGCATAAGTCATAAAATTCATTTCACTGAATATGCATTTTAAAACAGCGTTACATAGAAAAATCAAGCGTATTCTTTATATTTCGATGTTAATTTTGAATCATTACCTCTTAATACATAAAATTAATTCAAAGCATGGTTTCAATTTAACTTCATGCAGTATTGCACCAGAGCGCGATAATTGGCACGAAGGAATCTCATTCAATCATTCGAGGCACATCGCAGCTAGATATGACGGTGGGTTCTAATATTCCTGTTCTGGAATGATAAGACTTATTAGAAGAGGTGGAAAAACGCAGGTGGGTTCAACCTGTCGCGCGGTTCAATCTCTTCAACTGTTAAATTATCTGCTCGGATAAAGTACGGGGCCATAAATATTCCTTTTGAATAAAACATTGAACCGATTAAGACGTCTAATATTGATTATATTATAAATCACTGTTTCGAAATGCAGTGACGCCCTAGCTTTTAATATCTGTGCTAATATTTTGTGATAAGAATAGTGATTTAGAAATAATTCAGCTACTGGATTGTCTGTAAATTGCAAGCGTGAACAAAAGGTCTCCACTGATTTGTTTATTGTGGAGAAAAGCATTTAGCATAAATTATAAGGACGAGTTTACTTCTTTTCAAAGGTATTTATATAATTTGTGGGTGAATCTATATGTATATATATATCCCCTCAGGGGTAAGCTATTGAAGTCCATTCAGTTTTGCATACATTTCCATTTTACGTACATGCTTTCATTGAAAATGTTTTAGATTCGAGTAGTGGTCTATGTTTTGGAAGAGTTTGTTATGGTCGTTTCAATTTCATGTATTTGGAGCATCAAGGTCGGCATCAGGGGGGTGTCTGCTTCCGGGAGTGCTTGCCGCGGCCTAGCAGCATGCTGTAACCGGAGTTCAGAAGGGGTCACCCCCCCCCCCCCTCCTTCGGTTATTTTTTGGCACTCCGCTTGTTAGCTTTCCTCGTCCGTTTTTACCCTTTTCAATTTTAAATTTATATATACATATATATATATATATATATATGTATATATATAATAGTTTGGAAGTCCATTGAAAGAAAAGTGAGGATCTGTAACTCGAAAAACCCAACATTCTCACAAGCTTACAAAATATAAGTATAAATCAAATGGGAAAAAAAATCAAATCATCAAGTTAAAGAAATCTTCAAAAAGCAATGATATGCAAACGATAAAAGAAAAAGAAATGAAATTCAAGCATTAATGCTATACACGTGGACAAGGGCTAAGCCAAAAGCATGGATTCTCCAAAACTCACTTCTCCAAAACTCTTCCTCGGGTCCAAGTATTTTGTAGAAGCAAACGCAAAAAAAAAAATGTATGTTTCTGAAGAAATAGATGGATTATATCTATAAACTATTTCTACTTGGACGACATACATAAAGAAGAAAAAATAAGTGGAAACAGGAAGACCTGTAAAATACCACAACAAATGCACGAACTATATACACTCACATATTTGAGGACATTCACATATATGCTTGCCAACAAGATGTTGTTCTATTAGCTAGTTATCTATTCTATATATTTCAAATTATCTTGCTGATAGTCGCAAGAAATGCCTATAAGAGACATTTCCAATAATTTTGAATTATGCAATTTAATAAGTCTCTGTGCCACACAGTTAGCAAATAGACACCGTCGAAATCTCTGTGTAGACCAGATAGCTATTTGACCATCAAATGTATATTCATGCTTGCTCTCTAAATTTATATTGTTCCTTTGCCTTAAAAAACTGCGCAACTAAGTTGGCACCAATTTAGTTTGATTTAGTTGTTATTTAGCTGCTATTCCAATTTAGTTGTTATTGTTGACACCAAATAGAAGTGTTATCACCTAAGCTGTCTATAAGCGTTGTACCTGTGTTTTTGTATACATTTAAGATATTTATCTCCCCTATCGAATCTAACTATGCTGCTTCGAAGGATAATTTTCTGTGATATATTTTCATATTTATGTTATAGTATGTTTTTTTTTATTTTAAATTAAGTTTATTTATGATGCATCAAAGTTGGGAAACATAACTAGTTGGTGTTTTGCGCAGTGTATAAACTCAAATTTTATGTCGTTGTTGTTGAGACCCAGACAGTCCGACCTACCAGAAAGGTGTAAGGTAACTGTTTGGACGGCCGGGAAGTGCCACCCAATTTAGAGCGGAACCCAGTGGGGAGGGCATCCACAGGGGCCGTACCCTCCTTCTCCTACCACCAACCTCGCGGAAGGACTTACGGACCCACATGTTTAACGTAATCGTACTCCGCATGAACACGGCAGCAGTTGTGGCAGCGTGCAAATCCAGCGCGCAAACCACCGGGCTACCGCGCCCGAAATGCGTCAACAGCATGCGGTGTACCCAGGGGGTCACCCACCCAAGTAATAACTGATGCTGCTTGACTTCAATGATCTAACGAGAACCGGTGTTTTCAGCACGGTACGGCAACATTGTAATTAATGTTTTTCTTTCTATTTTGCATAATTACAGACACAGATATGTGACTCTTTTAAATTATACATCAGGTGAGCTGCAATCACTTTTTGAAGATCTCTCGCATTTTACCTACAAGCAATTACCATGGCTCTGGAAGATTTCTTTTATATGTTTTAGGTTTTATTATACCGTCCTTTAATATTCACCATAAGTATGCAATTATAGGATTCGCTTATAAATGGTGGACATAAAAGATTTTTTTTTTTTACAATATTACTAAATATAAGATTTAAAAACATTTGACGTGAAATATATTTAAAAATTCTATACTTTCTATTATTCACCTGTCAATAAACTACTGAAGCGTTACCCCCGAAAAGCTTAAGAGCTCTCTAAATATCCAAACTTTTCAAAATTGTAGGGGCATTAGGAAAATTGCTCCAAAACTGTTGATGTACTTCCCCCCACCCCACCCCTCCCAAAGCTTTGACATGCTCGACGGAGCGCACTAAGTGGTCTAATGGTAGACAATGATTCGACCTCAAACATGTCATGGAACTATCTCCTAGCGTTGCCCTGGTTACTGCAATTATTGAAATGAGAAGGAAGCTAACTAACCCTGCAGCGTTGTAAATGAAGTGGGGTAGTGTATTTTACATAAACTGGCCATCGGGGAGGGCACACCGATAGATGTGCAGAAATAAAATCAAAACCATCTTACGTGTCGTACTCAGCTTCTAGTTTCAGTTAAAGTTTCCAAAGTTATAGCAATAGTTTAGTGATTTTCAGTAATAGTACAATAGTGATTTTCAGTAATAGTATAATAGTGATTTTCAGTAATATGATTTCTAGTGATTTTCTGAAATATTTTAGTGATTTTCAGTGTAGTAATATATACATTTGCTAAATCAATATCTATGATAATTTATCACGCTGCTGACGATAATTTAACAAGTTGATGATAATTTAACATCTGGAAAATTAAATTCTGTTTCTTTAATAATCCCTTCCGCTTTGTGAGAATTATTAAATTAATATTCGTGATATAAAATGCAGGTAGTTTCATGAGACTGGAATATTTTGTTATGGGGGTCATATGTTGGAGGGTAAATATGTTTTGGTAAGTGTTCATATGGAACTGACTACTTAATAATATTTATCGGAAGAGGCATATGGTCAGCCTGTATTCGAAATTTTTAGAAGCACAAGTGGTTGCTGCATGCAGGTGGACATCAGGGAGTTTTTGATGCGAAACATCTGAGGGAGCGGGGTAGAATAAATCTTGAAGGAAACTTAGATGGAACTGAAGCAGAAATATATAACAAAAATTATATCGCATTGTCTCGAATGCGTTACGGAAAACCAGTCTTATAATGTTAAAGACTGTGCCAACTTGGCCACAAAGTCGATAACTTTGTCAAAATATCGCCAATTTGGTGAGTTCTGAAAACTTCTCAAATTTTATTCATTGATTAATAATCTCACAAGTTATGTGCGTTTTCCAGAACTTTTCATTTTTAAGTGCTAAACGTTTAAAAATATGCTGAAGATTAGCATTTTGCAGCATAAATATATATATATATAATAAAATACTATATAAAAAATAAAAATTCTCGAATGTTCCCCAACCTAAACTACACCATTAAATACCTCATTATTTTCTGATCAATTATAAAAGTAACAAGTGCAATATAACTTTACAAAATATTCTAAAACTTTATTGGTAACTAAAATCACATGCTTACTGCAAAAAATAACATTAATAGAACATCGTTTTAAAAATCCATCTCTTGCTAAGTTCCCCTCTTTCTAACACACGCCCATAGCTATTTCAGATGCAGTGGTTCTGATGCAGTACTTCAAAGCACTTCTCCACCATTATTCCAAACATATGACATAACATTGAAGAGTTCAGAGTGACAGCAGCTTTACATTAAGGAGTAGTCGCCAGTGAATTAGGCTTATCGAGAACGCATTCAGTGTCTATCATTATGGAGGAGAGCACTGGCAATTTTGAAAATCCCACGTAATTACAGAAGCGCCGTTGTCGCTTTAATTCCATCGACGCTGAATCGCGCAGAGTAATTTCTTGTTCGTCTTGTAAAGTGGCCGAATTGATTGAAACAAGCAAAGGATAAACAATGTTAAATATGTTGATTTGGCGGTTTGTACTTGATGTGAAAGGTAAGTCAATGTCACCACACTGATATGAGTTGATGCTTATGTGCTGTACCCCAGTGCATCTTAAGTTATTAGTGCATGATTAACGCCTGAACAGCAACAAGCAAACTATAAAATTTAATGCATTTTAATAAACTTCTCAAATATCTCTATAATAATTGCCTAAAGTTTTTGTGTTTTTCCAGACCTATCAGAACCCCGCCCCACTTCAACCTAGAAGACTGTCTTTGCACGCTTATTGTATTTGCCACGGGGCAGAACCTAATTGTGTCAGATTTTAGATTACCCCTCACGACCTAGGAGCAAAGAAAATGGATTTTTTTTTCGAAAGGACTTTTCAGATCCTGGTAAATTATGTTTTAGTCGATTGTACTTTCCGACTCCACACAGTTTGTCCTACATGAAAACAAAAACTTAATAGAAATTAATTGAAAATTTAAAAATAAAACTTGTAAATACATGCTTATATAGAGACACATAATTTTTACATTTGTATATGATTGGACATAATAATGTATGAAAGTCGGATGACATCTTACACTCAGAATTATGTCATATGTGAAAAAACTACAACAATCGATAACGTTGTAAATCTAAATAAAATTTATAATAAATACTTAAACATTTGTCCATTCTCAACGGCACGACGAGCGAAAGGGGTAAAACTGAATTTTGCAATCCTTTGAACATACAGTAGTAGAGGTTCGAATGTAGTTGTAATAATGAAAACTCAAAATGGCTGAAACATAAAACACGCCGACATTTTTTTTTTTTTTTGCTGTGAAATAACCGATGTGCCCTCAGTGAAAAAAGGACATCGCTTAAGGAGATGTATAGAAATTCGATTGAAAAGGGGCGCGAGACTGATTGATAGTTTTTTTACCGATCGCTGTGGCATACTATTGATCTTTAATTTCGCTTTCATTTTTGGGAATGCGCTGCAACGTTGGGGGTTCATTCGAAAATCGTTTAGAGAAAAACCACGTTTTGCAATTTTGTTTTGTGAATTTCCGGAAGAATATATATTTCTGTTTCTCAATCGAAATTTTTGCTTCAGCCGGAAGTTTGAAACAATATTACCACACCACATTATTTAAAATGTCGCTAATCATGAAGTCGTTAACGGCTTTCATGGCTCTCTATTTGGACCCCAATGCTTACAAAGGGAGATCGAACTGTTTAGGATAGGGTATGTCAAATACCTGTCTTTTTGAGAGGTTCTTCGTTAGGGATGGACGCTGCCCCACACTTAAACAAAATGTTAAAACATATAAATTAAGCTCTTCGAAAGCTACGTGAGCCAGCATTAATAGACTGTTGCGCCTATCGCACAATGCAGTCTATGTAGTAAGCCGTGGATGTAGTAAGCCTATGCAGTAAGCCTATGTAGTCAGCCGCAGAGAGTATTCACGATTCTCAGAAAATTGTTTCACCAATGCCATCAAGACTGAGATGTTTAACCGCAAACAACTTTTTCCCTCACTCACAGAGAAATTTCTTGAAAGGGTAAAGGCTGATTCAAAATCTGTTGGCATAATCAGAGTATTTACTTATCAGAGTGTTGGCATAATCAGGGTATTTGCTTATCAGAGTGTTGGCATAATCAAAGTATTTGCTTATCAGAGTGTTGGCATAATCAGAGTATTTGCTTATCAGAGTGTTTGCATAATCAGAGTATTTGCTTATGGTAATGAAATATGTAATGTATAAAGTTCTCAACAACCATACACACAAAATCCACGAAACGAAAACAGGCGAAATAATGACTCCACTACATATTATTTTACAAGGAACTAAAATGTCGAAAATTTTTATCTGGCATCCACCAAACAGCTTTAATTTCAATAGTATAATTTCAATAGAATATAAAATCCAATATAGGTAAAATATATTAGATTTTTAAAATTTGCAATGGCAAATGTTAGCGAAAAATAATTACTGTATAATAAAAGTTAAGTTTGGAGTCCAGGCATTCAAAATATTAATATCCAATTTGTTAGACGTATTGTAATTGGTGCAAAAATTAATATAAATGATTTTCCTTTTTTTTATTAATGAAAAATATATTAATGTGTCAAGAATATGCAAATAGCAGATATTATTTGAAAGGAATTATTTCGTTAGAACTATATTTTTAACATCTTTTTTATGTAAAATATTTTCCTTTTTTTATTAAGACAAATATATTAACTCCTCTAAAGCTTGAGTGTTACGAAACATTTACACATAATTTCAGCTAGAAGCCATGTAACGTTGAATTAACGAAAACAGTAAGCTATTTCATTTCATTGTATGTAGAGTGTAGATCTTTGGAAACTATTACTACTGTACTCTCAATACTTTGATTCATTTCACTCATCTTAGTTACAGCAATGAGAAATGTAGAACAACGAAATTCTGGCAAATTAAAGTAATTGCAAATGTGTCAAAAATATGCAAATAGCAGACATTATTTGAAAGGAATTATTTCGTTAGCACTATCTTTAATAAAATGCTGAATCTGTCGTTACTGACATTGTTCGTTTTCCTTTCAGCACTCACTCTTCTTCAACGTTGCTTTATTACCCAAAGTTTCATTTGCATAGTAGCGTAGTGAAGGCCAGTGCCAATAGAAACAGCTGAAAAGTTTGGAAGCAATTGCGCAGAACGATTAGTATTTCGATAATTTTTTTTCGTAATTTACTTATTCCATTCTTCAACTACTTATTTATAGCTGCTTTACTATTCAAAAAATCTGATGTTGGCAACACATGACTTTCCTTATATAATGCAATGCATTTCCTATTTTTACAATTAAAAAAAAAGGTTTTTCTTATAATAGCTATTTATATTCTTTCCAAGAAATTGCATTTCGTCAATTAGTCGTTATTTTCACTGATTTAGTGTCATTTTTATCCATTTGGCGAGATTTCCATTAATTTGGCAGCAATTTAAAAAATCGCCAAGTTGGCGACATTCCGTCAAATTCGGCGCCAAAATCTCGCCAAGCGTTATGGATGGAGAAATAAGTTATTCTTATAGCAGGTAAATAACTATTGGCGTTCAAATACAAAAGTATTACTCAAAGTATCTTTTTTCATGAATGGAACGAGCTAGATCCACGAGAATGATGTCACCCAATTTATTGTATGATATTACATATGAAAAGTGAGCATACTTCTCAATAGGAAATATTTTTCTTTATTTCATATAATTTTTTGATACATTTTTGAAAAATGTGAAATATCTCGAGAACGGTTCATGCTAGTGTTCTAAATTTTATGTTAATCGTTTTCTATGGAAAAATTACATTAGAAACGTCTACTTGCGTAACTTTATTAAAGGTTTTGATTTTTTGATGATTTTTTTCAAAATTTCACACGACAATTTAGTGGGTTCTGGACATTCGATTACATTTAAAAACAATAAGCTTCCAGTATTCACGGATAGTGATTTTTGTACCAAATTTCGTTCGAATCGGTCCATTTGTTCGTCAGTTATCGTCTCCACAGACTTACTGACACGCACATACACACACACACACATACACACAGACATCACCTCAAAAATGTTTGATTCGTGATCAGGGATGCTTGAAACGTGCTCTCCCGTCGAAACCTCGAATTCGAATTTTGGACCCATCACAATACTTTCCTTATACATTATGTATATAAGGAAAGTAATAATGCGTAGTATAATAAAATGCGTACTTACAGTAATGGAAGTAGCAGATCCTGTGTGAAAGTAAACAAAAATGGCGAAAACGATTGTGACAGTTATTATGCACTACGATTTTATTTAATAAACTAGCAGCATACCCGTTCTTCGTACGGAATATATAATATAAAGAAACTTATAATTCGCAATCATGTGCAAATTCTGTTAAGATATTAAATTTATTGCTCCTAAAGAGAAGTTTAAGAATATCTGTTCTCACTATGCAAAATTATCTTCATGAGCAGATCTGAAGGATAAAACATCCTGGCCCCTTTTGTAAGCAAATTTACAAAAAAAAGGAATTGTATCAATATATGCAACCCCGTACTACTTATAATGTCGCAGATTAGAAAATATGCCAGTGTGCTAGTAGAAGATTCCACGTATTAAAATATGAGTCTCAAAAATATTTGCCAAAATAAAAGAGATGACTTAATAAATTGGAAATATCAATAATCCCCGTAATCTTTATACCAGAAGGCGTAATTGATTCCAATATATGCCAATATATAACAAAATATATGCCAATATACCTGTACTACTTATATTCTCATAGATTAGAAGATATAATTCATTTGTAGAAGATTACTCTTACAAAGTACTATATATGAGTTTCAACAATTTTCGGCATAATAAAACAATGGCATTATAACTTGAAAATATCAATAATCCCTGAATCAACAGTCCCCGAAAATATCAATAATAATAATGTTTAAACCTGGGGACCGTAATTGATATTATCCAGTCAAAAATGCAATGCCAATGAAATTTATTTTATATACATATCTTTATTATTCAAATCGGAAAAGATTTAATATGAAATCGTATGCGGCATAACACATTGGATCCGTCGCTAAGCGACATGATATCATTTGCTTCAAATAAATTGATGGATATCATATATCGTGGGACTGTAGAACAGATAGACCCATTTGGCGACTAATTGATGAAACATCATCACAATACTATCCCCTAACAAAATACAATTATTTTCATTTATTAAGCGCGATTTTATCAATTCCAGGATATTTTTATAGACTCACAAATACTTTTATCAATTTCGTGATATTAAAAAAATTCTTTAAATGTATTACTAAGTAGGATGGATGGATTGATCGACAAATGCTACCGAAACATCATTTCAGTACTCTATTCTAAAAAGCAAATCATTGATTAGCGCCAATTTTATAAATTTGGAAACATTTCCACTAATTTGGTAAAGTTTAAGAGAAGTTACCAAGTTATTTAGAGATATTCCACTAAATTCGTAGCTCTGAATTTGCAGATCTGAAGAATAAAATATCTTGATCCCGTTTGTATATACTGAATGAAAACACTAAAATTGTATTATAAGATACACCCGTTCTAATCTTTTTCTGCTTCAACAATCGGCTAAATTAATTTATTGGGTAAACACAATATATGAGTTTATTAGCTAAACACAATATATGAGCTGGAAACCACTTTGCTAAAATAAATGAAAGTCATGTACGCGGTCGGCAATTTATATAATTAAAAGAACAATCAAACCGTTCATTTAAAAATATATTTTTACACCCATTTATTTATTATTCAAATAGAAAAAATAATAATAAATATTAACAACACATTTAATTTCATTCCGTTGCCGAGCAACATGATATAAGATAGAATCTTCCTCATAAAATGCAAAATTTAATAGCCATTTTTATTTCTTTATACTTTTCATTTTTCAGTAAATGCTTGTATAATATAAACCAAGGAGATAGATTTCCCATTTAAATCATGTTTCAAACAATTGATGTTTTCAGAGAGTGACTAATTAGTGCAAAAAATCTCCCCCCAAACTCTGAGATACAGTTTTAATTCACTTTCAAACGATTTTCAAGCTTTTCGTTTGGATAAACCACGGAGTTAGAGAGGAGAACTCCTAAGAAAAAGTTTCGTTTTTCATTAATATGTCGACAACCCCTGGTCTTAGATACTCGAAACTTGGGCTAAATTTATGGGGGCTATTTAAAGGCTATCCACAAAATTTCATCAAATTCGATTCGGCCGTTCTCCCGTGATGATGAGACAAACGAAAATATAGTTTTTTACTAATATCTTTAGAACCACTGATTGTAGAAACTCCATATATGGACTAAATTTTAAGTGGGACTATTTCCAGGCTACCCACAAAATTTCATCAAATTCGGTTCAGCCGTTCTCCCGTGATGATGGGACAAACAGACAGACAGACAGACAGACAGACAGATTTTCATTTTCATTTATATAGATTACTCAGCAGATAAAATTAACGAACTTAACTAACTCGTCATTTCACTAATAATTTATATTTGATTATTTTACTGAACAGAAGTACCTAACCAGTTAACTACTACAGTAATTGTCTATCAAGATTCTGTTTATTGAATTGCTGAACATAAACTATAGATAACTTAACTAATTTTTCATTTAACTAATAGTTTACATTTATTGCGTAACAATTCAGATATTCCTCACTCCAGAAATGGAAGAATGGAACAATGTTAAGAATATTAAAATAGCAGAAAGCATAAAATGTAATTACTTCGTATAAATCTCGTGCAGTGAATTACAAAATTTATACCATAATTGATATTGATGACTTCATTTTATCAATGTTTTATGGTTTAAAGACTTCCTTATTACCAACACAATAATTAAAGATTTTTGATGAGGTGTGGTCGGTGTCGAAAATATACAAATAAGGAAAAAACTTTAAAAGTAAAGACTTCGTTAGATTATCTCTTAATTTCCCGAATCTGTTCCATAATAAACTTAATTTTCATTCCTGCAACATCTCTCATTAATAGTTATTCCACCCAGAAGCGTCTGAACGTTAATGATAGGGTGGCTAATGTGAAGAATATAAAATTACGGAAAATATTGTGAAAGCAAATGTTTCATTCGATTTCTTTTAATGGAATTATTATTAAACCTTACCGCAATATGAAGGATTTTTTTTTCTTTTTTTACATTTCATCAACCACTCAGTTCTTTATTTATGATAGTTTTATTACACAAAATAAACACACTGCGCAAAAAGGGTAGGAGTGTTACATCTGTGTGATCAGATTAAATCTCCAAAGCGAGGCGACGAGAAGGTTTACGCCCATTAATCGACAGGGAGCAAAGAGAAAAATCTCTCATCCGGAGGGCCACGTTCTCGGCGGAATCCTTCACCGGGTAGGGTCCGAAGAACGCCCGCCAAGCGAGGCCCTAGTCGCCGGCAGGACCTTGGCTCAGGCCATGAATAGGCACAGTTCAGTGATCACAGCCATATGGAAGAGTCAGGGCCTGATTGCCTCACCGGTTCGATGGACGGTTCGTCAACAACCAGGTAACCCGATTTGTTTACCCCTCAGGTCGGAGGATAAATAAATCCGTTCACCACTCAAATAGTGGGCCTCCCCGGGGGGAGACACATATGTGTGGTCAATTTAAAAAATATAACAAGTAGTTAAATAGATTGCGAAGTCAATTACTTAGGAAATAATGAAGTAAATAAACATAAAAACAGTGTAGATAAAATTATAAAATGCAGCCGATAGTTTCAGAAACGCTGCTAATAAACTTCTAAACAACTGCAGTAGTGGCCCCATCAAATGCGACAAAAGAATAAAAATCAGAAATTATATTAAAAATGAAATACACAGTGAATATGAAAATGAAATGAGGTGCAGAATTTTTTGCTTGAATTATTTTCTGCTTGAATTAAATTTTTGCTTGAATTAAAAAAAACTTACAATTTCTTGCTACTTACTATATTTCCTTATGATTTCTCTTATTGTTACTTTTTGTCACACTTGGGGGCGCCACCACTGCTGTAGTGTTGAAGACCCAGACCGACCGGCTCGTCAGCAAGGACATGAGCAACCGATTAGTCGGCCGGCACTGCTGTAGTGTAACGTTATTGCCCGCACGGAGTCCTGATTTGGCGCACAGCGCACATTCTGTATCCATTACAAAGCTCGATTCTTCTTTTAATGCATTACTAAATCTATAGATGTATATGTAGATGGATATTAGATATAATGACAGAAGATATGACCGTTAAATTTGCTTTATTCACTTCGATCAAGGATACCTTCGATCAAGGATAGCTAGGACCAGCAATTTACTTAGTTTTCTCTACATGCGGACAACACGCATACATGGGCTTAATTGTTTCCTTTCTATATGTAATATCCATTTATAATACTTTTTTATTAAAAGATGCAAAACTATGAACATGCTTTTGAATTTTTATCATAGTTATCGGTTAATTTGAACTCAAGCCATTGGTCTTAATTCGCTAAATTTTAATTTTTATTTCTTACCGGAATTTAATATGTTAACTATGTAACTTAGCGGAGGTTTTTAACATTTGCTAAAACTTCGCGCCTCTAGAATATGTGTATTTCTATTCATTAGTAAAGCCGCTACTTCTATGTATTCCGTAATGGACTTATCTCACTTTTCTTTTCACCACGTATTCATATTTATCATTGTTTTATTACTCAAGCTTCCTTTGCGCTTTCATGGGAGGATGGGCCAGCGTTGTAAATGGCAAGTTACAGGGCACGCGTCCACTTTGCAATCGACACGCCTGACGGGTAATTGCACATAAAAATTAAAATAATCTTCTGTTTCTTCTGTTCTTTTTTTAAGCGCTGTATTTTCATTTCTCTGATATATGTAAATAGAGCATGGCTAAAGTCCAATTAATTTGCTCTTTCACTATTGACTGCGTTTGCAATGCATAATGTTGATTCCCGCCTTTTCTGCTGCAGCATTGGACGTATGGTGCTTGACTAAAAATGATTCACCTGATAGATTGGTTACTATATACGTCCTTACCGAGTAATGAGGACAAACATTTTAGTTTTAGGTTGGGCAATTTAAATGGATGCCATTGTTGTGCTTTTGTTTTAGGGGAATATGTTAGTATTCAGAAAAATATTAATAAAAAATACTTTGTAAATTTTATCCAATAAAATTTGAAGTTATTTTTATGATCGTGCTTGTGTTCGTTATATGCATAAACAACTAAAATATTCTTTATAAATAAATTGCTAAACTCCAATTTATGTATCAAAAATCTAATTTTCTCTGCAAACAAATACATTTAAATTCTATAACAAATCAAAAACAAAACATCTTATCCTCTTACGAGTTATACCATAAAAATCCATAGGCTTATTATAAAAGTATGCTCCTGTAGAGCGACCAACATACGTGGACCGGTTTCGCGCTCTTAGCACGGAACAGTCAATAACTGCACTGCTAGCAAGAAAACTTGATATGTTCTTCCATCTTACTATGTGCAATCTTGCTATCCACCCTAAACGGTGGTATCTCTGACTATGAATCTCTTAAATAGTTTCCTATTAAAATATGAATACCAAACTATTTATTTAATTTTATTATTTAAAAATCGCTTTACTTTTTTAAAAATATATCGTAGTTTCTACAAAACAAATAGCATTGTTAATAACTCAAAATGGCTTGTCATAATTCCTGAGCAAGTGTGTTAATTTCTAGCTAAAAGCACTTATGAATAATTAAGTAATTTTATAATATTGAGTATATATTTTATTATTTATAGTATTTTTCGTTTTATATTAAAAACACGTAATATCTCAAAAATGGTGCATGCCAGTGACCTTTAAGTGATAGAATTTTCAATTACGTATAAAATGTCTATTTCTGTAGATTTAATATAATTATTTGATGTCTTTTCAAGTTTAGACAAACAAATGTTCAGAAAATGATATATTTCTCGTAATTTTTCTGTATTTAATCAGCAGTGTAAAATAATTAGTTTGGGATTATTTAGTCAGCAGTTTGAGAGAATTTATGATTATTTAATCAGCAGTTTGACCAAATTATTTTATGGTAATTTAGTTATCCTTTTGAACGAATTTGTTTATGATTATTTAATTATTTTATCAGCAATTTGAGCAAATTTGTTTGAAACTAACAAACTAACTGAGCAATTTGAGCAAAATAAATTTGTCAGCAGTTTGAACGATTTAGTTTATGCTTAATTAATCAACTGTTTCATCAAATTAGTTTATGGTAATTTAGTCAGCAGTATGAATAAATTAATTTAAGATAATATAATAAAGTGTTTGGTAGAATTATATTTAATTAGAAGTTATAGCATATTAGTTTATGATTGTTCTGTCAGCAATTTCAACGACATAGTTTATAATTAAGTCAGCATTTTGAGGAATTATTTATAATTATTTACATTATATATAAATGTTTAAGAATTCGTAAAATGGATTTTTTGAATAAAACGTTCAACAATAAATAACTTACGTTTGATACGTGCTTCACTGATCTTCATGATTTCTGATGCAGACAAACTCTGCAAAATAAAAATCATACGCAAATATATGTATCATTAAAACGCCCTTGGCATTTTAAAAGGGCATTCAACGCTTTCAGCCCCTTTCTTCGAAAGCTATTAACACTCAAATTGATCTCTATGGGGAACATTTTTTTTTCTTCTTTTAGGGCAATATTAACTGATGAATTGCAGCTCTTTGCACTGGCCAATGTCAATTTTTAAAAAGTGCCCGTAGCTACAAATTGATTCTGAGAGTAATGTTTTAAAAACAGTGGTTGCTAAAACGATTAAGATGATGGATTCATCGATGCGTTATTAGTTGAATGCTTCTATTTTGAGAAGAGTGAGCAGCAATCCAGGGTATAACTTCTGCCACACTAGAAGCTTGAAATTTCTGAATGAATAAAGCTAATTGCCGCCGGGAGATTCAAAATTACGAAAGAATTGTGAAAATTTTTCCATCATTAAATTGCCCAAACCAGTATTTACCGAAAGTAATTAAAACCTAGTAATTTTTTTCTCTATTTTGTACAAGCAGACCTCAATTTAGAAATATAATGTGTACTTTGAAATACGTATATGTGTTCTTTGAAATGCGTAAGTTGGATGTATTTTCACCTGTTATAAAGTTAAATTTGAACTTTGTCCATTGTGAAATGTTTTTTTAGCAAGGAATTCTGTGTTCGTTAAATGAATCCAGAATCGTTACCACCTGCAACGAATTATTTGTTTCTTCAAATAGGATTTCAACGAATTATTCGTTTCTTCAAATAGGATTTTAACGAATTATTCGTTTCTTCAAATAGGATTTCAACGAATTATTCATTTCTTCAAATAGAGGTTCGCCTATATTTATATAAATATAATCGAAAAACTGTGTCTGTCTGTGTGTTTGTCTCATCATCATGAGAGGATAGCTGCACCGAATTACATGAAATTTGTAGGTATCTTTGAAATGTCCCCACTTAAAATTTAAATTGTGTTTCAGGTGCTTAGTATCAGGGATTGCCGAGATATAATTATAAATTGGACTTTCCATAGAAATAGCATTATGCAGACGATATTTTCTTCACAAATTTATTTAAAGAAAATTATATCACGTTCCTTAGCAACGGAATTACATCCAATATGTTTATGCAACAGACGGATTTTATTAAATATTTTCGAATTTAAATAATAAAGAAATTCATATAAAAATACATTTTATCGGAATTACATTTTTGACTGGAATCTAACAATTATGGCCTTGTTAGGGTTTAAAGATTACGATTTTTTTTTTTATATTTTCAATTTCCTACGGCATCTGATCTATTTTGGAAAATACTTTTCAAACTCATATATTGTGTTTGTTTAATTAACTCATATATTGTGACAAGCCAATGTTGAAAAAGAAAAAAAAGCAGTACGGGTATATCTTCTAATACCATTTTAGCGCTTTCATTTCAGCATATTTTGATAAAATTTCATAGATTTTTCATTTTGGCCTACATTGATCATTTTTTTTATTTTTTGTAAATTTGCTTACAAACGGAATCAGGGTGTTTTATACTTTATATTAGTCTGCTAAGACAATTTTATCTAGCGAGAACAGGTATTCTTATGCCTCTTTCTTAGGAAAAAATTAAATATTTTAATATACGGTTTTGAATAACAATGTCATTTAAAATACTATAGGAATTTGCACATAATTGTGAATTTCAAGTATTTTTATATTGTATATTCCGTGCGAAAAACTACAGTGCTAGTTGTATATAAAATTTCGTTTCATGATTTTACACCGGCTTTAATGTAATAGTGCTATATTTTTACTTTCCCTGCAATACATGGTAATGTATAGGGAAAGTATTGGAATCATGCCGAAAATCGCAACTCGAGTTTTCGACGTATCTACACGTTTCGAGACCTTTAGAATACGAAACAACTATTTTTAGCGTGACGTCTGTGTGTCTGTCTGTCTGTGTGTCTGTCTGTCTGTGCAGATTTTGTATCCACTGTAACTAAAAAACTAATTGACCGAATTTCACAAAATTTGGTAGATAAGTCACTTGTGAGCGAGTCTGGTGCTGTTTAGTTTTGGGTACGATTCGGGATAAAAGAACCAGCCTTTTTGTGCGAAATGGCCCGCAAAATCTTGTATCCACTCGAACTGAGAAACTAATGGACCGAATTTCACAAAATACGGTGGATAAGTCACTTGGGGGTTAACCTGGTGCTGATTAGATTTTGGTACGATTCGAAAAAAAATAACCTGCCTTTTTTTGCAAAATGGCCCTCAAAAATCGTCAAAATCTAAACTAAAGAACTAGGTATACTCAGATATATCCATTAAATGCTCGTTTAATACGTAATTTTTAATAACGAAAAGAATAAGACCAACCCCATTACACTAGGACTAGCCGTTCTCGAGATATTTTAGTTTTTCGTACTTTCCCTACGTCACCTTTGAAAATAAGCCCGGTTACCGAATGAGAACGAAAAGTGAAATAAATTTAATTAAAATAAAGAGAACGTCAATATAAGTCTGCAGGGAAAGTCATGTGCTGCTCACATCAGATTTTTTACATTAATATCAAAATTCTGTTAACTATATGCTAAGTTAAGAAAAGTGAAAGATGAACCCTTGCGTTACAAATCTTACACTTTACAAATCGTTTTCTTATAATTAATTATGATTTTATTTCCAACCAGACAAAGGAATTGGTTAACAAACTTATAATAAAACACAGGACGTTTTTGACATTGCGAGGAACAAGATCCATTTATTTCGTTCAAACATGAATATATCTGAGGCTCCTCGCTATAACAACAAATTCATTTTTCGTTGGCACACTCCCCAATTGGAATAGTCATGCATCTTTAAGAGTAGGGTGTATCTTGTATCACAAAGTTTGAATTTTAGGCGATAGACGTTACATTTGTTACACTTACATTATGAGCCTACTGCTTTAAGTTAGGCATTTCCATAAATTACTGCTTTTGAAAGTTGAGGCATTTCCTCATTTTTTCAGATCCATAAATCGATGTGTGAGTTGAAATGTTGTTTCAGCAACAATGCACTGGACTGATATTTGCGGTTTTCGGTTGCAGAGAATACTTCGAAAAACGAGACTGTAGAAGAGAAAAAATAGACAACAGGTAAAAAATACGATATATATATATATATATATATATATACAGGGTGTCCCAAAAACATTGACCTCGGCTTTTATTCCTTAAATATTGATCTTAGACATATATAATAAATTACAGAAGTTGCATAAAAAGAGGTACAGAATTTTATGAAATCGATTAAAATTTTCAAGGGAGTTAAATTTTAAGAAATACAAAATTTAAATTTTTATACGGCTATCGTACAAAAACATTTCCAATGAGTAAAATGTGCCCCATACACTAATAAGGTGATGTACAAATTTCAGCATTTTATCATGAAAAGTCTGAGAGATATGAAAAGACAAAAATGCTGACTTAAACCACTTTTCGATGCATCGACATGGGTTCTCAGAGGGGAAATAATGTCGGCAGATTGCGTTTCAGGGGCCATGCACAAATTACGAAAGAAAACTATGATTACATAAATAAATAATAATTTTGCAATTTATTGGTACAAAAGTATTTACACTGTGTAGAAATAATAACTTTGCACAAAGATTACAAAGCTTGTTCAAAATATTTTCCATCCATGCCAAAGATCCATTAAAGATAAGAGGCAAATATTATTTGCCTATGATCCATTTTTGCGTTGCGTCATTTGCACTCTTGTTGTATACATTTCCATTTTAATTTGTGATTAATCCCTCACCAACTTTGTTTAAACATATCTCTGGGACTTTTTATGATAAAATGCTGAAATTTTGTACATCACCTTATTAGTGTATGGGGCACATTTTACTTAAGTTTTTGTATTGGAGCCGTACAGAAATTTAAATTTTGTATTTCTTGAAATTTAATCCCCTGAAAATTTTTATCGATTTCATAAAATTCTGTACCTTTTTTTACGCAACTTTGTAGTTTATTATATATGTCTAAGATCAATATTTAAGGAATCAAAGCCGAGTTCAATGTTTTTGGAACACCTTGCATATATATATATATATATATATATATATATATATATATTTCAAGTAACAAAGTTTATAAACTTTGATAAATTTAGCAAATTCCTTTAATGACATAAAATGACACCAATTCAGAAATTCAATATAAATTTGTTAAAAACAAAGTATTTGGTCTGAAATAAAAAATACCTCATTAATAACACCATAAGCAGTTGGTTAAAAGTGTCAACTACATTGGGAAATAGAAAGGAGTATATTCAAGATAGAAAGACAGCACGCTGTAACGCCACAATAAGAAGTCATTTTTCAATAAATAGCTTCATCACATGACCTAGAATGGAAATTGTTGTTAAACGAAAAAAAGTGTGAAAATGCAAAGAAAATCTTAAGAAGAACATGAACTGTAAACTGTATCTAAACCCGAAACTAGTAAATAAAACTACGATTATGAATGGTTCATGATGAAACAGCTTGTATAATAACCAGTTTCTGAAGCTGAATGTGCAACATCATCAGCTGTCTTTGGGAAAACCGGAGTTCAAATTATTGCAAAATGTTTACAGAAATAACAGTAAAAATATTTACAGTACTTTAATAAATAGCTCATTTATGTCCCAACAACAACATGTTTTCATTGCTTATGTTGTATTACATAATGTCCTAGTCTTTTAGTTGCAAGTACTTTTGCAATAAATTTTACACATATTTTTCGAGGTCTGTTAATATTTTACATGTAGCCCTTGAAATCGTCTGTTTTATTATTTATATTATTGTAAGGCACTTAAACTCGTAGAGAAAGGAAATTAAAGAGAACAGTTCTAAACCCCTGTCGTCTTTTTTTCCCTTCCTTTTAGAGATAATTTTCTATTTTTCATTTTGCAACGATTTGCTCTCTCTGTCCTACGATGCAATTATTTATTCACAGATGCCTTCTCTCTTTCATGTTCTTTTATCTCCAAAACCGATTGGTATTTCAACAAACTACGTATACTAGTACTAGATAGGTAAATTTATTAAAGTTTATTTTAGATATCAGATTGGCGCGAATTTTTCTAAAGAACTCAATGCTTTGATTTATATTCTGAATGCATTTATGAACGTATATGCTTAGAGTTTCCGTCAAATATTTCCCGTTTTATCACCCCAAACTTTATTTGCCTTCGATACGCAATCTTTAAAGGGCTGCTGTATAGATTATTTATCAAACTCAATTACAACATGATGAATCAATATTGAGGCTATTATCTTAATTCCTTTTAAAATGTAATGATTGAATTCTCTCGGAGTAACTATCCCTGCAAATGACGTATTTTCCCCGCAAATCATCCCATTTTGCGCAAGTACAGCTTTGAATTCCGTCCCAGTATCATGTTAACCTTAAATAGCTTTTCCGTTGGAAATAAAAGAATCTTAATACACCTTTGAGGGTCAGAGTCAATTCGAGATCAAAACGCCAAGTAACAGAAATACTATTCGAAAAAGAACTTTCGAAGGAAAATCCATTCATACGATTCATCGAGTTTCAAGCAGTACTCCTATGTAAAGGAGACACATTTCATCGCAAACATAAAGATATCGCCTTTATTTTAGCATTTATTATCTTGTCCTCACCCCTCTTTTCATCGACATGGCGGAAGAGTTTCTTTGATAATTGAAAAGATTCGTGAATCCATGAAGAAGTAGGGGGAGGGCGGTGACCGAGGATTTCTTCCTCACTCTTAACTTAATTCCGAGGACTTAATTTTCTTAATATCTCGCTAAGTCATTTATCGCAATAGTGGAATGCCTTTAAAGAGTGCCGCTTTTGAATAGGTACTTGAACGGGCCCGTGAATCTGTGTTAATTAAAAACATGGTTAAATGTTTCTTTCTATTCTTCGTTGGGGTTTTAATTACGGAGCAATAAAACGGCATCTGAAGGCATAAAAACTTATTTTCTGCAGCTTTTAAAAGAGGAGGATTAACAGAAAAATCAAATGAACTCCGCTTCCTGATTTTATCGAGTTTGCTGAATAAATTTCGCGATTTTCGACTTGTTAACTGCCACCCGTGATTTTTCTCTTCAAACCTCGAAGATTTGCGCTGAATTTTAAAAGATGTGCATTGATTTTATGCGCATTTTCTCCGAATAAGTATGGATTTTAAGATGTGTAAATCGAACTTTGAATGATTTTCGTTATGTTCGAGATCTTTAAAGCAAACTGTTCAAGTTTTGCGATAATTTATTTTAAACATTTGTCTTGGTCTTCTATTTCATTTTAAAACAGGTTCGTCTCAAACGGATTTAAAGTTTTCTATTCTCCCTTGACGGACGAATCCTACGGTCTTTATTGATTAAGAATAAAATTAACATTGCGTTTCCTTTTCAAATAAAATAAATAAATATTTTAAACTGAATAAATAAATATTTTAGTTGTGAATTCCCTGTGCAATGAAACAAACTTCCATACATGAAATGTGTTTCCTGCTAAAAGAAAGATCTTTGTAAAATCATAAATGCGTTTCTTATTTGCATACAGAGGATTTGGGCTTTTGTGTATAGGTCAATTCTTATCAGAGTTATAAATATGCCAAAGTTTACCTTTTTATTCTTATTTATAATATATATATCCGGTCTGTCCCTGATTAACCAAACGAAATGGGTTTTAACTATTAATCACATGATATAAGCATCGTTAAATCTCTATCAACTATTTAAATCCATTTTGATCGTAATGTTGCTTATGCGCTTTAAAATTTTGACGATTATAACAAGATGGATTTGACTACTTTGATTTTTTGGCCATTTGTTCGCTTCTATGAAGAGTAGTTTCAGTCAGTTTTGTTTTAACTGCACGTTACGACACATACGGCATGTTTTAACATGCACGTTACGGCACTGTTGCGAACTTGTAAAATGCTATGGATGCCCATTTCCCCCATCCTTACTTTCGTCTCTTTTCGACTGCCAGATGGGTAAAACACACATACACACATCCTTTCCCATGAAGTGATCCAGGGTTTCCGGACGCTGAGATTAGTAGAATATTGTCAGATTTTATAATGTATCGCCAATTTGCGATATTTGGTGATTTCTCGAAGGTGCGAGAAAGACCCTGAAATAACGAATATTCTACGTGATATGAGACATTTCCAGAAGTTTCAATGTGTAGTCTATAAAAAGGACTCATAACTCAGTTGAAGAGCAGTTGATGTGATGCGAGCTACATTGAACTGTTGTTTCTGTCAATGTTTTGCGAATAGTAGTACGTCGTAACAGACCACACGCCTTGCACTCAGACCCGGTTTTTTGATTAGTGATACAATCTCTGCAGAGTCTACCAACTTAGTAGTTTCCTATACCGGTTCTCCAATCTAACGCCAGTAATATATACGGAATAGCATATTTGCACAAAATGGCTTTGTGGTCATGATAATTTTGCAATTTTGCATATTTTTTTTTTATTCCAACATTTTTTTCACTCGCGTATAATTTTTATAATTTGGATACATAAGTTTACATACAAAAATATTAACCGGCTACTAATAAATTTAAACATGGTCAAGCAATCTAGTATACTGAAAACAGACCTGTTGAGTGCAGATTGGACATGCCGAGCATTTTTGACATGCAACGTGAATGTAACTTAAAATGCCCCAAAAAGAACTTCAGGGAGACATCAAAACTGTAGTAAGACCATATCATCTGGTCAATTTCTATTAAAATATCCAACCTAATTATCAGTAGAACAAACAGATTCTGACTTGTTCCCAATGGAAAGGGTGATCTACAAATTTCTCTGAAATATAAAATCAAGCTAGAATGTGATTAAAACCGTTTATCTTTCAGTTTTTATCTTCTTTCTTACTTTCGCTATAACATCCAATATATTTAAGGGATGGTGATGCGAAGTGACTAATATTCAGACCTCTGGATATCGTTGGGTCTCGATTTCCAACATCTGGATTTCAATTCGTTAAGATCCCGGTAATTAAATAAATCATTTATTCAGTGTCTGCCTGTGTGCGCGCGTTTCTGTGGATGTCTGTCTGAGTATGTGGGCAGAATATATAAAAAGAGAGCAAATCGAATGAAGTTTGGTACAATTACTCCAATAGATAAACTTCAAGTCCCTATTGATTTTTGGGGAGATAAGACCAGGAAAAATCATTCATGCTTGGAATACTTTTTTTTTAAAATAAAAAATACGAAAGAAATAATTATGTTGAACATTATTACATAAATAGCCATTTAATTTGTAACTTTATGTTTTGAATCGCATGAAAAAATTTACAAAGCGTTAATAGGCGCCATTCTCGCATTTTTGTACGATTTTGATCTAAAGGAAAAAATAGAGGCCTTGGAAATAAATTAAAAAATTAAAGAAGGCTAAATAAATAAGAAAACATTCCCTTTATTATCAAATGCCTGGATGTTTTTTCAAGTTCTTTTATCCATGCATTAAAAGACACCATTGTTTCAGAGTTTTCACGAACCTCCCTCAACATATAAGAAATTTTATTTTTGCTCATTGCGAAAATTCTCGGAAAGAATTGAACAATTTCTATGAAATTTTTCCTGCTTATTTTAACTCATAACAGCAACAGGCATATTGAATTTTAGCGAGGTCGAGGAATATAAGAAAACTTTAATTTTTGTTCTTCCACTATTTGAATTTAGTAAGCTGATCAAACTGACACACTGACCATATCAGTTTCTTACTAATGAAAAATATAACATCTATCAATGGATATTTTATTCTCATGCTAAAACCTCTAAAATGTAATGCACGAAACAGCATTCCTGGACTTATCAACAATGATTTCTTTCCTCATTTAAGGATGTCTTTGAATGTCTCGTGTCTCGGGTAGGTGTGGGCGAACCCTTCCCACATCCCTGGATATTCGCGAGAAGAATCATTAGCGATGTTTTTGGAAAAATCATTAGCTGCACGCGATGGCAGCGATTCGGGATTATATCAGACTTGGATGCGGAAGTGGATACTTCCGTTGCCTCTGTGCGGAAAACTCGAATCGTTTAATGATTGCGACATATGACATTGTAAGTCGAATCTGAATGTTCCACTCTTCGTAATGACCTTGCACTCTGTACGGTGCTTTCATTTCTCTAAACAGAAACGCTTTCATTGGGATCTGCAGTCGAAGAGCTACATCAAGATAGTTCACAACGAAGATGGGTGGTTGTTGTTGTTGTTGAAACCCAGACCGTCCGACCTACCAGAAAGGACGAAGACGGGTGGTGTGACAACATATGCCTTTCTCGATAGATTCCAACGAATTTTTACGTTTCGTAATTTATATTCATAAATGAATTTTTATCGGAAAAAATTTGTAAAATGGACGCTTATTTGAATTTACGTGGAGTTTACCATTTTCTCAAAATTTAGTTTTGGTTTGGTGACTTGGCGTATTTATAAATGGCGCCAACGGCAAATAAAAAAAAAATATGGAAATATTTTAATAATATATTTTTGCAATTTTCCGGGTTAATTATTATTATTATTATTATTATCATTTTAAATTTTGAATAAAATCTATTAATATAGTTAGCTATATTGGATTTGCTAGGTTAGCTATATTGGTATTTCATTGAGCGAACCAGTTCAATTTTTCAAAATTGTACCAAAGTCATTTGTACCATCCACAGGGTAAAGTACAAATCATCTTGAGTCGAAATTTTAAGGAAATCGGATTAATCTAAAGTGGATACATACAGAGATACGCATACATAATGTTGAACTAATTGATAGTTTTTCTCAAAACGCGAAGTGTAAATTCATCGGAAACTGGAATTTGAATTAATTTTTGACCCCCATTCTTTACCAATACATATACAATGAAATGTAGAGAAAGTAAATCGTATCTTAATTAGTAAGATATATTATGCTTGACAGGAGTAAGATAGCTTGAACGGGTGAGTAAAAGAGCTTTGATGTGATAGAAGTAAGAGAGTTTTGACGTGATAGAAGTAAGAGATCTTCTACTTGATGGGAGTAAGATAGCTTCAACGGGTGGGTAAAAGAGCTTTGGCGTGATAGAAGTAAGAGAGATTTGACATGATAGAAGTAAGATAACTTTGACGTGATAGAAGAAAGATAGCTTTGACGTGATAGAAGTAAGAGAGCTTCAACGGCATACTAAGAGTTTTCATGTGATAATAGTAATAGAGCTAGAGTTGATTCCCTAGTGTGCATTTGCATCAATTGCTAAATTTACACGGACGTTTAAAATGTATATTAAAGCCTGAGCTGTCTTTTCAATGAGAATACTGTTCTAACTTTGTGGCCGCTCCCTATACCTGTGAATATATACTGTGTAATTGAGAGCAAAAACCCGGAAAAAATCGTCAGTATCCGATAAATCAAAAACAGAAAAATAGAAAAATGATGGGTAAGTTTTAACACAGCAACACTATATAAAGTTCTCCCAATCAATCACTGCGATGGATCTTATTTAAATAAAACAAGTGTATTCTTTGGAATGGATGGCCCACAAAAATCAATCACTGCAATCTTGGGAGCATTCGATATTATGGGCTTCATTAATAGACCGTTCTAGCGAAATAATCGAGGTCATGACACTCATTGTTTGGTTTTTTCATGCTCCCTATCGGGTTTATTGTTTTAAACGAAAGATAAATTGGTTCCCGCTTATTTTTGCAAAGCTGAAAAATGGTTTCATTACTGTAATTATACGAGCAAGTAATCTAATTCTGAAAAGAAAAGGGCAATTATTGCCATTGAACACGCAGGAATTTCGCACACGGTAAAAAATAGCAGTGAACTTAAGTGCGGGTGAAAAATAAGTGTATAAATGATATGAGGAAATTATAATTATACAATAGAAATACCAAGGAAGATATTGCATCTATGTAATGTAACTGCCTATTCAGTTGTTTTTGTCTTATATTTTATTGTCCAACGCTGTAATCTTAAATATCTTTATTATGCCACTGTTTTCTCAAACATTCATATTACATAATAGATGTTGCAGAGAACGCTCATAACGCATATTAAATGCCTTGAGCTGGAGATGCGTTCAGCTCAACGCTGCGATATCGCCTACAATGCTTTATGAGCGTTTTCTACTTTATACCCGCCATATGATGAGGCGCATAAAGTTATGTAAAATTTTCCCCTAGCAAAATAAAATTACTTTAAGACTCCCTACCAAAACTCAATTAATTTGCAAATCCCATTGCCCCCCCCCCCCACACACACACACAAACAAAATGTACTCGTCCCATGAGCAAATTCGTCAAATTTTGAATTGATAAATAATTTCAATACAGTAACATGTATTATCAAAGTAATTTATTTCTCAGATATATTTAATTGTCACCAATTAGGCGATTTTTCCTAAAAGTAATATAATTACAAACTTTTTTCTGAGGTCGCCATTTTGTCACAAAACGTGACATGAAGTGTGACAGATAGAGATATAGAGATATTGGATATTCTGACCCAAATAATTTGTATCGCATTGAGAACATATCAAAGTGAAAAGAAATCTGTCTTCTTATGAACTTTCATTTGCAAATGGTTATTTCCAAAAAACATTACGTAATTTCAAAGTCAATTAAGACAAACATAATTTCAAAGTCAATTAAATTGTAAATACATCTGTAAAGTATTATAACACCTGTGGCGGTGCTTCAGCATTGCGTTACTCACTGCTACGAAAGACATCCGAGGTTATTCCCTCGGCCTCGAAGAATGCTTTCAACCCTGATGGCATAGAACGGAATAAGCAACCCCCTCTCTCTCCCCCTCTCCCCTCCCCTCTCTCCCTCTCTCTCTCTCCCTCTCCCTCTCTCTCTCTCTCTCTGTCTCTCTCTATCTCTCTCCTAGCTGAAATAATAATTGACCAAATTTCACAAAATTTGGTAGATAAGTTACTTGTTAGATACTCTGGTGCTGATTAGAATTTGGTACGATTCGGAGAAGAAGAACCCGCCTTTTTTTACGAAATGGCCCGCAAAAATCTCCAATATCTAAAAAAAGACTACGTATGTTCAAATGTATCAATTAAATGCTTCTTTTATACGTAATTTTTGACGAGGGAAAGAATAAGAACAACTCTATTACTCTAGCACTAACCGTTCTCGAGGTATTTGAGATTTTTTGCATTTTTGTTATGCAGCCTTGGAAAAAATGTCCAATTACCAAATAAAAGCAGACATTGAATTAAAAATGAAAATTTTATATTATTTTGTACAATTACACCCATTTAATGAGTTCTTAAAGAAATATAGAAAGAATGATTTCGTGTCTGCAGGGAAAGTCATGTGCTGCCCACATCAAATTTTTCATATCGGTCCGATTTTGGAGCCAATGAAAAGCCGATATTTGACCAAATTGGTGACCAATTTGGTTTTTGATTGAAATGAAAGGTGGTAATGGTTTGGGTTCAAAACATGCAAATTGATTATTAAGTGGTGTTATCTGTGTATGTATTATTTGCGTATCGGGCGCTTATGTAGAATCCGGACAATTCATTCTGGTCTATATGTAAAATTTCATAGCGATATTCTTAAATTAATTTTGTTTAGCTACCACAGTCTCGCTCTCACGCCTATAACTTTCATTATGTTCACCTTCTCTTTTACAGTAATTGGGAGTTCTAAAACGTAAGAAATAACATCTATTTTTAAAAACTTTAAGTAAAGAAAATGTAAATTACAAGTGTTTTGTGTTTTCAAGAATTCAAAATAAAGGAAATTTTCTATAAAAATGTGTATGCGACATTGAGAATAAAATTATCGAAAGTAAAAATGTTATCTATTCTTTTTAAAGACAAATGTGCAATCTGTAAAAACTTATGAAACACATTTTAGAAAAGCGTAGTGCATATATTTTTGTAAAAAAAGAACTATTATTATTTAATTCGCTATTCAGCAGCTTTAGATGTTTTAAAAGCTTTTTCTTTTAGTAATAATTCCAAAAAGTATTTGAATAAATAACTCACTTGAATGTAAGAGATGTTCTTGAGCAATAATTTAAAAATCATGGAAAATATGCATTCTTTTTTTAGTAGGAATTTTCAAATTTATTTTTGTTTTAAAAATTGGAACTTTCAGAAACCTGCAAATTTGGTGATTGTAGTAGTAGCTGTAAATAATTGAAATTTATTTTATAATCAAGCATTCAAATTCATGAGCTAATACTATTTACTGTGTAATAAACTCCACATTCAACTATTAATCTATCAAACCCCAAACCGATGGAAAATTATTGATTTCTAAATCATAATCACTATGCAGCCCCATAACAAAGAATACTTACTATATGAACCCTAGTAAAGCGTATATACTATATGAACCCTGCAAAAAATAATTATCATAAGTCTAACAGCCTTTTTACGCAAATATCATACACTTTATTTTGTCAAATGCAAATTGCGGGAATCCAGCGATGGCTAGATTTCTGTTTTTAGGATAGCTCAGAATATATATAATGTTAAATGATTTCTTCTCAAAGAAATATTTATTTTTTAAGCAAATATTTTGATATTTTAACCATGCGGTATTTATTATTAGTAGTAATAGTATTAAATAAGGAAGTAAGAGTTAAAATTTCCCGTATGTTTAAAAATATTGGATTTTTATAGCGTAAATTTAAACATATGATCAGAAATTCGTTTTTAACGAGCTCAAATTGCGCAATGAATTAGTTAATAGTGTCGTTTTTTCAGAAGTGGAATGCTTATCTTATTGCACAATTATTTTACTTTTTTATGCATTAAATGGGAAAATAATAGTTTATTAACCCTTTAAGCGTTCTTGACAAGTTCAACTCATTATGCATTGCACTACCGCCAAGCGGGTTTGACGGGGTGGAACCGTCATGCACTTTTAAAGCCGAAACTCCTGTGTGTTTGACGGAGTTAACACGTCATATGATTTTTATGAGATATTAACTGTGTTTACAATCTTTTACACTAGATGGCAGTAGTAGTTCTACAAACTAAATTTTATCAAAGGCAATATTTCGTAATCAAGCTTAAAATAAACTCAGATTTGTTGAGATTTCAAATTCAAAGCAATGGCGACCTCAAATGCTTTCAATCATATTTCAGCAAAGCGTAAGTTATCTCACACCTTGCAAAAAAGAGCCAACTAGGCGATGTTATGCATCCAATAAAGCTGGCAGGAAGCTTAGGAAAGGAACCAGGACATGGTGCCCAGACTGTAAAGTTGCTCTTTGTTATACTCCATGTTTTAAAATTTATCACACCAAGAGGAACTATTAAAAATTGGAATTGTATGATTTTTAATTACGTATCTGTTATTTTACATGTTTATTTACTTAATACTTATTTCAGCAAAACACTTTCTCATTCAACGCGCAATCAATGGGGAAAAGGGTATGGGAGAAAAAACTCCCCACTGCAATGCACACGAAGGGAAATAAATGGCACGCTTAAAGGGTTAATAAATAAATGTCACAACATAATATTTTCTTAACGGTTTCACATTATACAAATAAATTAGTTAATATGTCAGTTTTTCCCCAGCGGAACTTCTTATTCTATTGCACAACTATTTTGCTTCTTAATTCGTCAAATGCACAACTAATAGTTTACCGATCTCAAGCGACACAAAATAGTATGCAACAGATAATTTAATCCTTCCTAGAGTCATCTACCTTGAACGAAATGTAAGAACAATGTCTTTGGATAATTCTCTTCGTAAAAATCATTGAAATAACGATACGCCCAATGGAAATAAAAAAAGAAGCTCCATTAATATAAAACTGCCATTATCTTCCTGAAAACCAAGTCCTTGCATTAACTATTTGTCCATTACACAAATATTCGGAACGCAGAAAATCCACGCGTGTCATTCGGACCGATTAGCTTCTAATTCTTCTGCCTCTCCACTTGTTAAAGCAGCCCACAGTGTTCCGTTCATTAAGGCAGCTTCCGAAGAAGGCTCTTTGATTTGCAATTCCAAGCCGGGCCAGAAGATTGCGGATTTTGTTCAAACGGATGCTTGGGAAAACGGAGCCCCATTGATTATGCTACATTTACTTAAAACTTTCCTCATCTTTGGCGAGACGTGACCGGGATATTAGAAAGTTCAATTAATATCCTGGAGTTCGGGATTAACTTTGTTGGGAGCTTTGCATACTAAAAAAGAAGTGGTTGTTTATGGGATATTTTCGGGTGAAGAGCTTGAAATATGCATAAATCCATGATGAGGGTAAGAAAGCAACGATTCCATAGGATTTGTGCCATTTTTACTTACCTAGTAGAATCCTGTTTATCCGAATTTCTGGATTATCCAGATTAAATATGTTTTATTTCTCCTATTTTCTTTGAGTGATTTTTAACTTAAAAATAATTTCCAATCGCTTGTGTTATACGTGCAACATTAACTGCTGCTACTGTAATTTGTGACAATCTGCTACTGTAATAAAACTAGGGAAACATTTTCAAAAGCAACATACAGACCAATATAATAATATTGACCGGTTTCGAAGACAAGAATCTAACTTCTTCCTCAGGATAGGCAAGAATCGCAACCTTCATTCGTCAGAGCCAGACCACCAACTTATGTTACAATCGAAAACGTGATTGAAACAGAGAAAAGAGGTAGAAAAATGTATAGCTTTTCTCCTCTCTGTGTTTTACCTCTTTTTTCTCCTCTCGCCGTTGACAGCCCATTATCTCTTCTTTTGCATTTGCCTAACATCAGTTGCCGATTTATTTAGGGGAATGAAGGTTACCTTTTCTTTTGTCCTGACAAAGACAGCAGGAAACAGGAAGACAAGATACTATGCACAATCTGTAAAAACTAAAAATAAAAGAAAGTATAGGAGAAAATAAAGAATGAACGACTGGAGTTTTCTGATATTATTTTTCACTTTATAGTTTTTACCGTTCATTCATGGTATCCCTCCTCCAGTGTGCTGCTATCTTGGTTTTAATCTCTCTATTTCTCCTCAAGACGATCCAAACGTGTATGAAAAAAAATTGAAGTTACGCTTCTTGTTTGGCTTGAAGAAGAAGGCTTTTTCTGCATTTAGAACCAATTGAGTTCTAAAATTTCATATATTCTGTGTATAGACGGAGTTTTTATATTATTGGTTATTACAGAACATTGTTGAAATAGACATAAATATACATCGATGACTTAATTATAAACATATTAAAATATTTTTTTATAAATATATCTAATAACTGCGATATACTTGAAGTAAAACTGTATTGGTTTTAAACGGATGATATATCAATTTCACACTGATGCAAGCTATATATTGGCAACTCAATCTCTTCTCACTTTTCAATTGTTAACAAAGTTAACTGTTGCCTCCCGACGAGGGTTGCTGCCATTAATTAAGCTGAAAATCTTTGTCGTGTTGAAAGTTTGTCACGCCGAGATGTGTATAACGGGAGCAACTGACATCCCGGTTGATTCTCAGTTTGGGTGAATTTCGGAGGGAAATAGTAATTATTCAAATTGCGTGGACCAGCAGTCGGCATTGGGGAGCGCTGACTTTATTTCGAATAGAATTATGTCCCGGGTCCCCTTTACATCTAAGTGCTGCAGCAAAAGTTGAGAAGAAATCCTGAAATATTCATGCGCTAATTAGCGCATGAATATTTCATGTCTTATCAGTTGTTAAAAATCTTTGTTTAATATGTTTGAAGGAAAATAATTTTACAGTCAATCATATAGGATTTTAATAGGGATAATGATTGAATCTCAACAAACACATTTGTTAATGCCAAAGAACCCCCGTATAGCAGATAAAGTTCACAGTAAAAACATATTTATCTTACGATTGATCTAACGGTTAGCCATGTATTAGATCCATCTGTACATCAGATCCATCTGTACATCAGATCCATCTATGTATCAGATCCATCTATGTATTAGATCCATCCGTTTATCAGATCCAATTCGTGTATTAGATCCATTTAGTCCCGAACTTATATGGATACACAAGTTCATGGATTCAATGGTCTGATACACATCTTCTAGACTCGATGGATGAGATACTAAAATTCTGAGTCCGTATATATTAAAGCTACCCATGTGTGTTATATATATTCTAAAGAATCTCAATCTTCAATCTAGAAAATATCCTTTCTAATACAGTTCACCTCTTTTTTTTTTCATCTCTCCATAAAGTACGTGACCAACTTATAAAATTCACAAAATATGCTTCCTTCAATATGTAAGAAAATTCACTGTTTGATCTATGGCAAAATCAATTTCTCCTTTCGGCATAAAGTGGTTAATCTATGGGTATGCCGAGAAAATCGTGGAATTTAGAACAAATGGCTTGCCGATTCGAGTGTGAGACTGATCTATTTACATTTGCGACCACCAGGTGGCATTTGTTCTTAAAGAGGCATACTTTAACCACATGTTCCTACTTAAAAAACTATATCAAAAAACGTTTAACTTTCAATTTGCATGTGTTTTAAGTATACAATGTGTGCGTGCATTCCATTATTTTAATTCCGAAGTGCATAAAAAATTTCGCTTATTTAACATTTTAATTACTGCTGTACAACAGTTGTACCACTGAAAATTTCTTCTCCTAGAGCGACGCTGTTTCAACCGCTGTACCAGTCTTTTTCACCCCCATTTCCTGGGAAGGGAAGGGGAAGCTTATAGTACCTGCCTGCAGCCCTTCCTCCAAAATTCTCCTGACAGAACGGGAAACAAGTTACAAACAAAAGGCAAGTTCCTTAAAGGTATTTATTTACAGGGATGGAATTTTCAGTTATTTTGCCGTTCTAAAGTTGAAAAAGTGGATTTTTGGAACCATAACGTAAAGGTTAATAATAACTTCCCTATATTTAAAGCACCTTATGAAAGCTGCACACTATATATTCCATAAAAAATGTGTAATATTTCTGTTTTGAAATAAAGCTCATGTGTACACCATACATTCACTTATTTGACATGTATACACCATACATTCCCTTATTTGACTTCATTAAAATCAATTATCATTATAACTTCCATTTGTTTGAGAGTCTTGTTCTGATATTCTGGTCAACAGTTCGAATTTTATCAAACCTTTAAGTAATAAAGGCAAAAGCCTTTATGGTATTAAACGTTTATCATATTGAAAAAAGTAGATTTGGCAACTCTCTAAAACAATCAACTTGCATGTGTTTCAAACATCATATAAAAGTGACATAACGTACGTTTTTTAATGAAGTTTTATTTTAAATAACGGTAATATTATAAAATAAGTACATACGATGCAATAATTTTTTGAATTCAATAAAACTGATCCATGTACACTTAATCCCCCATGTATATGTGCCCTGTACTGTTAACCAGGTTAACCAGTCGACTTCTAGCGAACCTATCATTAATTAAGGCAAAAGCCTTTACGGTGTTGAAAGTTTGTCAGACTGTAAAGTAAAACGCGTTACTCTGAGTCCCACGTCACTTAACAGTGTCGTAGAAAATTTCCGTGCCAAGCAAGTAATTATTCAAATTGGCACGGCTATGGTTTCGCACTGGGAGAACTGGCTTCATTCAGAGGAAAGGCTGTGATCTCTGATGTTGGAAATTATTTTAGATGGAATGATTGTGATGTGAATATCAGGGGTATATGCGATTTGTTTGTTGGTGATATATAATTAATTGAACTTCACGATTTTGAGAAATTTTCAAATTCTGATAATCAAGTTTGCGAATGAAATATAACAGCATCAGTCTGGTCCATGAAGTATTGGAAACCAGCTACTTTGTAAGGTGAAACACCAGCCACTTTGCAGGGTAAAACACGAGCTACCTAATAAGGTGAATCAATTTTTTTAAATTGATATTTTATGTTTCATTCCACAAATTTCGGCATACTTGTATTTTAAACATGCAGAGGTTACATTGATGGAACCTAAAGTTCAAATAATTATCCAAACTACAATGATAGCAGCATAGCAACAGACTTGAAAAATTATTAGGGGTTCTAAAAAGTTGAAATCGGATAACCCATGCATTAGTATTACAGCCTAATTTAAATTTTATTCAGTCAGATTATACGGCACAATAAAACGTCTGAAATGCTAAAATGAAGCAAATTATATTTAAGTACTGCAAAAAAAAAAATTCTCTAGAAAATTATTTATTTCATGTTTTTACTTTCCCTTCAATACATGGTAATGTATAGAGAAAGTATTGGAATCATGTCGAAAATCGCAACTCGAGTTTCCGACGGATCTGCACGTTTCGAGACCTCTAGAATACGAAAAAACCATATTTAGCGTGACGTGTGTCTGTGTGTCTGTCTGTCTGTGTGCCTGTCTGTCTGTGCAGATTTTGTATCCACTCTAACTAAAAAACTAATGGACCGAATTTCACAAAATTCGGCAGATGAGTCATTTGTGGGTCTTCCAGGTGCTGATTGGATTTTGGTATCCTTCGAAAAAAATAACCTGCCTCTTTTTGCAAAACGGCCCGCAAAAATCGTCAAAATCTAAACTAAAGAACTACGTATGCTCAAATATATCCATTAAATGCTTGTTTAATACGTAATTTTTAGAGAAGAAAATAAAAAGACCAACCCCATTACACTAGGACTAGCCGTTCTCGAGATATTTTAGTTTTTTTTATTTTCCCTACGCCACCTTTGAAAATAAGTCCGGTTAACGAATGAGAACGAAAATTGAATTAAAAGTGAAATAAATTTAATTGAAATAAAGAGAACGTGTATATAAGTCTGCAGGGAAAGTCATGTGCTGCCCACATTAGATTTTTTGCTTTTGTAGGCGCAACATTATTATATACAATATACAGGCACTGTGGGAATTTTCAACTCAGTTATCTTTATAAAAATAACAAAAAAATGTAAAATTCATTGTTTAGGTCTTTTGACCAATGTTACAAATATCAACAAATGTCTCTTTAAATAATTTTCAAGTTAAATCTTGTATCCAGAATACAACAAACAGTCTGAGGGGTAAATTTCTATACACACTTCATAGGAAACGGAGAATGAAGAAGGGATAACATAAGAGAAAATGTATGTATATATGCTTACATTTTCCACACTTAATACGAGCAAAAATATTAAGGATTCCACACGAAATTATTGGGGTTCAAAAAGTACATCGATCCCACGAAGTCGGTGCCACTAGCAATGAGTATGCTTGTATATAAAAATTTAAAACTTCCGATATAAAAATCTAAAACTTCTACACTCAACTGTAAGCTAATGTACTTTTAAAAATTAATGAAACAAAACGGGATCGTTTTAAAACGAACATTTTATCTATTCGAATGAGCTTTCAAACATTTACGTAACTATAACAGTAATAAAAATCTGAGGTGGGCAGCACATGACTCTCTCTGCAGACTTATATTCACTTTCCCTGCGGACTGCATATTCACGTTCTCTTTATTTTAATTAAATTTAATTCACTTTTAATTCAATTTTCATTCTTATTTGATAACTGGACTTATTTTCAAAGGTGGAGTAGAGAAAAAACAAGAATATCTCGAGAACGGCTAGTTCTAGTGTAATGGAGTTGATCTCATTCTTTTCTACGATAAAAATTACGTATAAAATATTTAATGGATATATTTGAGCATACGTAGCTTTTTATTTTAGCGAATTTAGAGATTTTTGCCGGCCATTTTGCAAAAAAATGCAGGTTATTTTTTTCCGAATCATACCAAAATCTATTCAGCACCAGGGTGTCCCACAAGTGACTTATCTACCGAATTTTGTGAAATTCGGTCCATTAGTTTTTTAGCTAGAGTGGCATTTGGGGGTCATTTCGCAAAAAGGCGGGTTTTTCTTATTCCGAATCATACCCAAAACTAATCAGCACCAGATTCGTTCACAAGTGACTTACCTACCAAATTTTATGAAACTCGGTCCATTAGTTTTTTAGTTGGAGTGGATACAAAATCTGGACAGACACCCAGACAGACGCACACACAGACGGCACGCTAAAATAGTTTTTTCGCATTCTATTGGTCTCGAAGCGTGTGGATCCGTCGAAAACTCAAGTTGCGATTTTCGGCATGATTCCAATACTTTCCCTATACATTACCATGTATTGCAGGGAAAGTAAAAATGTATAGAAGAATGAAATCCAAAGTTTAACTATTTTGAGCATCAAACTCGTTAGCCAAACTCCGTACTATGCGTACTTCAACTAAAAATAAATAAATACATAAAAGATAACATCGGATATCTATCTGTTCAAAATCTCGGTTTAGGTGTCAGTTTGAAGGTGAAATCGCGTCATTTGCTTTGAAATGTTGATACCTCTATTTTGGAAACTCCGGGTACAAATCAGAGGCGGAAGGAATAGGCTTTGGAAGGGCTATCTCTGCGTCGGGTTTAAAGTTGCCCAAGAAACTGACAAGCAGTTCATTTTCCTGTTACATTCCTCTTTCATTTCTCTTTACAAAGGTAAAGGGAAAAGAAATGTATATGTAACAGAAACAATGTTTATATTCAAAAAATGCTTCTTTTGTCGCGATGAATGAAAGGCAGTGAATATCATATAGCGTCTACTTCAGTTTCTTTATTTTCGTATGATTTCTGCGGCTGAGGTTATTGCATTATTTCGTTCAAAACTGGAATTTTATTTCGAGTTTTACTGTTGTATTTTTAAAAGAATTGTATTGTAGAGTATCATTGAGATGTGTTGTTTATGTCGTTGAATATTTCAACCAGTTCATGTGTGTGTGGATTTATTGCAGCCGTGATACATACTACATACTTAAAAATAAGATTTATTTATTGCAAAGAGAACGTTATTTTTTTTTGTTAGCTTTTCTAAACTAATAAAACTTTTCTAAACTAAGAAATATTTTACAAAACGAATTTCCTGTGATACAAATACAGATACTATCCATCGTGGACTTTGTGTGAGCTGCGAGGCCGGGCGTTCTAATCATACAGTACACGTAATCAAGATTGGTATCACGTCTGCATCAATAAAAACAAGGACAAAGCGTTTTAAAAAACGAAAAGTCTTTTATTTAACACATCCTAAAAGACGTACAGAACATTATTAAAAACTGGCAGAGCGCTTTCGGACGTATATGAATAGTAAAAACATGGATGCTACACTACATGATGATGAAACACTACATGGATAGTAAAAACATGGAATGTTTATATATAGAGAGATCAGTTTAAAGCAAATTTGCATAAAATATAAAATGGTAAATGAACTTACTAAAAATAATACAAGAAATATACATGGAAATTACAAAATAAATTTAAACGCTTACGAATTTTAAAATATTACAAGAAAAAAACTAATACAAATTTTAGAAAAACGTCAAGCATGATATTCCTGAGAATGACGTCACAGATAACTTTTAAGAGGTTTGAATTGCAGAGTCGAGAATGAGTCGCCAAGCATAACTTAAAATTTGAACAGGATCAAAATTACAAATTGATTCACAGTAAATATGAATAAACAGGGATTCATAAAGAAGAATACTACGTGGATTGTTACAACGAACCAAAAGGAAGGTTTTTTCAAAAACGGGAAGAAATTTATCGTTAACCACATATTGAGCAAGAGCCGTAGAAAGCTTACCTGATTTGACATCGCGAGCAGGTTCTACAGTACATAACTTAATTCTTAAAATCTATCTTGAATACTGCTCCAAATTATTATAGCTCTTCTGATGCCTAAACTATCTCCACGACATACTGTCCACCGAGGTAAACGACATTTGCATGTAATCATTGCTGTTATTTGAAGGTTTAGATCGCTTGACCTTGGGGACAAACTTTGCTTTGGGGACGACTTTTGGTGAGTTTCGAAAACGCCTCAAATTTTGAAGTTTGGTTAAAATTTTCAAGAGTTCTATCGATATCAAACGATGTCATCCAGTCAGATTATTCAACTAAGTCTGCTATAACTCAATCTGATTATTCAATTAAATTGACCTGACGTTTTAAAATAAAAGTGGATTTTGAAATATGCCCGTGCTTTGAAAACAGTCTTCTGTTTTGTGAATTAGCTGAGTATTTAATAAGGGATATTTTGTCGTACCTTACAGTTGATTTGTGACCTTGTAGGATACCTACAGCGTCCTTATAATAAATTGTTCTTGCATACGCTTATTGATGATTTTAGCATTAGTTATTCAGAAAATCAAGCTTATTGTAGTACTTCGAGAAAACACTTATGATTTCACAGGATACGTCGTAGCAGAGGATGCGTAGTTTGTTTTTTTACATTTACATAATTTTATAAATGCTTCTATAAAATCAAATCTATCCCCTTTCTCATTTGAACATAAAGTGCATTTCTTAAATCTCTATTATATATAAAACGAAAATATTCAAGTAATTATTTAAAGTGTAACACTTATCACTTAATTATTATGTTATACAGGATGTCCCTGTATAACATAATAATTATGTTATACAGGTAGTTATTATGTTATACAGGGGCTTTAATTCTTTACCTGTTTGAGATAAGTGGACAATGAAAATTGCAAAAATGTTGAAAGTAAGGTAGGAAATAAGACTACTTTAATGAAATAGTGATACCATTAATTTTCAAAAAGTTACACTCTTTAAATTTCTATGCGACCCCCTTAGACAAATTTGGTTAACCTGATTTCTTTTTTATTTTTAATACAACAGGATCATTAAAAAACCGCATATCTGTATCTTTAAAATCAACTGAATTATGACAAAGAAAAAAATCTGACTTATGCCACTTTTCCGTACCATGCGAAAGGCTGTTTCAGTGTTTCATCAGTGAAAATAGGGATCATAAACAAATTGACGATGGAAATTGTTTAGAACAAAAATACGTTAATATGTGCCAAATTTTTTTATCACAAATGCATCTACATAAAGCATTACACAGACAAAGATCATATAAAGCAGTGGTACTCACTATGTCTCCTATGTTTCCTATGTATTATCATCCAGTTTTATCTTTTTTTCGACATATCACAAAATAAATTGGTATTCATAGATTCTACGGCGTTTTCAAGTTAGCTCTGCCGCAAGTATAGACCATTAAACTTCGGAAAAATTAACCACTGTTGGATTTAAATATTTAAAACAGCTGTAACTACGTACTTACCTTAACAAAGTTCACGGCAGTTGAATCTTCAATAGTTTAATAAATATAATCATTCTGCACTATCCTATCACCGGTATTTACATTTCTTAATATAAAAAAAAATGTGGTCAAAATCTGTATTTCATCTTAAAAGCTAAACCTTCATCGGAGCGAATTTTACAGTGTTTCAAATCAATGTAAAATAAATGGATAAATGCATAAAATATAACAACGGTTATCCATCTGCTTCGAAATCTCTGTTACTACGTTTCCTTAAAGGTGGAATCGTGTCATTTGCTTTGAGATGTTAAGACCTCTATTTTGGCATCGCTCTGTACAAATCAGAGGCGTAAGAAATAGGCTTCAAAAGAGCTATCTCTATGTGGGATTTAGAGTTTACCTAAAAACTGACAAGCAGTCCGTTTTACTTTGCACTCCTTTCAATTCTTTTTACAACGAAAAAGAAAATGTGTATGTGCAAAATTGCTTATATACGAAAATGCTTTCATAGATTGCAGAACTAATGTCAGCGAATACAGCATGTTTCGTATTTGAAATCAATAATTAGGTTCTTCTGTAGTACTGCTAGTTATGTTATGTAATATTCTTCTAAAAATACCAACTAAATTTTCAGTATTAGCACTGTTGCTGGACATATACGTTAATTTTCAGACCTATTTCTATAACAGCAAAAAGTATGAGTGCATACCGTAATGACTGGATTTTTGTTTGGTGCACTGATGTGCTAAAAGTCAAAGGTCAATATTTATAAATAAGTACATACTATGCTACGACTTTTGCTGAGCGCCATACAAATAAATTCAAAGTTATCCAGTAATGGAAGAAGAACGACTATGCATCTATAGATTTGACGTAAGATTAGTTTCAAACCTTTATTATTTGTGTATCATGGGATAGCCACCTCTATCCAGAAAGATGTCGAAATTTTAGCGCTTGTAGGTAGGTAGGTCTCAGGGAACGAGCTGTGAGAAGTGAGGTTGTACTTCTTGCCAATATTTATGCTATGTCTGGTACAGTTAAATAGAAGGATATAGCTTTCAAAAATGTACCACCTTGCAAAATTTTGGAATAAATCTAATTTCAAATCGTTAGACATATCGTCCCCCGTCATTGCTGAATAACTTTGCATTTTTATTTTGTCTGGCGCACAATAATAGTCGTAGCATAGTGCGTACATACTTCTAAAGATTGACCTTTACATTTTATTTCGAATATCTATATAAATAAAAATGAAAATCTGTCTGTCTGTCTGTCTGTCTGTCTGTCTGTCTGTCTGTCTGTCTGTTTGTCACACCATCACGGGAGAACGGCTGAACCGAATTTGATGAAATTTTGTGGGTAGCCCAGAAATAGCCCCACTTAAAATTATATCCGTGTTTGGAGTTTCTACGACCAGTGGTTCTCGAGATATTAGTAAAAAACGAAATTTTCGTTTGTCTCATCGTCCCGGAAAAACGGCTGAACCGAATTTAATGAAATTTGGTGAATAGCCTTGAAATATCCCCCCATAAATTTTGTCCAAGTTTCGAGTTTCTAAGACCTGGGGTTGTCGAGATATTAATGAAAAACGGAACTTTTTCCTAGGAGTTCTACTCCCTAACTCCGTGGTTTATCCAAACGAAAAGCTTGAAAATCGTTTGAAAGTAAATTAAAATTTAATCTCTGAGTTTGATGGGAGGTTTTTTGCGTTAATTAGTCACTTTCTGAAAACATGAATTGTTTGAAACATGATTTAAAGGGGAAATCTATCTCCATGGTTCATGGTTTATTTAAAACAAGCTTTTACGGAACAATGAGAAGTATAGAGAAATCAAAATCGTTATTTAATTTCGCAGTTTATGTTATAAGACATGATATATTTACCATGTTATAAGATTCTATCTTATGTTACTCAGAAACGCAATTAAATAAAATCTGTCTGTTAATTTTAATATTTATTTTTTCGATTTGAATAATAAATAAATGGATATAAAAATATATTTTAGAAAAGAACGATTTGATTTTTCTTATAGCATTTTTGACTGGATAATATCAATTACGGTCTTCAGGTTTAAAAATTATTATTATTTATATTTTCGGGGATTATTGATTCAAGGATTATTGATATTTTCAAGTTATTATGCAGTTATTTTATTATGACAAAAATTGTTTAAACTCATATATTGTATGTTGTACGAATCTTCTACAAATACACGTGTATATCTTTTAATCTACGAGAATATAAGTAGTACAGGTATATTGACATATGTTTTGATATATATTGGCATATATTGGAATCAATTACGACCTTCTTGTATAAAGAGGACGGATATTATTGATGTTTTCAATTTATTACGTCATCTCTTTTATTTTGGCAAATATTTTTGAGACGCATATTGTAATACGGGTAATCTTCTACTAACACATTGGCATATTTTCTGATCTGCGACAATATAATTAGTACGGTGTTGCATATATTCATTCAATTCCTATTTTTTCTTCTGTAAATTTGCTTACAAAAGGGGGCAGGATGTTTTATTCTTCAGATCTGATCGTGAAGATAATTTTGCATAGTGAGAACATATATTCTTAAACGTCTCTTTAGGAGCAATAAATTTAATATTTTAGCAGAATTTGCACATGATTGCGAACTTTAAATTTCTTTAAATTATACACTCCGTACGAATAACGGGTGTGCTGTTAGTGGTTAATAAATTTTAACATTTTAGGAGGATATATCATGTTGCTCGGCATCGCAATTAAATTAAATGTGTTTGTTAATGTTTTTATTATTTTTTTTCGATTTAAATAATAAATAAATGGATAAATGGATATAAAAGTATATCTTATGAATGGACGGTTTGATTTTTCTTTTAATTATATTAATTGCTGACTGCGTACATCAATTTCATTTATTTTGGCAAAGAGTTTTCAAGCTTATATCTTATTTAGCTACTAAACTCATATATTGTGTTTAGCCAATAAATTCATATAGCCGATTGTTGAAACAGGAAAAGAGTAGAGCGGGTATATCTTCTAATACAATTGTAGTGTTTTCATTTAGTATATTGAAACGGGATAAGAATGTTTCATTCAGATCTGCAAATTCAAAGCTACGAATTTGGAGGGATATCGCTAATTTGACAACTTTTCTTAAACTTTGCCAAATTGACGGAAATGTCGCCAAATTGATATAAACGACACACAAACAGCTGCAATAAACCTTCGGGTTGGTCGTGTGGCTTGGGTCTTCTACATATCAATGAAATTTTTTTTGTTTTTTAGAAGAGAGTACTGAAATGATGTTTGGTTAGCATTTATCTGTCAGACCAACCATCCTACTTAGTAATACATTTAGCGAATTTTTAAAATGTCACCAAGTTGATAAAAATGTTTTCAAATCTATAAAAATATCTTGAAATTGATAAAATTGCGCTACATAAATGATATTAATTGTTTTTTGTTAGGAGATAGTATTGTGATGATATTTCGTCAATTTGTCGCAAAGTGGAACTGTTAGTTCTACAGTCCCACTTGGCGATAAATTTGGCGATTTTTTAAAATGTCGCTGATTTGACGAAACTGTCGCCAAATGTTCCATGGAAATATAACTATTTAGACGATATTTTTTCTACCAATTTATTTGAAGCAAATGATATCATGTCGCTTAGCAACGGATTTAAATCCAATGTGTTTATGCGGCAGACGATTTTTATTAAATCCTTTCCGATTTGAATAATGAAGATATGTATATAAAATAAATTTCATTGCCATTTCATTTTGGACTGGATAATATCAATTATACTCTTCAGGTTTAAACATTATTATTATTGATATTTTCCGGAATTATTGATTCAGGGATTATTGATACTTTTAAGTTATTACGCCATTGTTTTATTGCGGCAAAAATTGCTGACACACGCATATTGTACGTTGTACGAGTAATATTCTAGGAATGCACGGGTATATCTTCTAACCTACGAGAATATAAGTAGTACAGGTATATTGGCATATATTTTGACATATATTGGCATATATATTGGAATCAAGTACAGTCTTCTGGTATGAAGATTAAGGGGATTAATTATATATTCAATTTATTACGTCGTCTGTTGTATTTTACAAAAAAAATTTGTGACTCATATTGCAAAACGGGTAATCTTCTACTAATAATCGGACATTATAAGTAGTACGTGTATATCTTCCCATATAATTTCAGCACTTTAATTTTGACATATATTGGAATAAATGACTGTCTTCAGATTTAAAGATTACGGGTTTATTGGTATTTTCAATTTATACATGTAATCTACTAATACAGGTTATATTTTCTAATATTCGCGTATATAATTAGTACGGGTCCCATACAATTTTAACGCTTTTATTTTGCATATATTGATTCAATTCCATATTTTTTTTTTATATTTGCTTACATAAGGGGTCCAAGATGTTTTATTCTTCAGATATGTCCATGAAGATAATTTTATATAGCGAGAACAGAGATTCTTAAACTTCTTTTTAGGAGCATTATATTAAATATTTTAACAGAATATTTTGATTAAACATGTCATTTAGTATACTATAAGAATTTGGGCATGATTATGAATTTCAAGTTTCTTTATATTATATACTCCGTACGAAGAACGGGTATGCTGCTAGTATATCTATATAAATAAAAATGAAAATCTGTCTGTCTGTCTGTCTGTCTGTTTGTCACACCATCACGGGAGAACGGCTGAACCGAATTTGATGAAATTTTGTGGGTAGCCCAGAAATAGCCCCACTTAAAATTATATCCGTGTTTTGAGTTTCTACGACCAGTGGTTCTCGAGATATTAGTAAAAAACGAAATTTTCGTTTGTCTCATCATCACGGAAAAACGGCTGAACCGAATTTAATGAAATTTGGTGAATAGCCTTGAAATATCCCCCCATAAATTTTGTCCAAGTTTCGAGTTTCTAAGACCTGGGGTTGTCGAGATATTAATGAAAAACGTAACTTTTTCCTAGGAGTTCTACTCCCTAACTCCGTGGTTTATCCAAACGAAAAGCTTGAAAATCGTTTGAAAGTGAATTAAAATTTAATCTCTGAGTTTGATGGGAGATTTTATGCTTTAATTAGTCACTTTCTGAAAACATGAATTGTTTGAAACATGATTTAAAGGGGAAATCTATCTCCATGGTTCATGGTTTATTTAAAACAAGCTTTTACGGAACAATGAGAAGTATAGAGAAATCAAAATCGTTATTTAATTTCGCAGTTTATGTTATAAGACATGACATATTTAACATGTTATAAGATTCTATCTTATATCATGTTACTCAGAAACGCAATTAAATTAAATCTGTCTGTTAATTTTAATAATTATTTTTTCGATTTGAATAATAAATAAATGGATATAAAAATATATTTTAGAAAAGAACGATTTGATTTTTCTTATAGCATTTTTGACTGGACAATATCAATTACGGTCTTCAGGTTTAAAAATTATTATTATTTATATTTTCGGGGATTATTGATTCAAGGATTATTGATATTTTCAAGTTATTATGCAATTATTTTATTATGACAAAAATTGTTTAAACTCATATATTGTATGTTGTACGAATCTTCTACAAATACACGTGTATATCTTTTAATCTACGAGAATATAAGTAGTATAGGTATATTGACATATGTTTTGATATATATTGGCTTATATTGGAATCAATTACGACCTTCTGGTATAAAGAGTACGGATATTATTGATGTTTTCAATTTATTACGTCATCTCTTTTATTTTGGCAAATATTTTTGAGACGCATATTGTAATACGGGTAATCTTTTACTAACACATTGGCATATTTTCTGATCTGCGACAATATAATTAGTACGGGGTTGCATATATTCATTCATTTCCTATTTTTTCTTCTGTAAATTTGCTTACAAAAGGGGGCAGGATGTTTTATTCTTCAGATCTGATCGTGAAGATAATTTTGCATAGTGAGAACATATATTCTTAAACTTCTCTTTAGGAGCAATAAATTTAATATTTTAACAGAATTTGCACATGATTGCGAACTATAAGTTTCTTTAAATTATACACTCCGTACGAATAACGGGTGTGCTGTTAGTGGTTAATAAATTTTAACATTTTAGGAGGATATATCATGTTGCTCGGCATCGCAATTATATTAAATGTGTTTGTTAATGTTTTTATTATTTTTTTTCGATTTAAATAATAAATAAATGGATAAATGGATATAAAAGTATATCTTATGAATGGACGGTTTGATTTTTCTTTTAATTATATTAATTGCTGACTGCGTGCATCAATTTAATTTATTTTGGCAAAGAGTTTTCAAGCTTATATCGTATTTAGCTACTAAACTCATATATTGTGTTTAGCCAATAAATTCATATAGCCGATTGTTGAAACAGAAAAAGAGTAGAGCGGGTATATCTTCTAATACAATTGTAGTGTTTTCATTTAGTATATTGAAACGGGATAAGAATGTTTCATTCAGATCTGCAAATTCAAAGCTACGAATTTGGAGGGATATCGCTAATTTGACAACTTTTCTTAAACTTTGCCAAATTGACGGAAATGTCGCCAAATTGATATAAACGACACACAAACAGCTGCCATAAACCTTCGGGTTGGTCGTGTGGCTTGGGTCTTCTACATATCAATGAAAATTTTTTTTTGTTTTGTTAGAAGAGAGTACTGAAATGATGTTTGGTTAGCATTTATCTGTTAGACCAACCATCCTACTTAGTAATACATTTAGTGAATTTTTAAAATGTCACCAAATTGATAAAAATGTTTTCAAATCTATAAAAATATCTTGAAATTGATAAAATTGCCCTACATAAATGATATTAATTGTTTTTTGTTTGGGGATAGTATTGTGATGATATTTCGTCAATTTGTCGCAAAGTGGAACTGTCAGTTCTACAGTCCCACTTGGCGATAAATTTGGCGATTTTTTAAAATGTCGCTAATTTGACGAAACTGTCGCCAAATGTTCCATAGAAATATAACTATTTAGACGATATTTTTTCTACCAATTTATTTGAAGCAAATGATATCATGTCGCTTAGCAACGGATTTAAATCCAATGTGTTTATGCGGCAGACGATTTTTATTAAATCCTTTCCGATTTGAATAATGAAGATATGTATATAAAATAAATTTCATTGCCATTTCATTTTGGACTGAATAATATCAATTATACTCTTCAGGTTTAAACATTATTATTATTGATATTTTCCGGAATTATTGATTCAGGGATTATTGATATTTTTAAGTTATTACTCCATTGTTTTATTGCGGCAAAAATTGCTGACACACGCATATTGTACGTTGTACGAGTAATCTTCTAGGAATGCACGGGCATATCTTCTAACCTACGAGAATATAAGTAGTACAGGTATATTGGCATATATTTTGACATATATTGGCATATATATTGGAATCAAGTACAGTCTTCTGGTATGAAGATTAAGGGGATTAATTATATATTCAATTTATTACGTCGTCTGTTGTATTTTACCAAAAAACATTTGTAACTCATATTGCAAAATGGGTAATCTTCTACTAATAATCGGACATTATAAGTAGTACGTGTATATCTTCCCATATAATTTTAGCACTTTAATTTTGACATATATTGGAATAAATGACTGTCTTCAGATTTAAAGATTACGGGTTTATTGGTATTTTCAATTTATACATGTAATCTACTAATACAGGTTGTATTTTCTAATATTCGCGTATATAATTAGTACGGGTCCCATACAATTTTAACGCTTTTATTTTGCATATATTGATTCAATTCCATATTTTTTTTTATATTTGCTTACATAAGGGGTCCAAGATGTTTTATTCTTCAGATATGTCCATGAAGATAATTTTATATAGCGAGAACAGAGATTTTTAAACTTCTTTTTAGGAGCATTATATTAAATATTTTAACAGACTATTTTGATTAAACATGTCATTTAGTATACTATAAGAATTTTGGCATGATTATGAATTTCAAGTTTCTTTATATTATATACTCCGTACGAAGAACGGGTATGCTGCTAGTCTATATTAATAAAAATGAAAATCTGTCTGTCTGTCTGTCTGTCTCTGTCTGTTTGTCCCGTCATCACGGGAGAACGGCTGAACCGAATTTGATGAAATTTTGTGGGTAGCCTAGAAATAGCCCCACTTAAAATTTAGTCTATAGTTGGAATTTCTACGACCAGTGATTCTCGAGATATTAGTAAAAAACGAAACTTTCGTTTGTCTCATCATCACGAGAGAACGGCTAAACCGAATTTAATGAAATTTTGTGGGTGGCCTTGAAATATCCCCCCATAAATTTTGCCCAAGTTTCGAGTTTCTAAGACCAGGGGTTGTCGAGAAATTAATGAAAAACGGAACTTTTTTTATAGGAGTTCAACTCTCCAACTCCGTGGTTTATCCAAACGGAAAGGATAAAAATCGTTTGTTTAAAACGTCAAAGGGAATTAAAACTTTATCTTTGAGTTTGATGCAGGATTTTTGCATTAAATAGTCACTATCTGAAAGCATAAATTGTTTGACACATGAATTTAAATGGAAAAATCTACCTCCATGTTTAATATTTCACACGCTTTTACTCAACGATTAGAAGTATAAAGAAATTAAAATGGTTATTTAATTTCGCATTTTATGAGGAAGATTCTATCTTATATAATGTTGCTCGACAAAGGAATGGAATAAAATGTGTTTGTTAATGATTATTATTATTTTTTCGATTTGAATAATAAATAAATGGATATTAAAATATATCTTATAAATGATCGGTTTGATTTTTTTTAATTATATTAATTGCGAACTGCATACATCATTTTCATGTATTTTAGCAAAGAGGTTTTAAGCTTATATATTGTGTTTAGCTAATAAACTTATATACTGTTTACCCAATAAATTCATTTATCCAATTGTTTAAACAGAAAAAGAGTCGAATGGGTATATCTTCTAATAATATTTTTGTGTTTTCATTTAGTATATACAAACTGGATTACGATATTTTATTCAGATCTGCGAATTTAGAGCTACGAATTCGGCTGAATATCGCTAACTTGGTAACTTTTCTTAAACTTTACCAAATTAGTGGAAATGTCTCCAAATTGATAAAAGTGACGCAAATCAATGAAATTAAATTTGTTTTGTTAAAAGTACTGAAATGGTGTTTCGTTAGCATTTGTCTGTCAGTCCAACCGCCCTACTTAGTAACCCATTTAGCGAATTTTTAAAATGTCACCAAATTGATAAAAATATTTATAAATCCATAAAAATATTTTGAAATTGATAAATTGCCCTATATAAACGAAATTGTGTTTTTTTTAGGGAATAATATTTTGATGATGGTTCGTCAATTTATCGCCAAGTGTGACTGTCAGTTCTACAGTCTCACTTGGCGATAAATTTGGCGTTTTTTTAAAATGTCGCCAAACCTTCATTAGAGATATTCAGACGATATTTTGACCACCAATTTATTTGAAGCAAATCATAACATGTCGCTTAACAACGGATGTAAATTTAACGTGTTTATGAGGAAGAAAATTTTTATTAAATCTTTTCCGATTTTAATGATGAAGATATGTATATAAGATAAATTTCATTGCCATCGTATTTTTGACTGGATAATATCAATTACGATCTTCATGTTTAAACATTATTATTATTGATGTTTTCGGGGATTATTGATTCAGAGATTATTGATATTTTCAATTTCTTATGGCATTGTTTTATTGCGGCAAAAATTGTTGAAACTCATATATTGTACGTTGTACGAGTAATCTTCTACAAATGCACGGGTATATCTTCTAATGTAAGAGAATATAAGTAGTACATGTATAGTGGCATATATTGGAATCAAGCCTTCCGGTGTGAAGATCACGGGGATTATTGATATTTTTAATTTATTAAGTAATCTGTTATATACTGGCAAACATTTTTCAAACTAAATATTATAATACGGGTAATCTTTTACTAACACTAGGACATATCTTCTAATCTATGACATTATAAGTAGTACGGGTTTATCTTTCCATATAATTTTAGCACTTTCACTTGGGCACATATTGGAATTAATTACTGCCTACTGGTTTAAAGATTACGGATTTATTGATATTTTCAATGTATACATGTAATGTCATAATACAGGTTATATCTTCTAATATTCGCGTATATAAGTAGTACGGTCCCATACAATACGCTATTATTTTGCATACATTGATTCAATTCCATACTTTTTATAAATTTGCTTGCAAAAAAGGCCAGGATATTTTATTCTTCAGATCTACCCGTGAAGATAATTTTGTATAGTGAGAACAGAGATCCTGAGGTTTCTTTTTGGGAGCATTGTATTAAATATTTTAACAGAATATTTTGATTAAGCATGTCATTTAGTATACTATAGGAATTTGCACATGATTATGAATTTTAAGTTTATTTATATTATATACTCCGTACGAAGAACGGGTATGCTGCTAGTCAGTACATAAAACTAAAATTCCGTCATCTCGCATACTTATATGTATACAATAAAGTGTGAACCAGAAATTATCGAACGAGACTATACTGGATATATCTTTAGCGTTTAACTAAAAGATAACTAGTGACAAAAACACATCTGCGCTGAAGAATTGAAGTTTCTGTTTTATTGTAAAATTCTCGCAAAAAAAAAATGACAATCGAAATTTGTGTTATTCATGACTAGTCATTAAAGTGTACTTTAATTTTTTCAAGGTACGTAAGCAATAAAACACAATAGCATTGACACCAACGATAAATGTCTAAAGATACTTGAACGAAATTGTTGCTATTAGGAGGGTTAATTTTTATTTTTACAATAATCCCTATACAAAACTACCAATTTCTAATTCCTTGGTGTATCTTTCTTTCCGATCATATGCATATAACAAGATAGTTCTAGGCGTCCATATAAAGGGATATGATTATTCAACAACTCATTTTGGGGAAAATACATTAGAAAAGTGCAGGTGCAGATACCTTCATGACCGCCCGATGATCAAGGTATTGCCCATGCTACAATATGGAAATCAACAGCCTATTGCATGTAGGCATCCTTCTTTTTTTGCTGAGCTGTGAGAACCTGCAGCGATAACTAAATAAGCTAAGAGCCGGAAAAAGAAAAATGATCGCATATTAAGGAAAACTCTCATCTGATTAATTCTGACAAAGGAGATTCTTTTGCAATTTCTTTTGCAATGAAACCAATTGATGCCTTTCCATATTTATTTATTACACAAAGCTAATTTACTAATGAGGTGTTAATTTAGACGGGCGTTAGAGAAATTTTTTCTGTAGTAATTTAATCTCTTTGTTTTCATATAATGAAATGAAAATGTTAATTAAAATTTGCATAATAAAATACGATGTCTGTCTCTGTGTGCATACCTTCTGTAACAGAAAATCTGAGCTTCGGACATTCATGAAATTTGATCCTAGGTTAGCTGAATTCCAGTACGACAAATCTCATCAAGTTTTTATTTATTTTTTATTTTTTATTTTTTGTTGTTTTTGTTGATTCGTGATTTTGAACCGAATCCGTAAGACAATTTCTTTATATTAATTATTTTACTTTTACATTTTATTATTAATTTATTTTTACATTTATTTTTATATTTTATACATTCATTCAATTTTACATTTTATAGGTCATCTGATAATCATTTCGTAGCATCCGAAAAATGAAGATTACCCCAATCCATTTGTTTGGCAAAAATATGGATACATATCTTAGCATTCTAATAAAAAATTTTTTAGTTACTATATTTTCGGATTTTCTGCGAATTTTTAAACAAAATCTTGCAATTTGATATTTTAGATTCCACTTGGGAAAGAAAGGTTTCATTTTTAACTTTACGTCGAGTGTTTTGTAGTGAACGTTGCAACATGACGTCACGCTCTGTCTGTAGCTATGAGAATTTTCAAACAGTGACGTATTTATCGACCCGGTAATGAGTTAATGACATGTTTTGAATGCAGTTTGGAATTAAATTTCGGTCCGAACAATTTTCAGTGTTGCATCAGTAATCTTATAAGTAAATATTCATATTTTTATGTAGATGTTTTTTACTTCACTAATAATTTCGGAATTAATTTTACTAATAAACTAAGGTCATGTGTACCCCAGCTGCCAACAGCACGCTTCTTTAGGATGTATTACACCCAATTATATTACGGCGTATTACACTTTATGCTATTTATTTTTTGTTATAAGAGGGCGTATCATAAAAGCGTTCAAATAAAAATAATTTGTAACTTTACAGTAAACAATTCCTTTAAAATCCTATATTTGAAATATTTTATCACAGATCAGGTAGATTTTAGCACGAAGTTTATTGCTGTGAATATTTTTTAATAAAGAAGCTTTAACTTAGTACATATCAGAAATATCAATATCAAACTAGGTATAAAATACTAATTTACTTATTTGCTGCATTTTAATTAATTGCGATAAACTGAAGAATTTTTGTTCAATGCTCTCTCTGTTTTTCCACGCTTTTCATACTTGATAAGTTTAATGCATAAAAAATGTATTGAAAAATTGAGCCAAAATCTATTACTGCATTGTAAACATAAAATACATTTCTAAAAATTTGCTATGCATTTAAAACAAAAGTAAACAAATACCAACATTGATTGTAGAAGATGCACATATGTTTGAAAACTCCAGCAAGGTGTCACTTTGGAGGAGAAGTCGGGTCATTTGCTTCGAAATGCTGTCACCCATATTGGCATTGAGTACAAATCAAAGGCGGGTGAAATAAGCAGTGGAAGGGCAATTTCTATATGGGGTTTAGAGTTGCCCGGGAAACTGACAAGAGGTTTTCATTTTACTCTTCATTCCTGTTCCATTTCTCTTTACAACAGTAAAGAAAAAATAAATGCATATATATAAAATGTTTATGTTTGAATTTTTTTTCTTTGTCGTATGGAAAAAGAATAGCAGTGAATATCATATGCCATGTATTTCAGTTCTTTATTTTACACTATTGCCCCTAGTGAAGTTATTCTGTATTTTGTTCTGAAAATGGAAACATCATTCTGAGTGGCATGTGCTCAAGAAGATATTTTATGCATTTTTCATATAGAATTGTGTCGCAGTGTGTATCATTCATATGCATTGTTTATAAAGTGGACTATTTTAAACTACAGCGTGATGTTGGAATATGTACATATAATACAGCTTTTATAAAAATTAACGCTCCGTGGAGTGAAAGGTGTTATTTATTGAATTTTAATGTTAAATATAATATTGAAGTATGCATATGCATTGTTTTTACATGTGAGCAGTTTTTTAATATTGTATACTGTTACACATATCCTCTAGAATGCGAGTGTGTTTTCCGGGTGTAAAAATAAGTCCGAATTTCTGAATAACTAAAGCTTTATTAAAAGCACTAACAAGCATAAACAGGGACACAATACATCTAATAACGTTTTAACTGTCTTGCAGAGCACAAACTGTCAGGCATGATAAAATAGCAATTCAATTCTGTTTTGTGATCAGGAGATTCTATTTTTAAAATACTAGCGTATTCACAATTTACCTTTGCTTGCATCACATCAACTCAGTCTAGCTGAACGATGACCTGTGTATAAATCCTCCGTGGAAATATCTAAAAAAAAAAATAACGTAACTCTATACACTCTGAACCAAACTGAAGAGAAGTTTCAAAACTTGTCAAATATTTCGCCAGATTCGAGGTCAATGTCACCAAATTTATCACCAAGATCAAGCAAGCCGAACTTTGAAATAATAGCAATGATTGTCCGTAAATCCTGTTTTTCCTCGGAGACAGGCAATATGGTATGAAGGCATTTTATGTATTGGTGATAATGCATAATTGAGTATATTTCTATTTAGTTAATGCGTAAAGTGTATTTTATAAATTTTTCTTTGTGGCAGTTTTAACGTTTATATATTTTATAACATCGAGAAATCTAATTTTATAGTGAAATTAATAAGAAAAATGTTATCTATAAAAATATAAAAATTAGCTCTGACTACTGTCGAAATTCATCTGCAACATAATTACTTCGTTATCAACAGCAGAAAAAGTTGATTAAAAGTAATCATCTTTCTTGCCTTTTTATGATACAGTCGCTCTGTGGCTATAGCTGAAAGAGGCTGTTTTTCGCACTTGAAATCAGTTAATACTTTTAATCAACATTGAATCCTCTTATTAACGACATAGGTTTACTCAATGTTGTTATTTAGCTATATCAAGATCATAATTCGCTATATCAAGATCATAATTTGTTATAACATTTCATTTTGTATGTTTCAGAAGAATTTTAATAGAAATGCACTTATTGTATCAGCAGTCTGGGCTTAATATTGGCGCATAATAAGTATAATTATTGTTAGCTGATTTAAAAGCGCATTTTTGTAATTTATCATTGTAAAGTTTAATGCTTTTGCTTATGCTTTACTAAAAATGTACTTGGCGTTGCGCTGGAGTTAAAGCAGGGTAGTTATATAAAATAACAAAAGAAATAATTTTTTATGTGTATTAATAATAATGAAAAATTGCATGCCATGATTTAAATCTCAATTTTCACAATCTTAGCACAGTTAAACCAATTTATATATTAACCACAGAAAAATAAGTTCCTACAAAATAATTTAGATTCCGCTGCATAATAATTTAGATACAGATAACACCGTACTCAAAATTTCAAAATATGCTCTCCAAAGAGTAGAAGCAGGAAAAGGCTCAAAACCTCAAAGAAATTCAAACAGGATATCTCTGTAAGGAAAGAATTACACCCTGCTCTCCCCTCAACAAAATGAGTTCCTTCCGCTGTATGAGGATTTGATAGAACTTTCGACCCTATATGAGGTGCCTGGATAAAGGAGAGGGGTCCACTGACTGTTAGGTTCATGGCTGTCTAAAAAATGGTTGGCTAAAAGCTGACTTAGCCATGGTTGGCTAAAAAAAGGATAATTTATCAACGGATGGGTTTAAGAAATTCTTTTTTTTTTTAGGCAGTCTCTGATATATTTAAGAGCTGCTGTTAAATTGCGAACGTTGGATGGCACGTCAATTTTAGTATATCGTAATATAAAATTCAGAGATGTTTAAAACGCACGAAGAGTATATATATATTAAAAATTCATTAAAATGTATCTATTTATCGTATGAACTTCATTCAAACTTTTTTTGAAAGATAACTTTTTTTTATCTTTCTGATGATGTCAAAATGGAAACTCTGTGATAATATTTTAGCTCGCTGAGGAAGCAATTTGTGTAAATATCGGCCGAAATTGGGGTAAAATATAAAATAATTAAAAAACTAATTCGAAATTCATCACAAAATAATACCGAGGTGCACCTATTCGAGTCTTGAAGTACCTGTGTACCAAATTCCATGCCAGTACGACACTTAGATTTCTCTCTACAGACTGCACGCACAGACAAACATTTTCATTTACTATGTAAGATTAAATCCACGAGTGAGACAGTATTATAAAATGGAAACTATTTAAAGGTGATAATTCTAAAATATTTTTGTCATAAATGGTAATTTACAAATTTTAGCAATTAGTTTTTCACTTACCCTCAAAACACATTTTGCTATGAAACACTTTATCTGAATATTACAGCAGCAATGCAAATTTAATCAGGATCCATCCCATCATTAGGATAACGCATGTAGGAATTTTATAGTTTACCAAATAATAGGATATCGTCACAGGAAGGTAAAAGCATAAATTACGATGTTTCAGCCAGAGGTATAGATTTTATATATTCTATTACGTAATTTGTTCATTTTGTCGTGGAGCTCATGTTTAAGATTTAAGAAAATGATGGGATGTGTTAATATACTGGAATTTAATCAAAAATAGAAAATAAAAGTAGAAAATGACAAATAGTCATTACTTCTAATATTTATATTCACAAAATATATGTAATTTTGTTGTATAAAAACAACTACTGTCGAATCGCACAGTCGAGTACTCGACAGTAGTTGTAAAAAACAACTACTGTCGAGTACTACGGTCGAGCCGCACCGAAAGTCAACATCGAACATCTTGCATAAAAATACAACATGCTCGATGTATTAAATGAACTAAGTGCTTGCTAATTATATCGAGATTTTGATATTATTTAACATGAATTCACCCTATTTTTTTAAAAATCTATAAATATTCTTAAACAATGAATGCGATTAACCTGAAACATTTAATTAATCTAAAACCCCTGCCTTGAATTCTGAACCGAAAAATGTAAAAACAACCGCACCGAATATACCTTATACGTTGAAAATACACTTGAACCTCATCATTAGTGAAAACTTTAAAAATGAAAACATAGGGATTTTCATTGCAAAGTTTGAGTACACACATAATATTAACAAACCAGATTAACATTTAAATATTTAAACTACACCCCCAGTTCAGTAAACAGAGTACAAATCGCAAAAAGACCTTTTCGTGTTCAAGTAAGAAGAAACTTCAGCAAAATAAGTGCAAGACTTGAATTTAAATAGCTCTTGCCAGTTTACAAAGTTAATTGTGTTAATTAGCAAGTTAAACTGGCTGATTTATTTCTCAAACTCTTCCCTAGTTTTTTGTTGTCTCTGTTAATATATTCCGAAACAAGAAAAAACTCTCTAGCTTCTTAGGAGATCAAGAATTAAGCTTGGATTAAATGTGTTATACAGGAAAAACACTTGGAATCGTAAGGAATAAATTAATGTTTAATTAACTCGAATCCTTTGTTTTTTACTTTGTTATTTAGTTGTTAGCAAATAGATTTGAGAAGAGGTCAAAGATTGGTTTGTTCGCATTAAATCTGATGTTCACTGACTTAAAGATGTATCATTTTATTAGTAGTCCATATTTCTTATATCTTAATCAACCATCAAATAATTAAATCTACCTTTAACTAGAATCTTAATTATGAATAGTATTAAAAAATTACCAATCACCTTGACTATATTACAGTGCCATGGGACAATGTCGATATAAAATGCACGATAGGGTTAATTGGATAAAACACTTTTTAAAACACTCTTAACAAACTTCTAGTTTTAATTTATAGAAATGTTTGCTATGTATGAGATGCTAAATATGTACATTGAAGCTAGTTCATAAGAAAATAGGGTCCTTAAAGTTAGTAGCCTCATTTAGATGTTTATCTCAAGAAATATTGTAGGACAAATATATTTCCTCAAAATTGTCATTCAATAAATTAAGAAACAGAAAAACATAACACCATTTTGAATAAACTAAAAATAGATTAAAACATAATGAAATGACCAAAAGGAATAAAAAAGAAAACAATAACTAAGCAGAATAAAATAGAACATAATAACCAAGCAAACAACAACCTGCTTGTTCTGCTAAATAATAATAATAAATTGATACATAACTATATTGAACCAATGGAAATCAAAAAGCAAATAAAATAAAATAGAACAACAAATAAACAAAATAAATAAAATATCAAATTGATACATAACTATATTGAACAAATTAAAATCAAAAAACAAATAGAATAAAATAGAACAGTAAATAAAATAAATAAATAAAATATCAAATTGATAAATCGGAAGAAAAGCAATAGAAAAAAAAATAATACAGAACAAAAATACAATACACTAAATCAAATACAAAAGAATTGATGCCGCAGGGTGCAAATTAGTACAAAAATATCATTTTTTCTTAAAATTGTTCAATAAACTAATAGCTCTAAGATTTAAATTTCACAACATTTCGACTTCAGACTAAATTGCAAAATAATTAGCAAATGTTAAAATTATATTCCTCGCAAACACCAACCTTATTCATGGAAAAAACATTAGCCATTGTTCAAATTACAAAAATGGATGGCTGTCGAAACTCACTTATTGGAAAACCCATCCAGAACGCATTAATTTAACTTCTTTATATAAACTGCCTTCTCACTTGCGGATCCACTGAAAACTTTCACATACACATTACTCAATCCGTAATAGAATGGAATTCAAGTAAATCGAAAAGAAATTTTTAAAACACAAAACGCATTAAAACTGGGGGAAATTAACTTCAGGTCCGGAAATCTATTTACACGTTTCACTTCGCAAAAACCACTTTTTTTTTTTCAAATTTCAAAACCCTTAATCGTATCCGCCGTTACAATGAAACAAACGGAACCTCAAGAAGCTTGAAAAAGTTTTCTCCATTGTAAAAGCTCCTTTTCCAGATAGCTGCAGTGTTTCCTATTTAATTGTGCTTGCGCCATTTGCACGATTTCTTTCCAAAACAATGGGAGGGATATTCACTTTTACATTTTACTGCAATTTTCGCCGGCCCTGATAAATACGACTGCCTGCTTGATAGTGTTTGGAAACAATGCCATTGGTTATTAGCAGGGAACTCTAGGAGAAAAAATGTTTAACGGTAATTGAAGAGAGCTCTGTTTTAACTGTTCGAATGATGGATAAGATACGTTGTTGATTGTTTTATCACATTCCATCTATATCTCCGAAAAACGGGACGTAAAAAGCCTTGAATTTTTATGTACCATTGCGGGAATTTCTATGAGCAAACTCCCCTGAAGATGAAATAATCTCTGATTTGCAGCTCTTAATTGCTGCAAATCAGAGATTGCAGCAATTGAGTTTTGTTGGTGGTCTCATGGTTGTATTTTTTTTTCTGAAACAAAGATACCTAGTTTGATTTGTATCACCATAGACGTAATTATTACTTCGTAAAACAATAAACTCATAATGACGTAAAATACATCTGAGAATATTGCTTTTTAATCTACATTTTAACTAATAGCATGCACAGCAAAACTTACCACGTAAGGACCTATGTAAAACCAATTGAATAAAAATATCCCAATTACCACAAATACATCGCTAGGACATCGACGGAATAAAGACCTTTTAGAATGCCCAGAAAACACCCTCGTGAAAATTGAATTACTATTATGGTGTTGTGATTAGGAGCCTAAAATGCACACCTTTAGTTTTAGCCCAGCCCATCCTGAGGTCATCCACTGTTATCTCTGTATGACACTATTAGGTCTATCTTGAAGTTAAATGGCCAAATAGGTACAATTCAAATTCTATTGGAATGTGTCTTATTTTATCCATGTCATACTAAAAGGTATACCGAAAAAGCGTATAATATCGCCTAAAGGTAAAATATAAAAAACATGCTCTTGAAATGTTCTAGGTATATTAAACATTGTTAGAAAGAACTTTCTTAGATTTTTCCGATGGTATCAAGATGGAAACTCCGCGAAAAAATGTGAAGTCACTAAGAAATATATTTGTGTATCGGACTAAAATATAAAATAACTGAAAAACTAATTCGAAATTAAGAAAAATAACGTCGTGATGCATCTATTCGGTTCCTGAAATATTTGTATTCCAAATTTCCTGGTTATAAGAGACTTAGATTTTCCACTACAGACAGACAGACACACACACACACATACAGATACACACATACATATACACGCATCACACACACAGATACACACATCACACACACAGATACACACATCACACACACAGATACACACATCACACACACATCACACAAATACACACATCACATACACGCATACACACATCACACACATACATACATCACGCACACACATACACACATCACACATACATTCACACACACACATACACACGTCACACATACATTCACACACACACATACAGATACACACATCACACACACACATTGTAGATGATATAAGACTGTGTAAGATGTGTATTATGCAAGATTGTATGATAATAATTGCAAAGAACCTTGCTGACCCAATCGAAAATCAAACACTGAATCTCCGAACTGGACAACCGACTCTCTACCGTTGAGCTACTGGGACGAAATTGCAAGCTCTTTTCGTTGAAGTTGACTCTGTATTCTCCACACCCTAATGACAGATTGGCGGGCAACTGACAATCTGACTGACCACCTCCTGCTATTTTTACCATAGGTTAGCCTCTTGTTACTACTGTTTTTACTCAGGTTAGTATCCTGCGTGGTCGTTATCCTCTCAATTTGAAATCGACGCTCAATCTTAGAGTCCACTGAATACGTACTAGTTGTACTAGGGTCCCTTTCAGTCCTTTGACATCTTTCCACTAACCTACAGGATTAATTTGTTCGCCCGTCATTGAAAAGACCCTTGCTGCTCCAACCAGGAGTCAAACCCTGTATTTCCGAACTGGTCAGCCGACGCTCTACCGTTGAGCTACTGGGAAGAAATTGCAAGTTCCTATCATTAAAGTGGACTCTGCATAATGCTCATACTTATGTTCGCACATTGGAGTAAACCTTCACTGGACGGTTAAAGTTGTGTACTTTAGAGATGTTGTTGTTGAAACCCAGACCGTCAGACCTACCAGAAAGGTGTAAGGTAACTGTTTGGACGGCCGGGAAGTGCCACCCAATTTAGACCCGAACCCAGTGGGGGAAGGATCCACAGGGACCGTACCCTCCTTCCCCTACCACCAATCTCTCGGAAGGACTTACGGACTCACATGTTTAACATGATCGTACTCCGCATGAACACAACGGCAGTTGTGGCAACGTGCAAATCCAGCGTGCAAACCACCGGGCTACATCGCCCGAAATGTGCCAACAGCACGCGGTGTTCCCAGGTGGTCACCCACCCAAGTACTAACCGCGCCCGATGCTGCTTAACTTCAGTGATCTAACGAGAACAGGTGTTATCCGCACGATAGGGCCGTTGTACTTTAGAGATGTGTTAAAAAACATATATATTTATCTCCAATCAAAACATGTGAAGAAGCACAGCAATAATACTACATTTCGTAGAATTATATATGTGTAAGTTATTAAATTGTTGCAGTATTTGTACCGGAAAACTCAAATACCATACTACCTAATATATTATTTCCCATTTTTTAATTCAATTTCTAAAATGAGGTTTGTTAATACATAATCTATCTGAGCACAAGGCTTTACTCGCGGTAAAATTACCGATTCCCTTTCAACTTCTCCTACTAATTTTCTGTCGTCTCTATCACTGATAAAATTATTTCCTATTAATGTGATTGCAAATTGTTTGGTACAAATATTTGAAAAAATACCATTGAAGTTGCTTCGACAAATCTGACTGAATATCGTTATATGTAATGCCCACCCAAGACTTCTATAATTTAGATGCATGAATATATAAAAGGCAATGCGAAATAATTTAATACAATGAATATATCTAATAAAACAAATTGAAAACTAGCTAATAAATTGGAATTTGTCATCGCGAAATAAACAATTCTTAACTCTCTTACTTATACATTGAAGACAATTTGATCATATGAGCTAGAAATTTAAACTAATGACCTGAACTGTACTATAGAATTGCATATTTCTACCAATCCTTTCTTATATTTTGGAATTTATTCCTTGATAAATTAACAACGTGAATATATTATTTTATTGAATATCAAATATATTTATTGTTTCATATCATTTACGAAGAAATATAATTGATAATATATTAAAATATGCAATTTCTCTCTTATAGGTAAGAATCTGAGAACTGAATATGTTTCTTTTTGTTTGTTATATCAAGGGTAAGAAACTATTGCTTTATAAAAATATCAACTATAAGTATTTTGAGAGTTTTGCTGAATCAGTCTTTAACATACGTATCTATGTAGATTGACATTTAACCAATTCACGCTCCCTGCATAGGGACATTGAAAGTTCTGATAAAGCGTATTTGCATTTTAATAATATGGAAACATTCCATTGCTAATTACTAAGAATGTTCGTTTTTCGCTGGTTTAATCAATCCATAGATGGCTGAGTGCAGTCTAATTAAGAAATGTTTCTTATTAGTATCAGTGATAAATGTAGTGAGGTGAATAAAAACAAATAATGTTAGAAAAGTGTGGATTTGATGGCAACCAGAAGCTTTTATCATTAGTGTAACAATATTGGACAGAACCATTTTAAATTTTTACAACATAGTTGAAAAGTGTTTATGACTTTGTTCATTATGTCTGTCCGTCCGTCCGTCAGTCCGTTCGCACGATAACTGCCATAAAAATGACTTTATCAAAAGGAAATTTTAGTATGTTGTTCAGATGGTCTGTGGGATCTATGGGAATATAAATGAATAGCATCCAATTAGTTTTGGATTGAACCCGGTTTGAAGAAAGGAAATAGGTTGAACCCTATGAGACCTAATTTTTCAAATATTTTTTAAGCGAATTTAAAATTCACAAATTGCTTCCAAAGTTTTAGGAAATATTCAAATTTTCCCATAAAAAATATGAAAATAATTTCAGCAAAATATATTCGGTGGTTTTTTAAATAAAAATTAAAATAATAATTACACCCATATTATATGAAGAGATGACGTGACCCACTTCAAAATAAAATATGGCATCCATCTTGTGGCAAAATCGTGATTTTTAAAGTTATTTTTAATTTGTATTTAGTATCCGTCCTAAAACCGCTTTATTTTTGCTTAAATTCTGTGCCTCTATATTATGAAACAACGCAATTACAATATATTTGAATTTAAATGATCATCAGACTTTGATTACTTCTACAACGAAGCCTAATTTTCATTTATGAAGATTTTCACTTTAGAATGTTAACACATAAAGATGTACGATGAATTGTATAAGAATTGCTGAATTTCTTTAATGCAAAATTATTTAGCTCTGGAATCTGCAATATATCTGAGATGAATGAAACATTCATTGATTTTACATAGAGAAGCTGACGATTTTTTCGATGACGTTTTAAGCATAGAGTTAAATTACTTGTACCTCCATGGTTTTAAGATTTTAAATAAAATCAATTATTGTAGTATTGTGATGAATAAAAGGAATAAATGAAATATTTACAACTTTTATATAGAGAGCCAGGCGATTTATATTCCAATGACGTCATTTGAATAAAGTTCATTTTTTTCCGATGAAGTTTTAAATTTTCAAATATAATAAATGGTTGTAGTATTTTGATAATTTTTAAAATATTACCGCTGAATGTATCGCATTTTAGAGATGTTTAAATAAAATTGCATTGCAGTTGGAATTTGTTTCATAATTGTTTTCTTGTTAAACTTCCTTGTTTTAACTATTAAATTAATACTTCCAATTTTGAAGAGAAGCATAATTAAACATCTCACTTATTGCTAGATGATATACCTTTATAGTACTTCCTTGACGAAAGCAGGTCTAGGACAATTAAGTGACTAAAGAAAGAAAGCATAGGGCAATTAGGTGGCTGAAGAAAGAAGACATACGACAATTAGGTAACCGAAGAAAACTAGCGTAGGACAGTTAGGTGACAAAGAAGTTCTTCAAGGAAGTATTATAAAGTTATATTTTTATAAGCAGCCATTTTGTTTATTGGTATTACAAGATAAGCTTGAGAGGTCAACGGTTAAGTTAACGGAGGAGTCACTGAGCAGAGGAGTCTAGATCTAGAACTGGGCAACTTCAATCTGCCAGCTCCTTATCAAAGACCTTATAACTATATTATATTATCTAACAACTAAATATGCCGTATTTTTGATTAGCACATTACTGGGTGTTATGAGTAAGGTTGAGGTCGTCCAGTTTTAGATTCAGAATATGACACTGAATGAAGTATGCAGTATTTTTTTCATTAAAATATGACTATTTAAGAAGTGCATATACGTACACAACAGTGTGTGTACTCACCTTCTTATTCGAATCTCTGTAAACATTTCTGTGACCTGTAATTTCAGAAAACACTTTTTGCCATAAACAAAGACTTTAAATGTTATGTTTTGTTCATTGATGATGATTCATTGTCGATCTCTCGATTATAGAAGTGAACACAAGTATAACATGTTTGAATTTAAATATTTTACCAAATTATGTTTAGAAGAATTTAGAAGATAAATTTATGTTTTGAAGATTAGTCATGATAGTGGAGTGTATATTCCGACAATAACGTGCTCTAATACAACTCCTAATAAACTCCTACAATTGTCCTGCATGTTTAATTCAAAACCATTGTCTGGGAAGTAGAAAATCATATTCAACGTCATTTGTGGAGAAATTTATTTATTTATTTATTTATTTTTTGCATATAAACGTTTCTATAAAGGGCTAATATATTCGACTGAGCTGTCTTTGATCCTTACATGTTTTGTCTCTAATTTCAGTTGAATTCAGTTTTCATGTTCATTGTAACACAATTTTAAGATTTCAAATACCTGTCATTTCTTAAACTTTTGATCAATTCCCAAAGAACTTTTAGAGCTGATTTTTTTCTTGTCAAACATCGAAATACTCATATCAGTCATGATTTACGCTAGTTTCAAGCTTCAGAGAAACGAAGGCAAAATATTTTGAAGTCGTAAAAGAGGAGACATACGTTATGGAGTAACCTTGCATTTTTAAGCACGCTCTGAAAGTTGCCGTAAAATCGCTCTCTCTCTCTCTCTCTGAGGTACCCCCGTTCAGAGGTTATTATGGACAAAAAAAAAAGGAAAAGGTGTGCTGTGCGAAAGCATATCTACAAAAATGGCAGACATATCAGCGAAATATAAATTCTATGGGGATTGCTACAAGCGGAGGTTAAAAAATCTTAACAAGCTGTCACATTTCTCTAAGTGTAGATGCACTTTTTAAAATGTTATCTCTGCACGGAGCCCTTTTCGTTTCATTTGTTTATTGTTGTATTTTTGTTTGCTCTTGCACGGTGTCTTATCTTGCATATAACAGACGTCGAACTCGCTGCTTGGAATATAAACCCGAAATTGGTTCTCTTTTTAGAAATAAAGATGCTCTTTATTGTTCAATGAAAGACACTGGTCCAAGTATGCCCGCTGTTGCCATCCATTGCATATTTTTAGGGTTCAACAAATTGTGCAACATACGAACAATAACTTTTGCCTTCATTACCAGAGAAAAGACATCTTCGTTCCATCCCTGTGTACGCAAGGTGTCGAAAGTCCTTTTGAGAAGGTAGAGGAGAAGTCTTTAAAATATGCTGTAGAGCATGAAGGGGGTGGGGAGGAGCACAGTGATAAACTTTATTGCCTTTGGTAAAGCAGAGGCGTATTTCTTTGCGAGTTATTAACGTGAAACGCTATTCCTAGTTCTTGAATGCATCTGTGATTATTCTTATTTGCTGCAGCTCGTTAAAATACAATCTTCCGGTAAACATATTTCTGCCCAATTCAAGCACTCTTCTCTTAAGAATGTTTATTTAGTTCTTCATTTTTTTTTCCTTCCGGAAAAAAATATTATCACAGTATGCAAATGGACGTATTTTTTATGTCATTAAATATTTCTGTTTGATGTTTCACTTTCTGTTTTTCAGTCGCATAAGATGGTATTTGGTCGAAGGGGAAAAAAGAATTCTGTAGACTTTGCATTAAGGTGTATTATTTTATTCAGTAAAAATTTTCGAGAATAAACTACGACAGCGAAGAGATAACTTTAAATATTTATTAATGGTATTCCGATTTTTAGTCGAAGATGGAAAATGTGATTTAATATTTAAGATAAAATGTATTTATCCTTACTTACGGCAAACATGTTTTAATCTGAATTTTAAATATTAAATTCCGCACATGGAGTTTAACCTTGTCTAGAAAATTATATCCAACGTTCTTCAGCAACATGGTTGGCTATGCTTTGTGTTTGCATTGCGATGTAATCGGGTTTTGTGTTTTTCTATTTAAAAATCAATTTAGGATATAAAAATGTTATCACAACTGTAAGAGGTATTGCTTTTTTACTTGGCAATTAAATGTACACAGTTATTGGTGGTGTTTTTGATGACTCAACCTAGTGAAATTTTTCTACAAAATTGTGAAATATTAAAATATTTTGAGAATGAAATTACGTTCCTAACACTGCTACTTACGTTCTAGACTACTACTTATGTTCTGCTTACGGTCTAGAAACTGCTCGAATTTTATAAATTGGTTACAAATTTCTAAAATTACGTCGGTTTTTCTAGAAGTTTCCACAGAGGGTACATAAGCCAGTCACCGTTCAGTTAGATGCGCTGGTATGATATGGTTAAAAGAACGTAAATGAACTAATAGTAAAGAACGGTAAAATAAATTAACATATGCATGAGCAATCTCGTTCCGAGATTAATCAACGTTACATTCATGCATACACTTGATCTGAGATGAATGAGCGTTGCCAGCATGTGTGCTCTCTTTTGGGGATGACTGAACGTTATATGCATGAGTACTCTCATTTTAAGGTGAATGTACGTTATATACTTGTGTTCTCTCATTCCGAGATGAATAAATGTTATATTCATTCATACACTCGATTTGACATGAATGAGCGTCACCTTCATGTGTACTTTCTTTCTGGGATGAATGGATGTTATATGCATGCGTACTCTCATTTTGAGATGAATGTGCATTACATGCTTACTTGCTCTCGTCCCAAATTGCATAAACGTTACATGCATGCCTACTCTCATTTTGAATTTCTAAAATAGAAAATCATCTACTACTGAAATTTTTTTAAACATTAAAAGTTTATTTTCCCTCCAGCTTCATATTCCCTCCAGCTTCAAATAACAGTCCAGTGTAACAACAGCAGAAGCAGAAAAATAAGTCTCATTCAGTCTAAACCTCTCTATTTTGTTTTATGAAACACCTAAAAATCCTAAACAGTACGCATAGTTCCACTGAATACTTCGGCTATCTGAGGCCTCCTTTTAAAGGTGAACTATTATCATAACATTTCTCTTTAAACATGAGTAACAATGACGTTGTTACTTCCCAGACTTGCCTTTTAAGGGGGCAGAAAAACTTTCGAAAGCAAAGCACCGTGTCGAGCTCGATTAACATAATAAAGAAAACATCTTGTTCAATCCGATAACCACAAAAACAAAACACCAGGAAAAGGACAGAGAAACTTTTAAAATAACAACTATTTCTCTTTTATATCCTTATAGATATATATTTCTTGCCCAACCTCTTACCAATTTCTCTTCTTTCTTGTGCTTAGTTTCGTTTAGCAGAGAAAACGATATACCTATTTCCCTGATTCAATCGATAGAAGTAACGATATCCATTCGTACGGGTAATTTCGCTTCCTGTCTAAAAACATCGATGACGATTCAGCCCAGAAAAAAAAATCGATGAAACGCCGAGTGAGTGGAGGTTTTGAGTTTTCGGCGCAGATATTTCAGCAATTTTTTTGAGATTTTTAGTGGTAATATTTCAATTGTGTCCACCTTCTAAAATAGAAAATATATATTGAAAAAAAAAACTGAGTCCTATCTTGGAACAGAATGATCGGAATAGCAATACGACCTAAAAGCGTTGTTTGACAATGGGCACGTAGGAGATTTCTTTTATATATATATTTGGTCGCCATCAAGATTTTTTTATTGCATTTCATTTTTTATTTGCGGCCTGGTCAGGAAATGCTTGGACATCTTTCTTTGACAAAAAGTATTTCGAATCTTTTGATGTTGATTTTATGTTTTATGTAGAATGGGAATAGTAATTACAAATATTATACCATTTTTTATGATACTGCTACAATATATTTATAGAATTGACGTATAAATTTTCTTTATTGTTATTTGGGAAATTAACAAGTAGTTTATGCATTATACTTTAATATTATATTTTCCTTTCCTTACAAAATTACACTGAATGAAACACGAGATGCGTTTGAAACTAAAATAGCAAGTCTGTATTAAGTACTTAGATAACACGTCTGATGGTTGGGAAATAGAATGCGCAACACCCAGTACAGGGAAAAATGCTCAAAATACTGCTTCTGTCCCTACACATTAAACTCGATGAGATGACAAACTTCGGAAAATCCATGAACATGACTACATCAGCTTTTACATACTAGGCTGACAAACTTCTTTTACTCGGTGAAGCGAAAAAATTAAATAGATAATTCTTGTAGGTCCTTAAATCTGCAAGTTCTTCAGAGACGAGATGTTCGACAATCTCTATCCGGTTTACGAAAGAAAAAGTTGGGGCGCTTTCAGGGCCTTTGCCAGGCAGAAGGCAGAGGATCCCCTCTCCTACGAGGTATACTCAGCCCCCCCCCCCTGATAAAAATATAAAATTATTAGTAATTTCCTATAAAATGTCATTCAAATTTTGCATGAAAAAAATTTTTGAGGGTTTTTTTTTTTTTATAAATTACTTTGTTTTAAAGATTTTTAAATTTAGCTGAATTTGTGATTACACTAATGATCAATTTATTTACAAATTTTATTTAAAAATGTTTAAAAATATGACAATAATATTTATTATACTTTTGTGTTACTGTGGGGTTGTCAAAATCAACTGATAAGTAGGTAAGAGTTAATATTAAGTATTAACTTGTATTAACTTTCAGAATGCTTCTACAAATTATTAACAGCTGTATTACTAGTTAATGCTTACATTAAAATCAATTGTAATTATTATATACTAATATTGATGTATAGTAGCTATATGGATATTAATAATTAGCTCTTTGATTACAAATATAAAAAATCTGATGTGGGCAACGCATGACTTTCCTTATATAATGTAATGAATTTACCACTTTTACAATAAAATAAATAGGTTTTTCTTATAGTAGATACTAATATTCTTTCCAAGATATTGAATTTTCGACAATTAGTCGTCATTTCATTGATTTAGCGTCATTTTTATCCATTTGGCGAGATTTTTGTTAATTTGGCAACATTTCAAAAAGTCGTCAAGTTGGCGACATTCCGCCAAATTCGTCACCAAAATCTCGCCAAGCATAATGGATAAGGAAATAAGTTATTCTTACAGCAGATAAATGACTATTGGCGTTCAAATACAAAAGTATTACTCAAAGTATATTTTTTCATGAATGGAACGAGCTAGATCCTCGAGAATGAGGTCATCCAATTTATCGCCTGGTATTACTGAAAAGTGAACATGTCCCTCAAGAGGACATATTTTTTTTATTTTATATGACTTTCTGATAATTTTTTTGAAAAATGTGCAATATCTCGAGAACGGTTCATGTTAGCGTTCTAAAATTTATGTCAATCGTTTTCTAATGAAAAAGTACATAAGAAATGTCTATTTGCGTAACTTTATTAGTGGTTTTGATTTTTTGACAATTTTTTCAAAAGTTCATTCGAAAATTTAGGGGTGTTCTTAACATTCGATTGCGTATAAAAACAATAGGCTTCCAGTGTTTACGGATTGTGATTTTTGTACCAAATTTGGTTCCAATCGGTCCATTCGTTCGTCAGTTATCGTCTCCACAGACTCACTGACACACACACATACTTTCACACACACACACACACACACAGACATCACTTCAAAAATGTTTGATTCGTGATCAGGGATGCTTGAAACGTGCTCTCCCGTCGAAAACTCGATTTCGAATTTTCGACCCCATCACAATACTTTCCTTATACATTATGTATATAAGGAAAGTAATATGAAATAATTTGTTAATAATTTGTATGAATTATAATATATAATAGTAACAATTATGGTTTATAAATGCTAATGATTAATTGTGTTTTTGGTGAGTCTCTCCTGTAAGACTTTTAAGCTCCCCCTTGAATTTCCCTCCTGCCCCCCCCCCCCCTGCCTCAATTTCGTCTCTGGATACGTCCTTGGTCGCATTTCGTTTGGTTTCAACTAACTTCCTTGGAAATGCCATGGCAGAAAATTACGAGGAAATTGTTGAGTACATGTTGTCTTTATATTACAGAATTGGCATCATCATCACCTTAAAGATCCCATTTCTCCATTCCCATTAGAATTTCTTTCCCGAAAACTGCGGCAGGGTTAGTGATTATCACAGTGAACGTTTTCACCAGGACATTGCAACCATAGGAAAATAATACCAGTGAAATGTGTTCACTTCCATGTTGGCTAACTCCTGTTAAACACTCGCTGGAAATGTCACTGAGTACAAGAGCGATCTATAGCGGCGCTGAAAGTAGAGGTTGGATTTTACAAGTACATATCATATGCCCATATCTATGTCCATATATAAGAAATTATTCCGGATTTCATAGAAATTGTAACCAATTTGGAATTTTCACTGTTATACTCGAGTTAAGAACCCTTAAATATTTATAATATGGCTACTTTTGTCTCAGATACATTTACATCAAAATGTGTCCAGTCTTGTAATTGGCAGGAATTAATGGCATAATCTGAAAATTTTGATCAGTTTAATTTTATCAACTAGAACGAGTTACCCGACGTTGCCGGGGTTCGAAATAAGCGTTCACTATGTATAAATAATTAAATAAGCATCTACTGCTTAAATAATACATTTGGACACAATTTAAAATGGCTTCGATTCGAACATTCCGTGATTCAAATTGCACGCGCTCTTCGCAAGAACAAAAAAATATGAGAATCACAATTGACCGTTATATTCAACACACAACTCATAACGATGAAAAACACACAATCCGTCTCACCCAATCCCAAAATATCCACTGCCCTAAACAAAATGAATCTGGTCCATTTCCCTGTACGTTTCGACCTTCGACCTCAAATTGGGTCCTCAGACTGCTAGATCCATTTAAAAAATCAAAAACATGCCTTTTATAAAAAAAATGATAATTAATTAACGGATAAGTTTATGAAATTTATCTGGAGTGGTCTGCAATATTTTGAGCAACTGTTAAAAAATAAATGTGGGATGGCGCATCAGTTTTAATACATCGTGATAAAAAATGGGAGAGGTTTAAAACGCACGAAAAGTATATTATTATTTTAAAGTTCATTAAAATTTGTCCAATCATCGCATAAAAAGATAATTTTTTGATCTTTCCAATGGTGTCTCGATGGACACTTTAATATTTTTGGTTGCTAAGGAATCGATTTGTGTAATATCTGCCAAAATCTTTATAAATAGACCTAAAACATAAAATAACTGAGAAGTTAATTTGAGAAAATAATCACGTTTAAGTGCACCTGTCTAAGTTGAGAAGTACGTTATGTACCAAATTTCATGATCGTCAGATGCTTAGATTTCGCACTACAGACTGCACACACACAGACAGACACACACAGACAGACACACACACGCAGACAGACACACACACGCAGGCAGACACACACGAACACACACACACGTACACACACACGTACACACACACGTACACACACACGAACACACACACATACACACGCACACAAATAGTTTATTTTATTTTTTATTAAGAAGATTGAGAACAATATTTTTTAGGCAAAACTTCAGCCCACAATATATCACACTTAGTGTCTGTCCTTTATGTGTAAAAGTAAATAATCTCGAAACATACTTTCCAGTCTTACATGTGCGTGATATCACCATAGCAATATAACTTAACCGCACATGTGCCTCTTTTATGTTTTATCACTGGAAAATGTTTTTGTAGCACTTAATGTAGAGAACCCAGGCCGCTCGACTCACCCGTGGGTTTGAACAACAATTTGAGTGGCCGGGGGTTATACTACTTAATGCGACAAAATCATGTATTGTAATAAAAAGAAAACATCTTTTAAGACGAAGTGTCATCCACTTCTACGTACCAAAATCCTTATTAGGAATCCTGCTATCTGTAGAAACATCAAGAAAATTCTTGTAGATGGTTTCCATTTTTATATCACATTCTAATGCAACAGTCGATATCATAATACTATGAATCCTGCACAATACTTCCTTAGAAAAAGCAGGTATACGAAAATTATGCAGGCATATGCTTTCTTTACATAAGAATTGGAAGTTTTATTTTCCCATTTCTATTTGGGTTTTTTTAATCTGCTAAGGGATTTTATTATGTTCATTTTACTGGAATGAAAACTCACCGTGTATTTCAAATTTTTAGTGACTGGCAAAGTCAGGACTTGGCATACATTATAAATATAGAAAGATCAGGACAGAACTTCAGGAAATTATTGTTAATGCCACTTGTATAAGCTTATTACACTATCAGGATTATTAAGGTCTTAAATATCCTTAAAAACTATTTGTATAGTACATCCAGATAAAAAAATACAATTCAGTGCTGCATGGGTGATTAAAGTACTATCATGCTTATCTGGGTCTTAATTATTATCAGAGGACCTCAAATGTATGCTGGACATGAATACAATTTGGTAACAGTTGATCAGTAAATATAATGCAAGAAAAATTATAATAATATAATGACTGCGGTTACTATGGAGTATTGAGTTTAAAAAATATTCTTTCCGTATCAGGATACATCCCAAACAACTTTCTAAATCTTGAGAATGCCAAAATAATAAAATATTGGAAAGCTTATTCAATTGATCAAACACAGTCAAATCCGTCTCTTTTGCATATTTATACCATACTTATTTAGAACATGATTTCTTTTAAGTGTAGCGCCAAACTACATGGTTAAATTAGGAATTGACAGAATTGCCACATCGATTTGCCCAATCTTTTCCAGAACGTCAGTTTGAGATGTATTCTCATATCTTCAGTGAGCACTAGAGGGGGAGGAATTTTTGCGAGTAGCCAGATGCGAAAGTATTGTTCGTCGCGTGCAAGGCGAGATTAATCTTGGTATGCAAATTCTTTTGCATTTCGAAATATGCCTTCACACCAAAAGGTGATGCTTCGCTTTGAATAGCGTTTTGGTCCCCACAGCTGTTTGACAGGAGTTTAAAGGCATAAATTTGAACCGGCTTAAATCATAGCTTTGAACGCGTTGGTGTCAGAGTGTTTAAATTTTTTCAGATATGAAATATTTAAATGAGATTTATGTATTTTTTGTTAAAGGAATATTTTATACGTGGAAATATGTTATTTATTATTTTTCATATACGTATTAAATATTTAAGAAATTTTTCTTTTATTGAAGCATTTTCATAAAAATAAGGAATTTAATTTTTTTTATGCCGATGCGTAGTATAAATTTGAATAGTGTGAGTGCTTCTGAAAATAATTTTGTCTGGAGTTCTGATTGTGTACCGAAAAATGAGAACTGATACGGATTAAGCAATTTACTTTAAAAATTATTTTGCAGAACGTAAAATTTGAATCTGTTATCTATATAATAAAAGGCAATGTCTGTGTGTGTGTGTGTCTTATACACTATACGTTTCGCGACCGCGCGTCGGAGAGTTACGAAATTTGGCAATCGGAGACCCTGGGGGGTGAGAAGGGGACACGTGAAAACCGATTTTCAAAATTCTAATTATTTTTTTATTTATTTAATGTTTTATGCGATTTCGACCTTTTTTTGCTCTTTTTGCCCTTTTTTCTCCACGATCCAGACGTCGTAGAAAAAAACAACTCACACCATCGGAAAGAGCAGACAATTGCAAGTAAAAATATATCAATTTCAAATCTGAATTTCGATTTCTAATATTTTTTAAAGATTTTAAAACAAAAGTCACTTTTGGCTCAAAAAAACGATTTTTGGTTTTTAAATTCTCGCATAGTAAAAAGTACTCATAATTTCGACTAATAATTTACATTTTTAGAAAGCTGAAATATCTGGCATTCTTACAAGTCTAATCTGGTCCAGAAATAATGAAAATTGCCTTCAGGATCGCAATTTTAAAGACGTCATGATTTTATATTTCTCGGCGTTCCGCTCGGCGTACCGCTTCGTTTCTCCCCCGCTGAAGCAGGGAAGGTGGTGGGTGGGGACGTCAAGGTGGAGGTGACGTCACGGTTCTGAATAGAGCGCCTTTGCTCTATATAAATTATTATATTTATATTTTAAATGATGGGACGATCTGGATTTTTTAAATGTATATTTTAACTTTTGGATATAGCGCGCGGGAATTTCACTCGGTAGGCCCGGGTTCGATTCCCGCCATTGCCAAAACTGCAGCCGTGTTCACGCGGAGTACGATCACGTTAAACGTGTGGGACTGCAAGTCCTTCCGAGAGGTTTGTGGTAGGGGAAGGAGGGTACGGTCTCTTTGGATGCCTCCCCCATTGGGTTCCGGTCTAAATTGTGTGGCACTTCCTGGCCTTCCAAGCAGTTACCTTACACCTTTCTGGTAGGTCGCGCCAACGAGTTTGCCACGGTCAGAATTTTCAAGGGTAGCGAACAGGCTGGTCGCCAAAGGCGGCTAGTTTTTAATAAAGCATTGAAATATAATTCGACACTGAAGAATAAAGCCGTTTCTCGCAGATAATTTAAAAGAAAATCTATAATGTGTACCCTCTAGCCTGCCTTACACATTTATATTCCGTACTGTTAGGTTCTATATTTGTATCATAATCGTTATCAAGGTGTAAAAAGTATATCGATTTCATACCCACGATAATCTTTTAATAATTTCGCTATAAAAGTTGTTTAAAAGTGTATTTTAATTTCCTCATGCGAAGAGTTAGAAGAGAGTATAGGGTGATAGTGATTATGATTTGTATAATTTTTCTTAATATACCGGGTGGTCAGAATTAAAACACCCCTACTCTGAGCTCTCTATACATCGAACTACTCAGTGTAAAGGCTCCAAAAATGTTGAACCTACTATTCAAGACATGGGGAAAGGGATTACGCGAAAAAAAATTAGTTCCAGAAACACCGATAGGTGGCGCTGTGCAACAGAAAATATGCTGAAAAGACACAAAATAATCACACAAAAAAACACATGCGATATGGAATTTTTCCTTTTTAATTTCTTTTGCTGATATGAAAAAAAAGAAGATAAAAAAAAAGTGAAGAAACTTAAACTGTCATCGTAACTGCAATTTCGCACTGTAAGCACAAAAATTAGCATAAACCCTTGGTTTGCAGCTATTCTGGGCATAAAAGGGGATGAAACTCTATCGATAAGGTCCTTGTGATATGGATGTTTGGTACGTTCGAATAAAATGTGTTACAAATGTGTATTTTGTGTCTTTTCAGCATGTTTTCTGTTGTACAGCGCCACCTATTGGTGTTTCTGGAACTAATATTTTTTCGCGTAATCCCTTTCTCCATGTCTTGAGTAGTGGGTTCAACAATTTTGGATCCTTTACACTGAGTAGTTCGATGTATAGAGAGCTCAGAGTAGGGGTGTTTTAATTCTGACCACCGGTATATGATTTTAGCAGCAGTAGATTCAACAAAATTTTAAGTTTAACTGATGCAACCTAAGAAATATAGTATGATTGTGATTTAATCATAAGTCACATTTCTACCGTAAATGCATCGTTGGAGTTTCTAGATACCAGAAAAGAATTTTCGTCGGGTGGTTGAATTTCGTCGGTTCGTTGAACAATTCATATTCTTATAATGAGAATTACTAATGATTCAGTCTAATTTTAATTTAATACATAATTTATACCGAGTCCATAAAATGTGACAGCAATAGCTGCATTTATTTATTCAGTCATGCATTATCATGTCTATATTTTACACACATACAGACACATACATTTTTCCAAAAGTATTTGAAATGAGTTTAGTCAGTCTTAAAATGTGTTTATCAGTCAAAATCTCGAATTCCAAAATTTTCAGAAAAATTTTCAATGGAATGTACCAAGTCATTTTGGTAGATCTGTTAGATCATAGAGACATTCTGGTAGATCTGTAGATTTTGCTGTTTTTTCTTTACATTTAGCTGGTGCTTCTTCAGTTATAGGAGCTATTAATTTTATTTCTACTATTATTAATACACGATTATTAGGTATAACTATAGAAAAATATAGGTAATGCGAGTCATTTTAGTTATACTCGGGTGGATTTTGACAAATAACTGTTTTTGTGGTTAAGGGCAGGCAACATTTCTTAGCTATCTGGCTTCCGTACCCTTATCAGGTATTTGTGTGTTTGGTTTATAGTTCCCCTTAATTGATGTCTTCCTAATAGCAGTTTAACTTAAAAGCCATATAAACTAGTTTCAGAGCAACAACTCTTTGTTGAGAACAATGACGCCCAATTTTAATAACATCTTACTTTTAGTTCTATGGACACTATAAGGATGCGATGAAATAAACTTAGACACACTTTTTTTTTCATTCAACATATTTTGCCGGAATTTACTAGCATTCCTTTTAACGCACTCAAAAACTATGCAGACGCATTATTTACGCATAGTTTCTTAATTCTCGACCTCCCACAACTGTGTGTAAACAAACAGCATCTATGTCACTTGCTTAAAATCGACCACACAGACTTAGACTAAGAGCATTGTTAGCTAAGAAATATTGCTTTGCCCTCACGGTAAAAAGTGGTAAGACCTCATCCAAAAATATCCGAACGGAAATCTACGAAAATATAACTCCATCCATCACGCATGTGACGGCCTCGTGATTCGGAATTCATCTCACTCTGTCAGTATAAGCACGCGAGTCATATAAAATACATAAAGCTCCATGAGAAAAAAATAGGAGCCCTCATAGGGTACGCAAAGTTACACTCGTATTTTGACACCAGAGGGACAAAGGTTTCGTTGAGCGGTTATTTTTCGCGTTGACTTGGAAACTCGGGTCTCGAAATCTGTGAATGATTGTAGTTATGTGTTTGGGGGGTTGTAGTAAAAGCGTAAGTGAAATTTAGGCTGAGCACGCATTATGAGAATAATATATTTTTTAATTAATTTTGTTTCTGGGTAATTCGTTGTTCAATGGTTAAGATTGTCATGCAGTTGACATTCATATTTTGATGCGAGACGTTCATACTTTAATGCGAGGCGTTCATATTTTGATGCGAGACGTTCATACTTTAATGCAAGGCTTTCATATTTTGATGCGAGACGTTCATACTTTAATGCGAGGCTTTCATGTTTTGATGCGAGACGTTCATACTTTAATGCAAGGCTTTCATATTTTGATGCGAGACGTTCATACTTTAATGCGAGGCTTTCATGTTTTGATGCGAGACGTTCATACTTTAATGCGAGACGTCCGTATTTTGATGCGAGACGTTCATACTTTAATGCGAGGTGTTCACATTTTGATGCGGGACGTTAATATTTTGATGCGAAACGTTCATATTTCAATGCAATACTTTTATATATTAATGCGAGTTACTTGACGTTTGTAGAATTGTCCATGAGACAAAGCATTTTTAAATGATTGGAGTTTCTAAATACTTCAGTTAAATTCAAACCGAGCACGCAGGCTAAGACTACTGAGGAATTTTATTAATTTTTTAGGTCATTAGTCTGAAATCATTGAAAATATTGACGATATTGCCATGCTGTTTAGTGACGTTAAATTTAGCATTATTAAAATTAACCTTGAGGAAAAATTGATTACAATTGTCACGCAGTGTTACAGTCAGGATTTAGCAAAGAATCTGTTGCGTAGATTGTTTTGTACTGACTTGGAAACTCGATCGTGATATCTAAATAATTGAAGTTCAGAAAGCCGTTTTTACGATTGGTATAAAATATTTTTCAACGGCCTCTTTCGATATCACCTACACTATCCTTCATTAAAATAAACACGATTATGGTTAAGAATATCCATTTAAATTTCTTTAAAATTGAAATGTCTTTGATCCGAGTTTCATAAGCTTTTTGCAAAAGACGGTCGTGATAGGTATGGGATAAAAACACAAGTATAACACATGATGAATATATTTCGATGACTCATTATATACGTTTTATATTATTTATTCATTAACAATCCATTATTAAAAAAATGGTTGTAAAAGTCAATGAAATTCCCATGCAATAAAATTAAGAAATGTATTATGGAATTTTTTTTTAATCATGTGTAGTTATGTTATTTGTTTTAAAGTACACTTGTAATTTTTTTATTATTGCAGATAACAGCGATCACTTGAATACATGATATCTTATTTCAACTCCTAAATATTCTTTTGTCCTATTCACTAACCTGTCCGAATCTGATGTCTAATAATTGATAGTCAAATTATTATTTATAAAAATGCATTCCCTGTATAAAATCTAGAAAAATAAATTAGCTTACAGATGATCATAAATAGGAATTACTCAGTTTTTCATAAAAATTACAATTTGTTCTTTCAAAGATTTAATAACTACCACTTTTTTTTTCAAAATAGTATTCAAATATTTAATATATCTCATAATGTAACTGCCCGAATAAAAATATAGGCCAATTTTGCTTTGTATAATTATTAATATTTAATTCGTTTATGTTCAATCTTTTGTTATGCGTTAATTATAAAAGAGGTCAAAGAATAAAAAAGGGTCAACATATTTTTTTCAGTGGATTCCAAATGAGTTTTATTTTTCGGTAGTTAAATATTTTCTTTTGTGAAGTAGCGGATAACAGCTACACATTCTTTTCTAAATGATTATTAATGAAGAAACTTTTAATCAAATCTCCGGATTTAATTTATCACGAACTACGCAAGTAAACCTCAAACGAGACTGATAATATATTAGAGAGTGATAATTTGTTTTGGTAAACATGGAAATTAATGATATTTTATATTGTATTTTGTTTTTATACAAGCCACACACCAAAATATTCTTTCCGATTAAATTAGTTTCTTTCTTTGTGTAATTGGGCAGTTTAAATAATGTCCATTTGAATAATTGTATTTATTCCAAAAATATTTATTAATTAAATCGTTGAAGACTTGAATGTACGATGTATACCAGGCGCTATATGCATATTTTCTTGCTAGGCACTTAGAACAAATTCAATGTAAATAAACACACACACACACACACACATATATATATTTGTTTGGGAATTTTATTTTTAAACATTATTGGCAATTTCATTTTGCAGCACTTCAATACTTTATGACCTTACGTTATACTGTCACAAAGCATCATATTATTCATCAATATCTATACACATGAGTTAAAAATTAACATAATATCACTTATTTAAAATATATTATCTATTCAACACACAACTTTCCATACAAATTGATAATTTTCAATATTGAAAATATCACAAAATCACAGTTACAGCTTCCTTATAGCTCGATTTTACTAAAATCAATAGATTTATTGTTGCCAACGATTAAAATAAACGCTCAAAATGTTTTGAAAATCTCCTTATTCTCTCTAAAATAAATGTCACTTATCAAATCCAAGATTTGTATTTCTGAACACATCAGACTTTCCTTTTATTTATATGTAGTACGCAACTATACCATTTGTACTGTAGTGAATGTAAATAGCAATGGAACTCTGTAAACCATATTTTTTTTTCCACCATTTAGTTAGACGTTCTATTTGCGAAAATGAGTATTTTACGGTTTATGCAGAATGGATGTTTAAATTGTACAGGCTTGATAGCATTAAAATGGTGAAGACAAAATTTTCTGCAGCAGATACGAACAGGATAGTTTTCAATGGTTTCAGGTCAGACATTCTACAATAGCTACATATTGGGCATTTTACAATGGATATGTATTGCGTAATATATAATTGATACAAACTGTATGTATATCCAATAATAGATACAGACTGAGCTGTTGTAAACAGTGCATCTACAACTAAACCAGACTGAGCAATCCTCAATGGATGACAATTAAACATTCTGCAATTGATTTAGTCAGCATTATATATTGGTTTATTCTGCAATTGTTTAATTCACACATGTAAATTTGACACATATGAGCCATTCTACAACGGCTGAAGTTTTGATATTAAATTATCAAATTTGGACATTTATACAATTTAAATATTTGTAGATTGATTTAAATTGTACATTCCACTGTTGACGAACCCTGAAAATATGCAATTGTTATGACTCTTCCTACAATCATTCCAAATTGAATATTGTATTTATGGTGTAAACTTGGATAATGTGAAATTTATGAATCTTGAAAAAAGACATTCTACATTTAATTCAAACATTCAATCATAAGAACCACTTAAGCTTCCGGTAAAAATACTGGTTTTTATACTGAACCTCACTTGAGGCCAACGGCCCTACAGTGCTGAAAACACCAGTTCTCGTTAGATCACCGAAGTCAAGCAGCATCGGGCGCGGTTAGTACTTGGGTGGGTGACCACCTGGGAACACCGCGTGCTGTTGGCATATTTCGGGCGCAGTAGCCCGGTGGTTTGCGCGCTGGATTTGCAAGCTGCCACAACTGCCGCCGTGTTCATGCGGAGTACGATCACGTTAAACATGTGTGTCCGTAAGTCCTTCCGAGAGGTTGGTGGTAGGGAAGGAGGGTGCGGTTCCTGTGGATGCCTCCCCCACTGGGTTCCGGTCTAAATTGGGAGGGACTCCCCGGCCGTCCAAACGGTTACCCAACACCTTTCTGGTAAGTCGGGCGGTCTGGGTCTCAACAACAACGGAACCTCACTCATTTTACAATGCAACACGATGCGTTTTAATTGACCCTTATATTGCCCCTTTCTAGCAACCGCTTATACTACCATTTTCTAACAACTCTTTACATTATCTCTTTATAATACCTCCTTTTTCCTAGCACCGTCTTATATTCCATTTTTCTAACAGCCTTTTAAATTAGTTTTATAGTGTCACTTTATATATGTAATCATAAACTGCAATGTATAACAGAAAATACTTATATATGCTAAATAACTTTTTTTCTGATTTGTCCTGTAAATGTGTTTTATTGTACATATATAAATTACACATTAAAAAAGTAATTTATGTATTGGAAATGTTATCATATTTATATTTTGAAAAACGTAATCTCGCAGGACTCTGCTTCTTTTCAAATTCATAAGCACTGATTACAAAAATATAGATACCAAAATCAGTAACTTTCTTGGGAATCGTATAAAAACGAAGAAAAAATGAGAATGACAAGTAAAGGAAAAAAAAAATCTTTAAGAGATGAGAGCCCTCCTATTTTCACGGCCTTTAATCTGGAATAGAAATGAGTGATGGTCTTGGATCGGGATCAGTGGTGAGACGTCATTCATTTCCGGAGTGATGCAAAAGAGCAGACGGATGTTGTGTTCTTCCATCAACTGTTGGCATCATTTCCGATGCATGACTTGTTGGTATTACAGTATTCCAAATGGTAATATATGACATCGTATTGTCAGATTATAGATCACGATATAAAGGAAAACATATTTGAAAATTTTTATCAGAATTTCATTAACTTTAGACACGATTTTTACTGCGGTATTTTATTTTGGAAAAGGAAAATCTCTGATTACTATATAACTACCATCCTTACTTTTATTGCTTTACTTTTTATCTATGATATATTTCAGATTCGATATTTTTTTTTGTCTTTTCATATTGTATTAGTATTTTAATGGTTATTAAACAATCACTAAATGTATTTCCATGCTATATCTGGTGGTGCGATAGAATTTATAAATGATGCAATAATAAACACTATTTTGGTAATAAACTTATAGATGCGTACACACAGTTCTAAGAGAGAGAATCGTGGATATGAATTAGTGTCACTGTCTTTGGAAATTTGATTTGTAACCTATTTAGAAGTCCTGTCAATGAATACAGACTTCACCATCACTAAGTTAGTGTCACACTATCTCATATATTACAATTACTTTTAAGGGATGATTTATAGTTGAAATTTGACCAACTAAGATACACTCTAACAAAAAAATCGACGCACCAAGAAAGAGTTGTCAGATTGTGATGAAATTTGTTGGATGTCAATGACATACATAGAAAAAGAAACGATAAAAATTTCAGAACAATTTAATGATTTATATTTTGACCGTATACAAAAGGAGGAAGTCAATACGGCGGTGGTACACCTCTGACCTGGATGCAAGATGGCACCCGGCGTGACATAGACTGATAAAGTTCACGGATGGTGTACTGCGTTGCCAAATTGTCTCCAACTGTCGGTCTAAATCGTCAGCATTCCGCGATGGTTGCAATCGCCTTCCCATAGCGTCCCAAATGTGCTCTATGGGAGAGAGATCAGGAGATCTAGCTGGCCAAGGAAGTGTTGGGCAAGCATGAAGATAATTCATAGCAACACGTTCCGTGTGCGGACGGGCATTATCTTGTTGAAAAGTAAGTCTGGCGTGTCGCAAAAAGAACGGTAGCACAATCGGTCGTAAAATGTTGTCTACGTACCGCTGTGCTGTCAGTGTACCAGAAATTACTACCAAAGGGGTCCGGCTATCAAAAGAGATGGCACCCCAGACCATATCCACCTGCAGATATACACCTGTCCAGATATACACCTGCTGAATGCGCAGTTCCGATGCGCTGGAACTCCCACTATTTATTCATTGGACACCAAATTTTATTCATTTGCATGTTCGCTCAAAGTGTCTTTGCATACTAAATTTCATTACAATTGGACAACTCCTTCTTGGTGCTTCGATTTTTTTGTTATAGAGTATACACTATAAAGGTCCTGTTGTCTCAGCCAGGGATCAAACCACAAGTCTTCGAACTAGCTAGAAGATGTTCTCGCCATTGAGATAAGACAAGATTCCATGGTCTCCTCGTCAAAGTGGGCCTTATAAAGATAATAGCATAGATAATTTCTTCTACAATTTATTTTTTATATGTGTTTCCTCTTTTCAATTAAAAACGCTTAAATATCTAATTAACAACTGGAGGGCAAATGGAATGTTAGCATTATTTTTTGTTTATGCTATTAGTTTTAAAACACTTATAATTTTTTATTTGTATAATTATTTTTAAAATTGCATTTAGATTTTTCACTATTCAAACAAACAAACCCCTTTCTATTTCATTGAATTATTGTTTACAAAATCCAAATTCTGCTTCTATTTCAAAGTACTACTGACAAACCACAGCGTGTATTTGAGAGATCCAGTATATCAGAGGAAAGGGTATTTTATTTGTGACAATAGTTCCATAATGGCCGATGGTTGAAGATCTTGAATCATTCACAAGATGTGAGCCATTCCAGAAAATGATGAAGCAACTGATAAATACAACACATGCTGTAAAGTCTCAGATGTTTCCTTTAGAAGTAGTAAAAATATATTGTTAGTCATAAGCAGTTAAAATGTGGCAATGTTGTTATAAGGGTAGATTTGGTGTTATATTTTTACTACACTTGTTGCTCTAAGGAATATGTTTCGGGTAAAATTCAACGAAAATTTACGTTTTTAGCTTTATATATTTATTCACTCAAACGTTTTTGATCAGACATGTCTTCAAATCAAATTTGTATATAATGCTTTGCCCTTATGGGATTTTAGTGCCATTAAAGTACACTTTCTTTTCACCTAGCTTTCAGATTCGAAACATTAAAATACATCAGTAATTATGTTTAAAATAATCAATATGTATATAAATAGTTTCACATACAAAACATAATACCCTTAATAGTTACTGAGTGAGGTTTTTATCCGTCTGCTTCTTCTATAGGTCTAAAGAAAATTGAAGAAATTATGTTAGTGTATCTTATTTTTGGAGTCCAATCCATCATTTTACTGCAACAGGAATATGAATCTTAACAGTTCGATACAAAGATACTGAAACTTGCAGACATAAAAAATATTAGGTACAAAAAATAGCAATTTCTATGCTTTTTTGCCATAGAATCATCGTTATCAGAGTTTTTGTATGTAAAAGAGCAGTTAGTTTCTATTAATATTACTGTTTTCTTCGTAATGCTGTTGACCTTAACACATGTACAGTAACAAAACTTTGTAAGAGTTGGGTAAATTTATATTTAGCCATTTTCATTCTCCTGTTTTCTTAATTGCAGCCTCATCACCTCAATCATTCATAATAATTAACTGCTTCATATGCCATTTTAAGAAAAAAAAATAATTAGACGTTGTTATATGAAATTTATTTCCTTCATTACCACATGTACTTGGACTTTTAGTACAGAATTATTTCTCGGCATAACCTATTAGTATCTTGCCTCTACATCTGTGTCCACCATTAAATTGCAGAACAAATTTTAACATCAATCTTTGCATACATTATGAAACTTGCACACATCGAAAACATTGCATACAGAGAACGGCATTTATTTTCCTTGCCGTAGACTGCCCATTAGCCGAGTGTTCAACCAAGACATAATGAATAATGATGAAAGATCTAAATCAACATTCATTCCAGAAAAGATACAGGAGAGCAGTCAGATGCAGTGCACATTGCTGTTTCCTTCATCCCTTACGTTACCTAAACGCTTCCTCCACGGCAGCACTTTGTAAAAGTAAGATGTGTTTTCTTCATATATTCTTGTCTGCTGAATGGCGGAAATAGCTTTGTTTTATACGGTTTTACCCAAAGAATCAATACGTCGCAATGGGTACATAAATCTTGAAGTCTGTGATTTTAATGCAAAACTTTTGTCAGTTTGAAAAGTACGAACTTTTTTTTCTATTATGTTCTGAAAGAAACTGCTGTTGATGGAAGAATATGAAGTTATTTCAATAAGAACTGGAAGAATTGTTATCTCTGCGGGAAGTCCCAAATGCAGAATAAGCATTTGAGTATATATTTTTACTTTACTTCAAAAGTCTGATATTGCTGTGGGTGGTATGACAGAATATGGGAACATTTTAAGTAAGATTGTCATTTGAATAATGTTTTAAATATTGAATATTTCAATGTATTTTACAAATCATACTTAAATTTGTTATTTCCCGTGATTCAATTTTCTATATTTTTCTCTCCTTAGATAAACAGGAGTTTTAAACATTTACATTTGAAAGAATTATATGCATTTATTTTTCAGTTATTTTGGAAAATAGTTAAATATATAGAACTTTACATTTAAACACAATTTTAAATAGGAGGAGGACGCATGGCTCAATGTTGGCTGAAGCTCTTAAATAGTGTTTAGTAAAATCGATATGTAAGCAATAAACGAACAAAATGCCGAGTTAACTCACAGTAGTACACACAATTATATTCCAATGTTTTATTCACTCGTTAATTAATGATTACGACAAAAAAAAAAGGATAATTGCATTATTTTGGTTCTTTGGCGTCACTTTATTAGAAATTTCGTTCCTAACTGTTTCCTAAAAAACGTTTATATTTAATTATTTTAATATTTTTAGAGCTTCAATAATCTGCTTTTTGAAAAATCCCGTCGTAAAAAATACACTGTCTTAAGATTGCCTGAAGTACGTCATTTTCTTTTCTTTTTACAATGCATTTTAATATGTCTTATCACGTAACTTGAAAATAATTACAATTAAATGAATTTTGTGGACAATTATAAATGCATAAAATATTTTTAAATACGCGAAAACGCTTATACAATGCACTTTATAACACATTTACAATACTTTTATGCAATATTTTTTGTAACAAATATTATCGAATCCTCAGTAACAAATTGCTTTTAAATATTAATTAACCACATAAACCACAACCCAATTCCTTATCTATTGCGCCAACCTCAATCCCATTTTCTCTATTATAAATAGTCGTGATATATTTAAGCCATGGAACAAAAAGCAAACGTGCGATAATTTTTGACCTTAAGTCTCCACCTTATAATCTTGTTACCTCTTACCAAACACACTGCCAAGTGGGAAGATCCGTTAAACAAATGATCTGGAAGGCCTGTAACGAAGGCTGGCTGAAGGTTTCACCCTTCTACGTTCAACTCCAAGAGTAGTTAGAAGAGGGTGGGGTCCCCAATGTCTTATCTTTAACTCCTTTTGAGAATTGAGACTCGATAGCGCCGCTCTTTGGACCCCACCAGGAGTTAATGAATGTGGGTTTGAAAACATTATTTTTTGTTTGATTGAGATTCGGAGTTAGGATCCAGTCCTGCTGAGAGGTTTTAACGAGTTCGATGAACTGGGGAAATGGACTGTGAAAGTATTATTCAAGTATTATTCAATGAGATGAGCAATTTAGTGTCCAGGTGAGAACAGAATGCAAATAAAGTGTTCTAGAAGTGGGAGTAGGATGATGCGGAAGAATATGCAGTTTGAGCGTATTTATTGATGTCAGTTTTTGTTCTGTTGAGTTGTATATCTTACAATGATACACCCACGAACCATTGCAGCTTTTGTCTCGGTGAATGTTAATAGTTATTGCAAAAGTTAATACGTTTGATCTTTCGTGGAATATTTTAAATTAATTTGTTTATATTATTTTATTTAGTTATCTATTTATGAGGTGCAGCTATCCAAACTCCCAAATGATGAAGTATTATAACTGCTTATAAAGCAGGTACTCATTGATCACTCATTGAGCAGATAATCATTGACTTTCGTTGTCACTCATATGAAGAGATAATAATCAGGCTGATATTACATTTTTTTATAGAATTTGCATTTAAACAGAACAAACATCTACTAAAATTTAAGTACTTATAGGCGTTGAAATCTAAAAGTGCCATCTGGATCAATATTTGTTAGTCTACAAATAAGAGTGATATAACATTTTCATACGACCCATGTCTGGATAATATTGAATTCATTATTTTTCTATGTAACGATCATGATTTGTTATACAAATTTAATTATGCAACCGTGATTTGTTATAGCATAGATACTGGAAACTCTTTCTGCTATTTTATTGTCCATAAACGTGAATGTTTATGGATTATTGATATTTAATATTTAGATTAATATGTAAAAACTTCAGCATATCGAGTATATTGATTGGGTTTTGAAGAAATTGCTACCTCCTCTAATAGTATTGCCATTTAGTTGTACCTTAGTTGCACCTTTGACAGACATTCTGCCGTTAATACCCCACATATCCCAAATAGAATATTACTTTTTAATTAATTTGTTGTCTTTAAGCTGTTTCCTTACCTATTAATTAAATTGGAGGTTTTGCATGTTTCTACATATATCAGTGTGTCTACAGGTATGATTATTTAATTTTTCTCACATGTAGATTTGTCTAGATACTAATTAATTATTTTGTCTATATACTATATAATTCATTATAATTGTTGGATGTTTGTTTAATTTGGGGTATCATTTTATGAGGCACTCCTTGATCTTAATTTTTATGTCTCACGCAATTCCATGATTAGATCATAATGTAGTTCTATTCTTTTATGAAATTACCAGGTAGCAATGTTTACATTGTAACCAGACAGATTTTTTTCTTCGCCTGGTAATAGAACCTATATCCTTCGATATCCATCTGTATAGCTATTGAGCATTGTAAAAGCAGTGTTAAATCGATTTGAAATTAAACCAGACATTAAAAGGGTATAATCTGGACTAATTATGCAACAATGATAATTAAAAGCTTTCATAAAAATCAATTTAAGATGTTAAAAGCATACAAGACTGGTATACGTATGGTATGAAACTGTTGCAATTATTGTAGTTAGTTAGTCTGAAACAATTTTATATTACGCACTGCTCACAAATGAAATCACAACACCATAAATATGTAGGTGTAGCTTTATGTAAATCAGACAATGGAAACATCAAGGCGAGATATGCAAATGATCACAGTTTCGTTCCGCATAGTGACATTACACCTTGCCGAGCAGCCTAAAAGCGTCAGGTCAAGGAAGTGCTAAATTGTAGCGTCATTGGTTTCAGGTACCAAAAATTATCGCAGTGTTCCAAGAGTACATCTACGTACCGCATACGTTCAGTTGTCGTGAACGGAACGGCATTGTTTTACATGAGGGTGGAATGTGCGTTCGAAGGATCTCTGAACTATTGAGTCATGGTGTAAGCACAGTTCAACGGTGTGTTTTACTGTTCGTGAGAGACAACGAAAAGATATGAAAATCAGGTAGTGTAGCTTCCAGGTGTGCCACACCACATGAAGATCGTATGCTTCTAAGAAGCAGTGCGCTGGAACTGTTTATCACATCAACCGTGTTACAACGACATTTATCCCACACTACAGGTAACGTGGCTTCGACGCAAACAATTCGAAACCGTTGGCATGACGCTGGACTCGGAGGTAGACGACCTTTCCGACACCTACCATTTCAACGCCTTCACCGGTTACTTCGTATCCAGGGGTGTCAAATGAGACGCAATTGATCGACAGAATGACGAAACATTATGTTCACGGATGAATCACGATTCTGCTTTGGCATGCCAGATAGCCGTACTCGCGTATGGCGATGCTTTCAACAACGCTACCAGGAAGCTTTTTCTATCAGTCGCCACACAGCTCCCCTAACTGATACCATGATTTGGGGTGGTATAACATTTGGTGGATGAACACCTTTGGTCCACGTGTCTGACAGTATCACGGCACAACGATACGTCTCGGATATTGTGATACCTACGGTACAGCCATATCTGTCAACCAGGCCTGGACCGCTTTTTTATCAGGATAATGCCAGGCCACATACTGCACGAGTAACTATGAATAGTCTACAAGGTTTTAATATCCTACCTTGGCCAGATTATTGTCCAAATTTATCGCCAATTGAGCATATCTGGAACATTATAGGTCGTCGATTAAGAGAAATCCCAATTCCAGCAAACAATTTTCAGCTACAAGCCCAATTGCATGCTGTATGGAATACCATCCCCCAGCACACTGTTGACCATCTCATTGAAGGGATCCCTCGTCGTATTCAATCATGCATAGCCGCTTGCGGCGGGCCTATTCCATATTGATCTGATGTCAATAAAGTTCCATGCTTTCAATTTCCAGGTATGATTTTTTGATTATCTGCACAACTCCATGTTACAATTATATTTTGTAAATTTCATACGAAAACACCAATTTCTTCATGGTGTTGTGATTGCAGTTGAAAACAGTGTAGATGTTAACACCTAGTAAATCAATCACATTGGAATTTTTAACAAATTTTTGATCCAATTTTCATGTTTCTGCTATTCTGTTCAAACAGAGATCGTAATCAAAAAACGTCCTGCATTACCATGTGAAGTCGCAGTTAGCGCGGCTATTCTGCATCAATGACAGGACACTGCATGTTCACTACAAAAGCAAAATGCATTTCATACATTCCGTGATCTTTTTGAATATCGTACAATGTGACTTTTTAATATTCTTTAAAAGAAGCAATTATATGAAAATTGTGGAGTATGATTGTTTCGCAGGCATTTTGATGCTTTTCTTCAGCTTAAAAGTAGTGTGCCCATAGCAGACCCTAATACATAATGTAGTTTGCCAATTCTCCTATGCCTGCTTTTCTAAGAAAGCATTTGATAAATGAGATTCACACAAGCAGCAATTTTATTTACTGTGACCATAAAACGTGCCTCGCTAATATCAAGTAAGTGAACATTGTTTAAATCACGATGTAATTCGCCAACGATCATGTGTGCTAACATTGCATTTGCTTTAGCTGAGAATCAAAACTCCCTGAAAAAATATCTCAGATGTAAACGATAAAAATTACTTTGTTATTCTAGTGAATTTTTAACGCAATAATCTGGGAAATTACAAAAGAGATCATATATTAATACGTTATTAATATATGCAAATGTTCAGATATCAATAAAGTATTTAATCAAAACAAGAAATGCGAAATTTTACGATACCAGAAGTTGAATTCTCTCGAAATCGCAGACATTTAGTAATTTATTATTTAAAATTGTTTTATAAAAATAGGACTTTATACTGTTTCAATTTTTATAGTTTACCCATCGCTAAAGGAATTATGCTCTTTTTCGCTGTACATCATTTGATAAATCCTTGAATATTTCATTAGATATACGTTTTACATTATTTATGAAGTCAATTAACTTGATGACTTTTAATATAGATTATCTCTTCGAATTTCATTAGAATTATTAATTTATTGCGAAAAATGCCGTTCTTCGTGATTATGGGACGAATTTGAATATTATTGTAGAAAAAATAGCGGTCTGTAAAACTGCCATAATCGGAGGAATATTTAAGTCGAAATAAAACATCTGAATTGGTAATTCGATACACATAAATTACGGCGCATTTTTATGTTAACATTTTCAAATTAAGGAAGTTTATAATGCACCACTTACAGATCAGAAAATCAGAAAAATTGATTAATAGTAACCAATTAGATTAATTAGATATAACTAATTTGGCATCACGTCTGATGTTATAATAGCAAAAATCTGATGTGGGCAGCACATGACTTTCCCTGCAGACGTTCTCTTTACATCCACGTTCTCTTTATTTTAATTAAATTTAATTCATTTTTAATTCAATTTTCGTTCTCGTTTGGTAACTGGACTTATTTTCAAAGGTGGCGTAGAAAAAATACGAAAAAACTGAAATATCTCGAGAACGGCTAGTCCTAGTGTAATGAGGTTGGTCTTATTCTTTTTTTCGTTAAAAATTATGTATAAAACAAGAATTTAATGGATATATTTCAGCATACGTAGTTTTTTATTTTAGATTTTGTCGATTTTTGCGGGTCATTTTGCAAAAAAAATGCAGGTTATTTTTTTCCGAATCGAACCAAAATCTAATCAGCACCAGGATGACCCACACGTGACTTATCTACCAAATTTTGTGAAATTCGGTACATTGGATTTTCAACTAGAGTGGATACAAGCTTTTGCGGGCCATTTCACAATAAAAGGCGGGTTCTTTTATCCCGAATCATACCCAAAACTAATCAGCACCAGATTCGTCCGCAAATGACTTACCTACCAAATTTTATGAAATTCGGTCAATTAGTTTTTTAGTTAGAGTGGATAAAAAATCTGCACAGACGGACAGACACACACACAAACGTCACGCTAAAAATAGTTTTTTCGTATTCTAGAGGTCTCGAAACATGTAGTTCCGTCGAAAACTCGAGTTGCGATTTTCGACACGATTCCAATATTTTCCCTAAACATTACCATGTATTGCAGGGAAAGTAAAAATTAAGCACACATCCACAACAGAAGGTCTTTATTTTACTTCCTATTAGACGTACAAAAGTTTAAAAAAAACCATAGTGCTTTCGAGCATAAGTACGCTCTTCATCAGTGGCTACACGGAAATAAAATTGAATCGTTCTTATATAGACCAGATATAGCGACAAAATTTGCATAAATACAATTTACAAAAGAATCTACGTTTAGACAAGGTTAAACCGTAAACTATTTTTTAGAGTTTCAAAAATTTCAACAACAAAAGAACAGCATATTAAGTTACAATTTAATTACAGAAATCGAAAAAGGGGGGGGGGAGGGGGGGCAATCAAAGCATAATCCCAAAGATGAAGACGGCAAAGATAACTTTGCAGAGAATTGAATTGCATGGAGTCGAGAATGAGTCGCCAAGCGTAACTCAAATTCATAACAGGGTCAAAATTACAAACGGACTCACGGTAAATATAAATAAAAAGGGATTCAAAAAGGAGAATGTTCACGAGGGTTATTACAACGCATCAAAAGGAAAGTCTTTTCAAAAAGAGGCTGAAAATTATCTTTAACAACAAATTGAGCAAGAGCCGTAGAAAGTTTACTATCCCTGACATCCCGAGCATGTTCTGCTAAACGGGTGCCAACGGTGCGTTTAGTACTTCCAATATAAAATTTAAAATTACCATCGGTGGACAACAGGGAACAACGTACACCCCAGCAAAGCTTTTAAAGTCATCCTTATCACCCAGTTTATCAGACCGAATACGGTTAGAAGAAATATTAGAATGTGCAGGTCTGAAACCAAACTCAGAACAAAAATGGATAAAGAGGCGGAAAATCGTAGGATTGTATGGAAAACTAGACCTATAAGTCAAACGATATTTTAAGGCAATAAGTTTAGTATCAAAAAGGGTATATTTACGGCGAACTTGGCAGAAAACCTTATAAATAAACTCAAAGGAGTAGGCAGACTCACGGCCAAGGCCAAAAATAAATTCAATTTCATCACTTAAAGCACAGATTAGATGAACAAACATTAAAAGCGCGACTAAAATAAGCATAAAAAGAAGCTTTTTTAGAGGAAAGAGGATGGTAAGAATTAGCAGCATTACAAGAATTAGTAAAAGAAGGTTTACGAAAAACCGAGGTTTGAAAACCAGTAGCGGAACGGGTGACCAGAACATCAAGAAAAGGCAAAGAACCATTAGTTTCATGTTCGACAGTAAAATTGATAGAAGGGTAAAAATCATTAACTTTAGACGAAAGAAAAGAAATATCTTCTAAATCACTATCCCAAACAATAAACACATCATCCACAAAACGGCACCAAAGAGAAGGGGGGGTTGGATAAAAAAGGCAAAAATCTCATTCTCGTGTTCCTGCAAAACCGCCTCGGCCAAAATACCAGATAAAGGGCTACCCATAGGGGCCCCACAGATTTGTAGATAAATAGCATCATGGAAACCAAAATAATTTGTCTCCGCAACAATATTCAAAGCAGAAGTGATTGCGTCGATGGTAGGAGTTTTAAAATTATGATTATATTTATGCAAATTTTGTCGCTATATCTGGTCTATATATGAACGATTCAATGTTATTTCCGTGTAACCACAGATGAAGAGCTTGCTTATGCTCGAAAGCGCTCTGGCCTTTTTGAAAACTTTTGTACGTCTTATAGGAAGTAAAATAAAGAACTTCTGTTGTGGATGTATGCTTAATTTTTGCTAGATTAATTAGATTTAAAATTTAACTGGTTACGCAAATTTTTCCTAGTTCTTCAAGAAATTCTGCGACAACATTTTTGAGTAGTTTCTTAGAAATCGATTCTCTCTTCAGGATTTTTTTTTCTCTTTCCCATCCATACTTTGCATTAATGCACTCTTTTTTGCTGAAAGACACCGTATACAAGATATGTTCGGTTTTGTTGAAATTTTGTAGAGTTGGCGCCATTTAAAAATGCACGCAGCCACCAAAAGGAAAAAAGAAATTGTTTTAAAACCCCAAATTTGATGTAATTTTAAATGCGTGTAAATTCTATTTTGCTAGACGGTACTCATATTGATGTACATAAATTATTTTAAGAAAATAATTTGAAGTTAGGGAAAGTCGATAATATGTGCTTCGATAATGCGTAGTTCTACTTGTTTTCAGGGCTCTATTCCAAATATTTAAAATCTATTTTCGAATATTCGAATGATCGAATAATTAAATAATAACTAAATTTAATTATTCGAATTTTTTTTCGAATATTCGAATGTTCGATAACATCTTCGAATCATTGCTCACTTTAAATGAATAACCGCTAGGTTCTAGCTCAAGAACCTTGGAAAGACGATTACCCGAAAACTAAAGGAGCTTTCTTTAAAAAAAATAAATATAGATTTAGAAACTAAATTTCCTAATGCATTTTTTGCGACTTATTATTTATTTCTGTATTTTGTAGTTTCGAAGATATTTTGAGTAAAAGTAAAAAATATGAAAAAGAAACCAAACCCATGTTGTTCATACAGATTCTTTTTTGGGTTTTTTCGAAAATTAAATTCAAAGTATTAAAATTGTTATACTCATAATTTGAACAACAAAACAAGAAAAATGATTTACATTTTTATTGATTAATATCGGAGATATAAGCATCCTATGTGTTTATATATTTAGTAACTCTCCGTTTTCCACAACAAGCATAAGTGGGCGCGGTAGCCCATTGGTTAGCGCGCTGGAGTTGCACTCGGTAGGCCCGGGTTCGATTCCAGCCACTGCCAAAACTGCCGCCGTGTTCATGCGGAGTACGATCACGTTAAATATGTGGGTCCGAAAGTCCTTCCGAGAGGTTGGTGGTAGGGGAAGGAGGGTACGGTCCCTGTGGATGCCTCCCCCACTGGGTTCCGGTCTAAATTGGGTGGCACTTCCCGACCGTCCAAACAGTTACCTTACACCTTTCTGGTAGGTCGGACGGTCTGGGTATCAACAACAACAACAAGCATAAGTGTTATTCACATCAAAACCAAACAGAAACCAGTCGGTATTCCATTACGTTGCTGTTTACAAAAGTCAACAATTGGAACACTTCCTTGAACATAAACAACAATTATGTAACATGCCATATCTGTATTTCAAGAGAATTGGAAGTACCTTACATTTTCTAGAATTACTTTGGGAACAATAAAAGGACATAAACAGCTAAGAACGTTGGAATGCTTCATTGTTTCCTTTCAACATGAATCAGTAGAGATTGTTGTATTTGCGAATCACGCGCCATTGTATCATATATTCATGGATTTTACCGCGAAAATAAGAACATTTCAAATTCAAAATTATATAATAGCTAAGATCAAATACGTTTGAAATCCATTGTTCTTATTTTCGCTGGAAATTCTGAAAGAAACAGCAGTATATTTTGCAGCAGAGGACAGAATGTTTATGACATTCAACTATACATATTGTTATATTTTTCTGTATCTTTGATATATCTTCGAACTTTAAGCATATGACTGTGATTCTTAGACAGCAATAGAAGAGCTTTACAGACAAATGTTCTAAAATGACACTTAGAATGCATGATATTCAGTTTTATGATTTTTGATTTGTCGTTTAAGATTTACTTAAGTTTTAGTAAATTATAAATTTATCTGAATGCAACTGTGTGTTGTTTTATCTGTGCATCTATGCAGCTGTGTTCTTTGTTTAATATCTGACAGTTTGTCAATTCAGAACATTAAAAATAATTTTGAATATCTAAACTTATACCATTCTTTGCCTTATACCATTAAATATGCCTTATAACCTTAAACTTATACCATTCTTTGCCTTATACCATTAAATATGCCTTATAACCTTAAACTTATACCATTATTGCCCTAAAATATTCAATCATTGCAATACCAAATTTATATAACCGTAACCTAATAAATTGCACTATTTTGTGTATACAAGGACATTTTTATTGTCACATATAGTAATGCGAGTAACTACATATTTCAACAAAAATCCTGGAGCTATATACTATTATTCAGAAAGAGACATGTTACACTTTATATTTTAGGTGGATGTAATTAAGTGAATTGATGTGATGCAATTAAGTAAATAATTTTAAACGCGTTTAATTATTGACTAGGAATTTATGGGTAATATAAAAATTATTAGCATAAACTATATTTTCAAAAAAAAATTATTTTTCAAGTGCCATAGGAAATAAAGAAAAGTAAACTTTGGATATGAAACTTCTTTACATGCTTCTTGCTAAATGTCGAAAACTTATAACATTTTATCAGGAAAGCCAGTTATGGTAACCGAGTGAAATTGTACATATGGTCACATGAATGTTAATATAGATGTTCACCCCATGTTAATACAGATAACTCTTAGCTTTATTGCAGTTAACAAGGTCTCGTATCATGGTCATTGTCATTTTAAATAGACGTCTATTGAAGATTCTATGAGATAAATATAGATGACCAATTGGAAAAATGAACTTACCGAACTAGACATGCAAAGAATTGTTGAAGAAATTTAAATTTTGCTCAATTGTTTTACATACACCATTGATCCGTTATGCCCGACAACATATTGAACTTTTAAATACAATATTTTCAACAATGTTAATATTGTCATTGAAATAATGACAACGAGCAATGGATTTTATATAACGATTTTGTAAACGAGCAATGGATTTTATATAACTAAAACAATTGCATAAAAATAGAAACATACTTTCAAATCACCATTTATAAGAGAAATATTAAATAATTTAAAATATAAACTACTATATAAGTTTAAATTATAGATTTTTCTATGGATTGTTTCGAGAGCATTTAGGGGGTGAAATTTATCACTTTATAATCAGTCACGTGTATAAATTTAATATAAAAATATAATTAACAAAAATTTTTGAATGAAACTTATCAAATTAAAATATATATATATATATATATATATAAATTTATTTATTGTATTTACAAATGTATCTTTAATGAAGTTTTTACGTGTGGTTGAGTTATTTTACATAATATGTATGTTCACTAAATATAAAACACAATCGTAAGAATAACCTGATATTTCTAAAGTAGAGCTTCTAATTGGCTTTAGACTCATAATACTGACGCAGTTTGACTTCCATACTTAAACACTTTAATAATTTATGGAAAAATTAAAAGGTACATTTTGCAAACCTCACAACAATTTATCGTATATACACATCATGAACATAAATTGTCAAAATTAATTTGTTAATTATGTTTTGTGATTAGGTATTATAAGTTCAGTGAAACCCGTCACAGAAACCATCCGTGTGAAAGACCAATTTTGGGTGAATGAAAACATTTAACAATATTTATAGTGTTAATTATCCCTGTTTTAAGTGTGCAACTAATTTAGAGATCTTTCGCTGCCTGCATTCATCGACCAGCTATTGAAATTAAGAGTTCGTGTTCGGAGGATTTAAACTCCCATTACAGTCCTATTCACATAATGATTGTTTTTCTAATAAGATCATAAAATTTTTATAACATATTGAGAAATTGGGATGCCAAGGAAAGACGAATTTATTTATTTCTCAGGTAAAAGATTTTACTTTTATGATATAGTGAAATTATTATACATTATATCGACTATTATATTAACCAAATATTATGTAAATTATCAAAAATTATCAAATTCGAGATTTTGGTGGATAAGCGAGTTTTAAAAACAACTAAAAATATTTACACACTTCTGGAAAGACATATTGAATTATTGCGGGTTATAAGCGACTTCTGTTAGCTCAATCTAAAACTATGATTAGGAGCTAAAATATGAAAAAATCAGTTAAATAGATCAAGGTAGTAAGCCTGAAAAATGTGGGAGCTGATATTGAGTAAAATGTAAGTCCAGGGGTTTATAACCCATTTTATTAATTTTTTGGCGGAATGGGGACATGTTTAAACATTAATAACTTTTAAACTAATTCGATTTTACACCCACCCACCCCAATCTGTTAATCATCCGTGCATCGTGACAGAACCCGAGATGCACCTGAATCAAATTTCGTTGTTGTCCGTAAAATTGGATTTTCTGCTATGTATGACACAGACACACACACATAGACATTAACTTTCATTGATAAGGATATAAATGTATGCAGTGGAGGTTTATTTGAGGATTTTCAAGAGAATCTGTAAATTTTCGTTTTCCCAAAAAGCTCAATTAGAAAAGTATCATTGTAATATATAGATTGTAAAATGAATTAAAACTGTTTTAAATTTCGATGAGTTGTAATTTTTTTATAAGACCCAGCTATAATAAGCAGTTTTATTGTACGTTTCATTTCTTGACACATCTAAATTTATCAAACATCTGACTAGATGACCCTCAAGTCCCTCAAATTGTCCCTATTTACTGTATTTTTCTGTGTGGACAAATATGGTGAAAGCGGCGGGCGCACTCAGTATCTCAAAATTCCTCATCTAAGTCAGGATCCTTCTTCAAATTGGCTCCGGATAGGCTTCGAAGTTCATGGTCATATTTCATTCTCCCCAATCCAAACGAGCTTCTTTTGCTCTCGTTACCAGAAGCAATGACTTATTTATTCGGTCTTTATTTTTTCCCTCTCAATTTTATTGACTTTATTTTTTAGCGTGGCCGATCTTAGACGACTGGGTTGGCTGTGAACTTCAAATGAAGTGGTGAAGAGGGGTCTGCAAAAATTAATTAGCTTATTGATTTTTGATATAAGTTTATTCTCATTAGTAGACTGGGCGCGAAATCGCATTTGGGTGGGTTCATTATTGCATGATTAATAGTGTTAAAATGGATTCTTTTACATCGTCCTCCTCCGTGTTCACCGGCGGTTGGCAGTGATGTTCACTCTGCATCGATCGATGTGTGCTTGTAATAGCGTTAATTAAGTAGATACTGTTATCTCCCGCTTTACATTTTGAATTATAATCATCTTTAAAAAATAATTGGATAAAATAAAATACGGTATCATAGTATCAGAACCTGCCTATTTGGAGCGTTGATAAAGATTGGAATCATGCTCCCAGTCCACGGACGAGCACTAGGTCAATAATTGTGTGTCGCTGTATTTGGGACGGGATTCTCAGATTTGAGAACATCCTCAACGAGAAGGTTATGTAACAATGGACTTAGTTCTTAATTTTGTGCCATATAGGATATCATGGTATCAGAACTTGCTTATTTGGGACTTGGAACTCCCAGTGCAGTGACTAACGTCAGCACCAGACCAATAATTGCATATTGCTGTGTTGTAAGAGGGATTTTCATATTTGAAAACATCCTCAACAGACAGGTTATGTAAATACGAACTTAGCTCTTAGCTTTGTGAGGCTTGACCTCTATATTTAAATTTAGAGCCTAGATCGCTGATTCCGCCAGTCTTGCAACTTACAATGAGCCAGATTTCCAATTTACTCCTCTTGGTGGGGAGAGAAAATGAGGTTTTTAACACTAGAACGACAGAAGCGGTCATTTTGACCTCATAACTACTTTGAGAAGCGATTCCTCCAAAACGGCTAATCCCAGCCCATTGAATTTTTATGACTTTTTTTATTTTCTTAAAGTTATTGAAAACACACAATAAAATTATTCTATATTTTATAATAAGAGAACAGATCAACGATTTTCCTAGAATGAAGACAGCGACCAAAGTAGTTTTTGCTGTCAAAATGACCGCTTTCGTCGTTCTAGTGTTAAGAAAAATATTTTCAGACTCACCAAAAATCCCTTTGATGACCTAGAAGAGTGATTCTTTGCAAACTTGCAGTATCAACCGTTACAAAGAACCTAAAGTAGTTAGATATTTGATTTTCCTCCGGAAGGGGGGACATTTGTTTGTTTTAAGTGTTATTAGACTCCCCCCTCCGTGTAAATTAGAACGTTACATTTTTGAATGCTTATAATATTGAACATCGTACAAAACCTTACGTAGCTAAATTGTCGATTTCTCCCATTCTGGTGTAGATTGTGGGTATTTCTCGAAAAGTCTTTCCAGATCCGCAGCAGCCCCCAGATGGATTAGAAGGCCAAATCTTAACACACGAATATCGTCCACTGGACTAAAGACAATGAAACTGGATTTTCAATGTCTGTCCCGAAGTGGTTAAAATGGGATGGGGTTGGGGGTAACGTCTCTCAAAACACGCCTGACGCTGTCTTCTGAGTAACCTAAAAGGCTGAAACTTGACCACAACACCTAACTGGGCAATTTTAGATTGAGACTATTTTAGACTGTAAGAACCATATATCGTTAAACAAAATAAAAGTTGAATGCAGCCTATTTTTTAAGAGTGTTCGTTTACCTCTATCTAACAGATATAAACACTAATAGTTCAATAAATTGCGGTACATAGCACGTTTCTTGTTTTCAGTGTAGCGATCGGCTTTTCCATGCTGAAGAGTACTAACTGGTTCACGATTAAAACCGGTTCATAAATGCGGGTCTCTCCATAAGGAGCATGATTATATATTACGGTACGTGCTTATTTTACGCAAAAGCAAACTCTTTTCATTAAATACTTAATATATAATCATAACTATAAGAATACTATAATCATAACTATATACTATAATCATAATTTAAGATTATATACTTAATATATAATCTTAATACTTAATATATAAGGTGTAACCATCTTGCCGAAAGAAGATGTTTTGTATACATATTTAATTGAAAACCTCACCGTATTCTTGTTTTACTCCTGACAAACTTGTAACCTACCACAAACCAATATGCCAACAGTTTGCCTACTGGCGATTAATTTTTCGGTTGTATTAATAAGCATTAGTGTTCATTGTAGTTAAAATCCATTATAATTACACAATTTTAAGCCTCTATAAACACCTGCGTAATCGACCACATCAGTTTAATTATCAATGTTCGTATAATAAAATGACTTTTTTTAACAATATAGCCGTTGAATTACAAACCATTTTCACATTAAGATCAGGATGTTACAGATTATAGACAAGCAAAATACATAACTCGAACTTTCAAGTAAAATCTTTTCTCTGCAGATTTTTTTAAATAAATGATGAAAGTTTTATTTACAATGTCACGTTGGAGAACACTGTGCATTTTATTAAAAAATTATTTAGAAAACACAAAGCAGGAATGAAAAAAAGTAAGTATTTTGTATTACGAAATCAGAATTAAAACGTCATGTATCCAGAACAGAGACTACATATTTTATTTATAAGAAATGTTGGTAGCTGATAGGATATAATTGTTGTGTTTTTATAGTGAATAGATTGTACAAATAAAAGTAGCAACGGTGAGAATGCATTGCGGGGATATTAAAAGCTGGTCTAGGTTTAAAATATAAAGCTCTGGGGTGAAAGTTATTAGTATTTGCTCCGGTTGACATTTGCAAACATCTACTGAAGAAGATTGATAAAAATATTAACTTTCCCAAGGGAACTGAGCCACTTTTAGTATGCCTTATATATATTTATCCTAATATAATTTGCATTTGGTGTATTTAAATATGAATGGCACATTCAAAGTCTATGAATTTGGGTGATTCGCCCCTAAGTGGTCAAAAGTCCAAAATAGTTAAATTAAAGCTTGCTGTTTCAAAATTAGGTTCTTAAGTAATCATAAGTTTTTCCTCTTCGATATTTCCGTAATTCTATTATTACCACCTGTTCTGACCTATTAAAGTATTTTCCTCATTTTCTTTTATAAATCTTCATAATTTTCACAATCTCGACCAGTTTAGGAACATATGCAATTTTTTTAAACATACAGAGTGACTTTGCACGAAGACACATACAAAACAAAACATGAATTATTAGAAAACGACTTACATTGTTAAACAGATAATTAAAAGCAGATAATCGCGCTTGGGAAACAGGTGGATTTATTTCTTCAGTGCGACAATCCAAAAGCTAAACGCTAAGTTTAAACGAAGGATTAGAGAAAATACTTGAATACAACAGTGGTGGCTCTACCTAGTGAAACAAAAGAGAGGGGGGGGAGGGACATAGAACTGTAGCCATTAAAAACAGTAAATACAGAGCAGAAGAAATATTAAATAGAAATAAATGAATCTTGTTCTTGCCATATCTCAGCAAAAAAAGGTACATTGATAAATCATTTAACATGTTGTTTCAATTGTTATTAATAGATTTTTTTAATAATCAGTTATTTTTCTTCTGACTCCATCAATAAAAACTCTGGTCAGTTTTACATTTGCATTTCTTTGAAGCGTTTCATGCAAATAAATTCTGATAATCTGGATAATGATTAAATAAGCAAATTGAGCAAAGGTTGAATATTTAAAACATATAAACATGTACATTTATAAAAGTTCCGAGATATAAGCATAACAGAAAACTAAAACCTGATAAATCGTGTAATAGGGTATACAAAACTTTTTGATGAGTAAATATTTCCCTAAATTAACAATCGATAAAATGACTATCACGTGCCAAATATCACATACATTACACTTGGGTTGATCGTACCCACCATTCACATTCTCCCTATCGGAAACGAAAACTGTGATCACCATTACTGATCGCACTATCTGGGTCACCATTAAAAGTCTTTTAAACATCTGAGGTCGCACTCCATTGCTTCTTAATCCTAGATTGTCGTGCCCGATGTCATTTTGCATCACCTTAATATGGATTCAATTGCATCCGATCCGTCTGCAGAGGGCAGCTATTTAATTAATGAGCCTATCCCGACCGGAAGTACAGAAGCTAGTTCCAAAAAGGAAAATGGCAGTCACAAGGTTACAAACGCAGGAACAGTATTTGTGATTTGTTACATATTACGCTTCCCATTATGCTGCGTCACGCATTTGCCCTCTATATTTTCAAGGCTATTATCTTTGTTGTAACTTTTCGTGTGAAAGGTAAGTAGTTATATCAAACAATAGATATTATTCTATTGATGGCAGCGATTGCTTAGTTTAAATGTTCCAAGATAACTGAAAGGTTTGTATCAAGTTGCTTAATTAAATACTTGTATTTACAAATAATTTTGACTTTTCATGTTCTTATTGTGCTGTGTTATAATTAAATGTTGCAAGTTTCTTCTAGATTAAAGTATAACTTGTTTCTTAAAAGTCATCTTACATTATCTACTGAGGCTATCAATGTATTATATATTGAGGCATATTTAATCCATGTGCTGTTCAAAAAAAATTTTGGATAGAATTGCGAATGAAACTTTAAAAAATTAAAAAAAAATTATGAACAGTAAAATATATAAAACTTTACCAGCGAAAGCACGGATAAAATAATAAACTTTCTATTATTAAATTTTCCTGTGCAAATACTTTATTCGATAAAGAAAGAATAAATAAACACACATCAGTAAGGCTATTAAAGATGGTAGAATTAGTTGGCTGGAACACTTTTGGAGATCGCAAGACATATACCCCAGAAAAAAAAATTGACTTTCCTCAAGCCACAGGGATCTAAAAGGAGAGGAAGATCGTCTAACAGGATGGTTGGGCTGTTTCCTGAAGAACCTGCTGACACTTGAAGTTCGTGACCGGCAGACTACCACTCTTGATAGGGGAAGATGGAGACGTAATAATCATGTGATCAGGGTATGCAGCAAGCTGTAGACTGAAGAAGAAGGAAATACGTACTGTACTCGATAACCTGGTTGTTATAATAAATAAGATTTTTTGAAAGTATACAGGTAGCCTAACATCTTTGAAACAAGCTTCTATGGACGTTTTGCAACTGTGAATCTTGATGATACGTTTATTAAGTACAATTTCATATATTACGATATAAGGGAACCCACACACAATATGGAATAAGAGTAGGAGAACGTTTGAAAAAATATCTCACTTTCAAGGCCCATGGGGGTTGTTATCTACAATGAGAGCGTATTAAAAATATTTGGGGATGTCCCCTATAGGTGGCTTTTGTGACTTCAACGCATACTTTAGTTGCTTACTACTGTGTTTAACATAGTACTTCAAATAATACAGTATTACTTAGAATGTACAAAAGCTTCCAGAATGCCATCTCAAAGTCATCTACAACAGCTGTTTCTACAATCATGCTCCCTGTGAATTAGCTAGAATCGGTGTAGTGGTTTCGCCCTTTTTAAGGCTCATCAATAAAGCAGCAGTCGTTCTCTGGACTGCCACTACAAAAACTTGCTACATGATACAATTGATGCTTGCATTGATGAACATGATACTTGCTACATGATGATCGACAAGCTAAGTTTCTACTGCAATGCAGCTGATATCAAATTTTTGTAAGATTGGACTCGAATTGCAAGACCCAGGTTATTGCGCGTAGAAATTAGTAGCAATACACTGAAAAGAATAGTTCGAAATTGGAATTCTTAGGAACTTAAAATATCGTTTAGTTTTCGATTATTTTGGATACAAATGGAATGGAAGTTTGTGTAAATAAGCTCAGACAAAGCAACTGTGTTCATCAGAAGAATCTTTGCATGATTCGAGTCACAGTTTGAAATTTGCATTAAATTGCTATTTGTCCTGAAATTAGAATTGCGCGCAGTTGGAAAGAAATCAATTACTGTTAATTACTATAACCCATCGATTGCGTTGCTCTTTATGATCTCAGAATTACCCACAGCTTGGGTTCATGCATTTAATTACTTTCGAATGAAAGGAATTAAGAGGAAAATAATTGCCATATAGTGTATGATCATCAAACGAGTCTCTGATCACCGATTTCGGATGATTTGAGAATGAAAACAGGGTACGTAATTGCAATTACACATTCATATTATAAATTTTAAAATGAAAAGTAACTAAACAAGTTGCATTGCAATAGCCCTTCAGTTTTGCTGATAGACTTTTGCCGTTAATAAACCGTAATTGTCTTTATGGCGTATATGAGTATAAGAACATGTTTGTGGAATTCACGACAAAAATAGACGAAACAATAATCGTAATTATAGTTCAATAGCTAAAGCGTCATTTTCGAAGGCAGGCCATTCGATTACTCGTAAGAAGATAATTCTTTGCAAAAGGGCCCAAGCAACTTCATTCTGACAATTATATGTAATTAAATTAAGGTCTAAGTGATTATATATATATGTATATATATATATATATATATTTATATATAAACAGTATGAAATTCCAATGATAGAATAGAAAGACGTTACAACTCAAAAAACCCTAACTATAAAATATGCTTGCATAATAAAAAAAAAGTATTAAATAGAGAATCATCAATCAAATGGAAAAAAAGCAAATTTTTTAGTCATCAAGCTGAAGATAATCAACAAATATCAATGGAATGGAATCGATAATTGAAAAATAAATTAAATCCAAGCATCAAAGCTATACACGTGGAAAAGCCTAAATAATTGAATTATTCATCCTAAAAAAACTCTTCTTCAAGTCCAAGTATTTTTTTCAAAATGAACAAAACATGTATGTTTCTGGTATTAGAGATAGATTATATCTATAAACTCTAAAAACTTGGACTACACAAAGATGAAAAAATAATAAAGGAAACAAGAATGCCTGGAAAAAAACTCTGCATATGTCCGAACCATTGGAATTCAGAATGAAAATACCAGTGTTGCTATTCGCAAAGGATAAAAATATAGATCTACTGTTGCCAATCGTAAAAATAAATAACTGAAATGCAGAAAGGCATTAAAAGGTAATATTCTACAGTAAGAGCTACAAAATAGTGAGGCGTATAATAAATAGTAAGACTAATGTTTAAGTGGATGTAAATATAAAGTAATGTTAATACAAGAGAATATATTACATGTTTTACATATTATCATCCTAAAACGTCTCATGTACAATTCCATCATAAAGCATTGTTCTATGTATCTTATGCATCATTTTTTCACTGTGAAAGAAATAAATTCAATGCATTATTCTAGGGAAAGTCGTGTAATTTCTACATCAGCTTTTTTTATAATGTGACTAACATTTTGTAAAATAATTCTAAACCATCGGGATTATTAACATGTAAATGTAACATTAAGCGTAAACACTTGCCTTCAAAACTGGTATTTTTGAACTGTGTAAAATGCATACTGTCTATTATCAAATAGATTGTGCGAAATATTTCAAAATAATTCAAACCGGTATTTACATATTTTGAGTGGCGGAGTATATATCTGACATTAATTCACATTCCTAGATAGTTCACGGCAATCACACACAAGAAGATACCATCTTGCACAGGTATAAAATGAGCTATAAATTGTCATAACTATCTTTAAACATAATCGTGTGAATGATGTCTCTAAACTCCCAAATCGTGAATGACGATGACTTATAGATAGTGTGCAGTAAACAGATAGAAATGATTTAATCTCTTATCACCGGATCGTATTTATCTCATTTCTGATTGATCAGAAAATAGGTCATTTTCCCGCGCAATTGTTTAAAGTTAAAACTATTGACGGCAAGTAGTGTGAATTACCTATTGAAAACATATTTAAGTGTTCATTATCAAATAGTTATTTCATTGAAAGGCTAACGAAATTTACATGCTTGATATGAACTGTTTTAAGGCTCAAAATGAAAAATTAGATAATGAACCAATTGAAGATGTAAATGGCTTTACTTACCTTGGAGTGCTGGTGAACAAGGAGGGTGGAACAAATGAAGGAATCAAAATAAAAATTGCAAAAACTGTTTTAGAAAACTAGATAAAGTATGGAGAGGTACTAATCTTAATTTGAAAACCAAAATCAACATTTTTAATTCCTTAGTGAAGAATATACAATTTCTTAGTGAAGAGTACAGTTGTCTGAAACCGAAACATGGAAATTAACAAAGGACCAATTCAACAATTTGAATGCCTGACAGACTTATATTATTATACCTGGCCTTTTATTATTAGTAATACCAAATTTTCCAGAAGTACTGGATAGAAAACAGTCGAGACAGTAATAAAAAACCGAAGATGGAAAGGGAATGGGCATATCCTAAGAAAGCCACAGCATTACTTCCCTGCTGTGACACCCTACTTGGGCGTCTGAAGTAAAAATATCTCGAGGTCGACCCAAGCTAACTTGGAAGAGACTAATAGAACAGGAAAGAAATCTGAAGAAATGGTCGAGCTGTTCAGAAGCAAGGACTGCTGCATAGGATCCACCAGGGTGGCGATGCAAGCTGACGACCTTTTGTGCCACTAGGCACGATGAGTGATGATGATGATGATCCTAGGGTACGAAATAGAGTAAATATTGAGAAATAAACGAGACTTAGTTGTAACGGAAGTGGAAGTATGTAACGGACATGACATCATTTTGTGACGAATACGTAATGAAAACCATTGTTGTAATTTGAAGGTCTTGTTCAATTGATAATGGCGGCGGGTTTGATAAAATGTCTCCAACTTGACGACTTTTGGCAAGTTCTGGAATTTTCTCTAATTTTGTTGATGGGCTAATAATCGCACAAAACGTGCTTTTCTATAACTTTCCAGAGAGGTCACATAAGCTCGTCATCGTTCAGTTAGGTTGTTAACGTGATATGAGTAAAAGTATCTCAATGCAGAATCTAATATGTTTTGTATCTTTTGATTTCATATACCTTTTAAGCTATGTTATAAAACAATACTGGTGTAGAAGTGGCAAAAAATATATTTTATATTAAAAATACCGAAACTTTAACCTGTGTAGTTTGTACCATCATGACATACAACACATCACACTTTTCCTTTTCAAAATATGTAAAGCATGCGATGTTTCGCATCAGTTATTGTCATCAGCAGAAGAATTATTTGAAAGGATCTTCATGGCATTATTTCCAATGAGAAACGATAATTGTAACAATATCGTAGGTTTATCGGAGTATTATAATATCCTAGTGACAATATCAGTATCGTAGATTACAGTATCGTAGTGACAATATCAGTATCGTAGTATTATAGTATCGTATTGAAAATATCAGTATCATAGTATTACAATATCGTAATGACAGTATCAGTATCGTTGTATTATAATACCGTTGTGAAAATATCAATATCGTAATGATAATATCAGTAGTGACTATCATTTATATAGGGAAATGATAGTTGAACTACTACATGTATGTAAATTAACATAGTTTTTATTAGCATTATCAGTCGAATTCATTCAATTCATCTATGTAACATCCCCGTTGACAACTTGAATAATAAATTAGGATTTTTTGCCGAACAATTTAAAAGAGGTAAACTTTCTAACAAATGCTTATAAAAACATACATTATTTTATGTGATGCTTATTGTGATACAACTGAATCTCAACTATATGGAATATGGATGTTTGAAATATTCAAATGGAGACTTTAGATACCTATTTACAATTATCAGTGAATAATAAAGCTCAACACCTCAATATAGTGCTCACAAAAATAAATAAATTGATAAAATATACCTTTATATCTAATCTTACGAATATTTTTAAATAGTGTCTAGTTTTAAATGACCTTTCCACGATATTTAAAAGGACTCAATCCAATTAAATGTTTCATAAGAGACTTATTGAAATCCTTTATAAACATTAGTTAAACATTTATTCATGAATAATAAACTAGTGCATTTAGAAAATAAACATGAAAATCACCATTTTATTTCAGTTTAATATATTACATTAGTATCCTGAGTGATAATAATTTAAATACATTTGATAGAGCCATTTATGAACACTTTAAATGTAAAATATTGAAAATTGCTTACAAAAATTATATAGCTCTTATATTAACGACAAAAATGTGGTAATTGCGGCAACCGAATTATTTTTTTTATAAGTTACACTTTTAATTATTAAATTCATTATTTTTAATCACATTAACATTGCCGTAAATTCATATATAGTGGAATTAACATTAAACGTACATTGCTCGTTGTTGTGCCGCAATAAACACTCCAATTATTTTTACCTTTTGTGTAAGTCCTGAAAAGAATTATTAATTAATATAAAAAGATTCGACTATTTAAACTTAAACAATATCATTTATTTACAACATCAATTTATCAATAACATCAATTTTTATTTATATCAATTTTCATTTAATTATTTTAGCGAGGGGACATATGCGACCAGAATTATTAGACTTACGATGGTGTCTAGGACCTCTGAAAATTAGCACATACCTCCAGTTTAATCTTGGGCTTATCCAAGATCTATCTCTCCAAGATCTTGCATCAGTCTTAGTGCTGACAGTACCACCAGAACTCTGGGGTGTTGAAGACCCAGACCGTCCGACTCATCCAGAGGACTTGAGTATCTATTTGAACGGTCGGACAACTCTGGGGTGTTGTTGTTGCTGTTGAGACCCAGACCGTCCGACCTACCAGAAAGGTGTAAGGTAACTGTTTGGACGGCCGGGAAGTGCCACCCAATTTAGACCGGAACCCAGTGGGGGAGGCATCCACAGGGACCGTACCCTCTTTCCCCTACCACCAACCTCTCGGAAGGACTTACGGACCCACATGTTTAACGTGATCGTACTCCGCATGAACACGGCAACTCTGGGGTGTGTGGCTCCGACTCGTACTAAAAATGCACTTGCACATAGATCACCTCTACGGGACACTCTACAAATCTGTTGGGGTTTTTTTTTATGCTTTTCTACTCGTGCTCTAAGTCAAAATTCGTAATTATTTTCTTTTCATGTCCGATCTCCATCTCTGCGTTGTCTGACATTTTTATTTTGTAGTATTTACGATGCCTAGAACGGCAGACAAAGCTATAGTCTGACTGGCGCCGGGGTTTGAGGACTTGAACTTTAGGGTCATAATACTATAAATTTAGGTGTGCCAGACCAGAGGGGCTGAGAGGGGCCTTGCTAAATGTGGAAATGATGCCATTGGATTGTGAAGAACCAATAAGCACCAAGGGGAAGAAGGGCGGAGCTATCCCCCCCCCCCCCCGCCGAAGGAACCACAGCTTGGAGAGACGAAAAAAATCAGAGTGAGTAGCAGTAATAGACGAAACGAGTTCAGTTATAGACGAAAGACAATGAGACAAGAGATGGAGATCGGACATGAAAAGAAAATAATTACGAATTTTGACTTAAAGCACGAGTAGAAAAGCATAAAAAAATCCCAACAGATTTGTAAACGTTTTGTTCCATATATCACACTTCACTGGCCTTAAATTCCAATGTAATCGGATCGATTTTCATCTCTTTAGATTATGTAAACATTTTAATAACACAACAAACCGAATAACCATTGGTTTTAAAATGGTTTATGATATACAAGATTGCTACCAATTCAGCTATTGTGTGAGGAAAACGAGCTAGACAGTCAAACAGATCGCCAAGGCAACCAATTATTTCATTTTCCAAGTATTTGAAAAAGAAAATGATCGGTGTGATTTAATATTTTGACCGAATTTGATAGGTACACTTGACATTACTTACGAATAAACTTTGAAACGAAACAAAGAAACTTTCTTCCAGATTACAAGCAGACTTCACGAATATACTTTAGATTACGAACAGACTTTACGAATATACTTTAGATTACGAACAGACTTTACGAATATATTTTAGATTACGAACAGACTTTATGAATATATTTTAGATTACGAACAGACTTTATGAATATACTTTAGATTACGAACAGACTTTATGAATATACTTTAGGTTACGAACAGACTTCAGATGGCAACGAACAAACTGTACAAACAGACTTTACAAACGGACACTTTAGATTATGATCAGACATTACGAACACACTTCAGATTACAAACAAACATTACGAACATACTTTAGATTGCAAACTGACTTTAGATCGAAAGAAAATCAGTGTAGAATTCAAACTCAATTACCTCTCTCGAAATCACATTGAAATCTCATTAAAAGCTAACCACTTGATGTCATTTGCTTCTACCATTATTCCAAAAGTAATATACTAACAAAAGAAAAGGCCTAACGCCTGACAGACAAATAAACACACTAAAATAGACGCCTTTGTATTTCCAACCACACGAAAGTTAATAAACGCAGAATGCATTCAAATAAAAAAAAATCATGCATTATTTCTGAATACCTACAAGATTTGGATATAAGAACAGGAAAACTGGTTATAGTGAACTCGGGTTATAACTTATAAGGAATCGTTTGCAAGGTTGTAACTGCATAGCTCCGGCAAACTCCCTATGAACGTAGTGCAATTAGACTACGTTCGTAATGTACTGATATAAGACAAAACAAATTTATAGTGAAACAAATTTTTACAAAAAAATCGGCAGTGGCTCCAATCCAAAAACTATAACGAGGTATTTTTGTAACTATTTCTTTGAATATGATTTTTATTTCACAGTCTCAGCTTTTCGGGTATATTATGAAATATAATCAGTTTGTGGCTTTCGTTTAGGTTTTTAAAGTAAGTAAATATTTTTCCAAACTTACTGACTTCCTAACCATATACGTAAAATGGAAAGAGATATTTATTACCAGAACGCGCACATGTAATTTAACATTCAAATGCGCAAGTCGATTGTCGAACGCCTAAACATATCGCCAATCATTCTATCAATTTCTCACCAAATATTCATAAAAATAAAGCAATCTTCCATTTAATGTTTTCCCAGAATACGGAAATTTACTTCATTTCCGGACATGTTTTAGTTTAAAGTGAAATCTCCACACTGCAAAAATCTAATTATCTCACCCAAAACCACATTCAAATCTGTTTTTTTTTTAAACTGAATCATCCGATATAGTTTCGCTTTCACCATTATTCCAAAATTGATATCCTTACAAAAGAAAGGATATAACGCGCTCCAAACAAATCAGCGTAGAAAACGGGAAAGTAATTCAGAACCTCTTATGTGCACAAAAAACTTCCGGGGAGGGGAGGGGGGGGGGGGGGACCTACCTCTCGAAAACGCAATTTCCAAATCCGTGCATTTTCAATCAGACGCAATTGAATAAACGCAGAATGTGATCGGGTAAGAAAATATGTCTGTCAGCATTTCCGAATGCTTGCAATATTTAAATATTAATAGATCGTAGCGATGTTCTCAGAAGTCTGGAGCACCCAAAGTCCCGGAAGTTCTAAAGTTTCAAGAATACTACTGTACTCCTTGCAAAACAACGCTCATTCATGCGTCTAAAACAAGTCTAGATGAATCTTCTATTGTTGTCCTCCAATACACCTAGAAATGGATTTTATACAGCTATTTATGCTGTTTCTGCTGATATCGACTGCAGTTTTTTATCGCCCCATGGCGAAATTTCAAGTGTTCTATGCCATATTAAAAAACTTTTTCGATGTTTTTCCTTGCTGGAAGCTAAGCTGACGGTGACGTTAATATCTCATCATTCACTTTTTATAACCTGAAGCTATTTTGTAAGTTGTTGTGTAGTGGTGCTTTAATGCGTTTGCAAATGCAATCAAAATTGTTTCATTTATGGTTTATGGATTTGTATTGAATGATGAATTTAATATTTCTTTCAGCTTAGTCATTTTAGTAAAACTGAGTCCGTATAATACTTATTTGTGTGTAAAGCATCTGTCATTGCTAATTTATAAATACAGAACAACAACATTGGTAGTATAATTAAACTTACTTTTACGACCTATTCTCAGATAATCGTGGGTGAAATATGAGTCCGAATTTCTAGCAAAATCACAAAACAACTGATAGGTACAGTAAAGCAACAATTTAATACTCGACTAATTGCCAAAACAGATGATTATATTATCATGCTAATGACATATTCATTATTCATTTTTATCCATGTCACGTCAACGAAGATTTCTTAACCAATCTACAAAATTCCAGCAGTTTATTAAATCCGTCAAAAATCTCAAAGTTGGCGATATTTCAGCACATTTGACACCAAATACACCGATTTTGTCGCCAAATTCATGCAACTTGGACATTCAAATAACAATGATTACCTATAAATATCGCATTTCCTCGGGGATAGGCACTATAACTATCCCCTAGTTTAGTTATACGTGACATTATATCTCTCTTTAGGGATATTTCAAGCATGTTGTGTTTAAAATAGGAAGTTTTTATATTTCCTTTACTAAGAACAATGACACAAACTTGTATACTATTTATCTTATACCTCCTGTGTCGGGGCGGTTTTCTTATTCTTTTTTTATAATTCTGATTTTTCTAATTTATTTCACTATTTTATTTTATTTTTAATATTTTTTCTTTTATATTCAAATTTATATTTCAATATTTTATTTTAATATTTTTCCCATCTCTTAACTATTGTGTTTACCAAGATACAACTGGGTATTTGTATAACTCAAAATGAACCGATGAATATAACAGTTTAAGTAAAAGACAGTATTTTGAATTTCAATTAAATTGAAATTTATTGTGGTTCTTTTATTTTTCATGTAACTGAATAAAACCATTTTGCTATTTTCCTGCTCAATACTTTTTGATTAATTGTAGAAATAGTGCCACAACTACTGGTCACCTTCCCTTCTGCAATTTATGTAAAAATCACCTGTAGTGCGAGTTTTCTACACAAAATTTGAAAACTTAAATAAACAGTTTGTGTTTAAGATGATTTATTAATAGACTGATCAAAATGAATCAATTTCTCCCCTAAAAAAATCTTAGCAAATGTACCCCTTTGCATTTTAAACACTAAGATATATCAAATCTGCAAATTACATAAAAAAATCAGTTGCATATTTAAAGAGTTAAATTAGGACATTTTCCTGAGCAACAGTTTTTGCCTCGCAGTTTGCGCAATTTCACGTTTATAAAAGAACATCATATCTACTATACAGCAGAAACAACATCATTCAAACTCCAATACAAAGTATTTCTAGAATTAACCTAGAACTAAGAATTTCTGATCTAGAAAAGCAATCTCCCTTCAGAGCTATTCACGCGTGAGATGTTCTCACTAATTTGCTGATGTTCTTAATATAAAATCACTAGTTCATATTGTTAATCCCTCAAACATATTTTCTTTCCTAATGGATAACGAAAAATAATCATTAAAGGTTTTAATAGTTTAGTCTAATTTTCCAAATATCATCTTTAATATAATTAAGTGAAGACGCTCTTATTATTGATAAATCTCACACTTATTCTAAGATCTGTTATTTAAAATTCCTTAATCGCATATTTAAAAATGGCAAATACTTAACATTATTCAGATGTATTTTCTTATTTGACTAATAGATAGATGTGAATTAATTTTATAATCCGAGATAATAGCAGATCCATATAGTTTTAATCATTATTGCCAAATCACTCATTTGATGATTGACAAGAGATTGTATTTTTATTATGGGACTTCAAATTAAACGCATATTTATTTAATCATTCCCTTCAATGTTCCCCGATTTAATCCAATTTATTTTCAAACTATGCATATCCAGCGTTGCCTACTTTTTCGCAGGAGAATCCGGCATAATCCGTCTAGCTGCAACAGCCTGCAACCCTCCTGATTCTACTTTTTCCCGCTTCCATATAATCTGAAACCTAAGCAAAGATTAAGCATCTATATACAAAACAACAGCCCCGGAACAACAACCAGCGAAAAAACACATTAATATAATTAAGTGAAGATGCTCTTATTATTGATAAATCTCACACTTATTCTAAGATCTGTTATTTAAAATTCCTTAATCGCATATTTAAAAATGACAGATACTTAAAATTATTCAGACGTATTTTCTTATTTGACGAATAGATAGATGTGAATTAATTTTGTAATCCGAGATAATATCAGATCAATATATTTTTAATCATTATTGTCAAATCATTCATTTGATGATTGACAAGAGATTGTATTTTTATTATGAGACTTCAAATTAAACGAATATTTATTTAATCATTCCCTTCAATGTTCCCCGATTTAATCCTATTTATTTTCAAACTATGCATATCCAGCATTGCCTACTTTTTCGCAGAAGAATCCGGCATAATCCGTCTAGCTGCAACAATCTGCAACCCTCCTGATTCAACGCTTTCCCGCTTCCATATAATCCGAAACCTAAACAAAGATTAAGCATCAATATACAAAACAACAGCTCCGGAACAACAAGCAGCGAAAAAACACATTTCCTTATGCAAATATTTGTATAGAGTTTCAGGTATAGTCTTTAGAAATGACTGTGCGGAACATCCGATGGGAAAATTATTAATCAAGCTTAAAGACTTCAAAAAGAAACCGCTTTGGCGTCTCTATCTCAGTGCGCAGCGTTTGTGCCAAGATTAATGGCATTGTGGCTTCATTAGTCACACTTGCCATCTTTACGTAAAGATATGGGGCATTAACAGTCTACAAAGTCTCATGGCGATTATTAATTTCGAGCTCGTATTAATTATAACGTAGAGGTGCCATTTTAGTTTACTTAGTGCCGTGATAATAGAAAAAATATTAAGAAGATCGGGCCGTCTTCCAGAAATGAGATGTAGGATTGAGCGGTCCGGGGGAGCCTTCTAAGACGTCCGCGATGAAGGAGATTAGTTGTTAAGTAATATGTATTAGTTCTTGTTAAGAGCTGTGGTCAATTTTTTTCCAAAGGTACTAATGTGGATCAATTTTTGGGGCTTTTAAGGACTTACGATGCATTACGCGGAGATAAGGTGGACTTCTTTGTTTGAATGTCAGAGTTTAAACGATTTTACTCTGAAAGAAGAGGCTTGCAGGCTTGCGCTAAGTGCAATATCATTTCCTGTTATGGATTATGTTAAGACTTCAAATATTTCTTTGAATATATATTCGCTTCTGTGCATTTTAATATATTTATATAATCGGTATGGCATTTTGACGACCACTACAAACACATGCAATGGTCATTATGGATATTTTTCATCCATTATTATTTTTTTAAGTACATGTGTTTTCACTGAGCTAACACAATACATTTGATGACTGCAGATTGCAAGGAAATCTCATCTTGTCATATTCCCTGTATAGAAAAAGGTTTAAATAGTCTAAGAATTAACCGATAGGGTGTTTACAAAACTGGGAATCATGCTGCCAATGCATATCATAATTGACTGGCCTAAATTTTGCATTTATTAACATTCTTCAGATTTGTAACATTCCACAATTTCATAAACTTCTGCAGTGACAGAAGAAATCTTCTTTACAACTCAACCAGCTTTAAAGTACTGGAAGACGAGGGCAAGGTTTCAGTAAATTTCATTGGCCAAGTTCATAGTTACAGAATCTATATATCTAGACATTGCAGCCACCCACAGTTTACGCTGAATTTTCGACAAATTAAAAACCCTCTCAATAGTAGTATATTAATACAACAGTAATTTAATAATTCCCATAGCGGTTTGCAAAACTATGGCAGTTGGCAAGTTTTATTTCTACAAGTACACTTATAGGCTAGATGCTGAAAATTAAGAAACTCGAAATAATAAACTCGAAATGTAGATCTATCTATGCTGACTGTTGCATTGGAATAATTTATTCTTAACTTTTTAGATATGAAAAATGCATTTATGGATTTTATTGAAACGATCAGGGAATAACTGCTATAAGATTCACTTCAATCCCTTATTTTAGTTTCCTAACTCAAACTGCGACGAAAATCGGTGGTGAGCGAAAAAAGGCAATAGCTAAAAATGCTCATCCACTTTTAATGACATTTAATTGTGTACCGTTTCGTTGTTAATGCCTCAGTAAATAGCGAAAGAAGAGTTAAAGGGATAAAAGAGAAATTATAAAGCGAAGAAAGCAAATAAAAATATGATTATGCAATAAACACCTTTTTTTAATCTGCTTAACTTCTTTCTCCCTTTTTCTAAAATTCTTCGTATTACCTTAATTTCACATACTCAAGTAGTTATAATAAAGGAATTCATATTGAATAAAATTTACACGGGTTCTTAAATTAGTAAGTAGATGAAAGAAATTCTTGAAATGCATTCAAATTTTTTAATTTACTTTAATCATTCAAACAAGGATTTTTTTTTTTTGCGATAGCGTTTAGTGAGTATGCACAACTAAATTTAAAATATTTCATTTGAAAGAGCAACTTCATAGCAACATAAAATGTCTGATGTAGGCACCAGATGCCTTTCTCTACAGGATAGAATTTATTTCTTCTGTCATAATCCATTAAAGTGAGTTGAATTACCTCGAAAACTTCGATGCTTATTTGATATATTCAATTTGAGTCTTCGCCAGCTTAAAAAAAAACTTATATATCTTGAGAATCATTCGTATTAGAGTAATAAGGTTAGTCTTATTGGTTACGTAGTCAAAATTACGTATGAAAAAAGCCTTTCTTTGATACATATTTAGCCTTTTTTCTGATTTTTACGATTCATAAGATAAAAGGCTGGTTCTATTTTTCTTAACCATACCGAAATATAATTAACATCAGGGTAATTCACCGTCAATGTGCCTCCTACATTTTGTAAAATTTCGTCGATTCGTCTTTCGAGCTACAGTGGATACATACATTTTATGGACACATATACACACATACAAACATGGACCCGGTAGCCCAGTGATTAGTGCACAGGAATTGCACTCGGTAAGCTCGGGTTCGATTCCCTCGCCTGCCAAAACTGCCGTCGTGTTCACGCGGAGTACGCGTCACGTTAAACACGTGGGTTGGTAAGTCCTTCCGAGAGGTTGGTGGTAGAGGAATGAGGGTACGGTCCCTGTGGATGCCTCTTCCACTGGGTTCCAGTCTAAATTGGGTGGTTTTTCCCGGCTATCCAAACAGTTACTTTACACCTTTCTAGTACACTTTACACCTTTCTACACCTTCTTTGTTGCTCTAAGTCCTCTGGACGAGCCGGACGGCCTGGGGCTTTCACACCTTTCTAGTAAGGGCACGGTAGCCTAGTGGTTAGCCCGCGGGAATTGCACTCGGTAGGCCCGGGTTCAATTCCCTCCGCTGCCAAAGCTGCCGCCGTGTTCACGCGGAGTACAATCACGTTAAACATGTGGGTCCTTAAGTCCTTCCGAGAGGTTGGTGGCAGGGGAAGGTGGGTACGGTCCCTGTGAATGCCCCCACTGAGTTCCGGTCTAAATTGGGTGGCTCTTCCCGGCCTTCCAAATAGTTACCTTACACCTTTCTGGTAGGTCGGACGGTCTCAACAACAACACCTTTCTGGTAGGTTGGACTGTCCGGGTTTCAACAATCAACAACAACACACACAAACATGCATTAACACAGACGTTGCGATAAAAATATTATATTTGTGCTCTAGCGTGCCAGAAATGTAGACTAATTTTATTATTTTTTGATTACTAAAAGGCCGATTTGAGTGAAATTTGCTCAAAATTTTGCTTCAATATAATTTGAATAAACAAATAAATAACTAATTTGAATAAAACAAATTGATTCAAGGTGTCTCAGAATTTGACAAAAGCTGCCAATGTACCGAATTTCTTAACTGTGGGTCTCTTTGATTTTCCATTGCGCCGACAACAGAAGACGTTAAAAAAATATATATATCAGACAGATATATTATTTTATCATATTGGATAAGTAGAACATTTCGTCTTAGATATGACTAAAAGCTGTAATTTTACAATCGCAATATAAACAATAGTGCAACAATCCCGTAATTACCTAAGATATTTTTAATTCTTAAGTCTTTCTTACAACTTTTCCGCCATCTCTCCCCCGAAGTTCTTGAGCAAGGAAACGGGGCAAATTACTGCAGGAAATTTATTTTGAAATTATTAATCAATTCAACACTCGATTTTTATTGAGAAAACCATTTAATTACGCTATTGAAGCGACGTTGTAAAGCACGCAGCTGCTACATTTATTGCAATCATTAGCAATCTATTACTTAATACATGGATATGTTTCAAGCGCAATTTTTTTGTCAAATTGATAGTTCAGTTGCAGAAAAGATCGATTAAGTGCATCTGCTGCTGTAGCTCGGATTTTTTTTTCTTTATGGAGCAAAAAGGAAAGAATAGATAAAAGATAAAAGGTTCGAAAAGATGAATTTTGTTCATGTTCTGCGAAAAAAAGGTGTTAACTAAACATTGTCTGTTTACAGTGAGAATAATTTTGCCAGGTAAATATGGATTTATACAACCTTTATTGCTTTGAATTATGTATAAAGCTACGATGCTGATCTGATTCTGGGTCTTTTCATAGATTCGATGTCTCGTAAAATGGCCCTGGTCTGATTTATAAGGGTTAATTTATCTATATGTGATGGTTTACGAGAAAATGGATTTGTTGTCGGAAGTTGGGTTTAGAATCTTGAGTGCAGCTTTTCGGGCTAATTCTAAAAAGCAAAACCGCATGTCTTAACGATAATTACAACTCATAGTTTTTCATTATTATTAATCAAGTTAGAACATTAAAACGGAGAAAAATACCTTGCAAATTTTAATGTTGACAGCAGGGTTGGCTATTTTAAACCTCATTTATTTAAACTTTGGTTTAAACCATGGGTTTTTTAAACATATTTTGGTTTTAAACCATGTTTTTTGAGCCATTATTTTAGTTTAAATCATAATTCGGACTATGGCATTTACTTTTTTTTTGTTCATGTTAAGGATTTTTTTTGTTTCGTTGAACCAGGTTAATTTTTCGAAATTGACAACACGCAGAGCATAATGGAAACGTTTCCCATATTTCAGAAGTATGAGGGCATTTAATCCATTGAAAACTAAACAGGGTACAGCTATCTATAATGGCTGACTCAGAAGTCAAATTATCGACAACTGGACCATTTTCTTGTAAACCATCACACATCAATATCTTGGAATTCGTGCAAAAATCACAAAGTCAAAAAATTATACTTTGCTTTATGGAGCAAAATTAGCTGGAGCGTTGCTCAACTCGACTTTCTCAGGGAGTATCAGAGAAACTTATTTATGATGTATTAAATGAGCGCATTACGCTCGTGTTGTATAATTAGCATGCAAAAATGAAACGGAGCACGGGGAAAATGTTGGTTCAATACAGGCGATTTGGAAATTGAGTGGTTTTATTTGTATTACTTAACCATTTGCTTACGGGTGGGACATCGTCAATTCCAAACGAAGAACCGCTCAAAAATACAAGTATTCAACATGCCCTGTCCCAAACAGTTCGATCCCTCTTTACAAGCATTGGCGTCTAAGCAAAAGGTTAAGTAATGAGCACTTAAGTCCCGGACATCGTCGGGTAATTCGTTTTATTGTGACATATTTATTGCAAGAATTACGATGTACTTTTATTTAACTTATTATTAAAAAATATTATTACAGATTCTAACGAGTAATTATTTTTATTTAACCTAATATCGTTTAACGAATTATAGAGCAGAATGTCCTCGGATTTTGTTGGTAATGTTAATAACAGTAATATTGTTGATATTCACTCTTACTGCTGATTTGGTTAACGCTTAAGTTATTCATATATTTGGGCTCATCCTTCTATCCTGAGAAAACACGAATCCCGAGAACAGGTCGTAACACTATTCATAAGATCATTATCTCCGTAATTCACAACTAAAAACTCACAATATCTCTTATTGTAGATATTCCCCTGCACTTTTCCGACGCGCCGCATCTGTATATTTTATCTTTCCTCTCCGATCTCCACGCATGTCGGGAACATCTGTAAAGAAGAAGCCACTCTTTCAGAATAACAGTTATAAAAGCAGTTTATCTCGAAGGAAAACATTCAGCACCCTTTTCCAGCCCTCCCGAAGCACACGCCGCCAACACAACGCAGCCCTATCTCCGAGCCCTCGAAATAGAACGTGAACATTCACATTTTATCTGACAATTCAGTATGAAGATTTACCACTCTCGGGCAAAAATGGAATAAGAACGAGAGTGGTGGGAAGGGGGGGGGGGGGCAGAAAAAATAAAACGCGATCATTTCAGGTTCCTACTGCGCGTTTTCTGGTTCTATCCGGCCGCCCGCGTGTCATGCTTTATCAGGGTTCTCCGCGCAATTCTATTTCCTGCCATGTTTCCCTCCACCCCCACAGTCGTATCCTGCCCTGATGCGCATCCTGCAAAAAATGGGGAATTACTCTGCAAAAAGAATCGAGAGTGAAAAAAAAAAGAACGATTCGGATGAAAGAACGGATCAAAGGGTTGCATGCAGGGTTCGTGGGACAAAGAAAGTTTCCGCTACAAGTTTCTTTGGAAGAAGCCTTATTGGTCAATAACGACATTTATTAAAATATAGTCTTCACGAAATCGTTCCCTATTTCTACTTGAGAAGATAGTTTAATAAAGCTTTCTTGTCTGGGTTCTTAGGGCGAGGGTAAAAGTTTGGTGATGCAATTTCTGCAACTTGGGAAGTTTTTCCAACTAAATAGAAGACGACTTCCTAGATATGTAGGAATGGTCTTCACACGTGTTATCGTAGTTATAATCATAATTTAAATATTTTTATTTCAAGCATATATCAGCTATATATATATATATATATATATATATATATATATATATATATATATATATATATATATAATTATATATAGCTATATATACATATATAATTATATATATATATATATATAATTATATATATATATAATTATATATATATATATATATATATATATATATATATATATATATGCAATCATATATATATTTTATGCAATCATAGAAACAACGGATTTTAGTATGTCTCTCTAGAATGTGCCCCTGAAGACGTTTCTGGCAGATATACTATTCTTTATTTTCCTTGTCCTGGTCTCTCCGTGCTCTACTTTTCCGGCCCTTCCTCGTTGCTTTTTGCTATTCACTACACGCTTTTATATTGCTCGCGGTTTGATACTGTGGTTACTGATTCACACTCCTGCGCTTTTGTATTTGTTATTTTAATTTATATATATATATATATATATATATAAATTATTGTAATAATTTTATTTGCTTTTTATATTACTAAATACTTGCTACCCATGTCCTATCAAAACCAAATGTAGTTTTCTGATTAATTTATTAGAAGCCTATAGTCACAAATATTTTAATGCGCTATCCTGACTTTTGCAGACCAACTTGCTAAACAAGTAGACAGAAAGGAGGGTGTATAAAACTTAGTATGTGTAATAGAAATTTATTATCTACAGATTACATATTCACCCGGTAGAACGCACAATCGGATTTGATAAAAGAATGCAAAAAGTTTAATAACTACATGTAGAAATTGAAACTCTTTAGCATGACCCTGATAAGAATTCGTAACTTAAGACAGAAATACGCAAAAATGTGAAAGAAAGAAAATGCGATGGGAAAAACCCAAAATAGTATTTCTCTGACCATAGACGTTCTCAAGGGCCAACCCTGGCTGAGAAATACTACTTGGAGCTGCGTTTCTATCTGCATATATATATATATATATATATATATATATATATATATATATATATATATATATATATATATATATATATATATTATATATATGTGTGTGTGTGTGTGTGTGTTTCTGTCTCTTAATTGGTCCTGTAACGTATTTTTGTTAGTTGATCTAAACAATAAACTACCAGAGTACGAGTAATTCGCACAGTTAAACTTTGAAAAATAATATTCTAAAAATATTTTGTCCTTAAAATTGAAAGGTTACTTTCTGGTAGAAGAATTTCAAACTATGCTATGCTTGCACAATTTTTACCTTCAGTTTTGTACTGATTATTCAATTCGGTTCAAAATTTAAGAGTATACTTTACCAGCTGTTAAGAGCATTTAATGCAACATCATCAACACGTACATAACCAAGAAGAGGGGGCCATTTCAAAGCCATATTTCCGGTGCAGTATTGACAATGTGACCTTTTTTTTCTACCAAAATGTTGGACATATTATCTGTCGAACTTGAGATTAGTCAAGCTCAGACAACATACAATGATGTAAACGTTAGTTTTAAAAAATCCAATTTCTTAATATGTCTCAAAGTTAGATGGTAACAAGTTCCTACCATTAATTGTAAATTTGTATTTTTTAATTGGCAAGGTTTTAATTTTCCTGAATTCAGCCATGTGCAATAGGACTTTGTGCATATTGGGCACCTTAAAACCAATCATCTACTTTATAGTACTTTATATCTACTTTATATCTACTTTATAGAATAGTACCACGTACTACATAAAATATGGGGCAAACAACGAAAAAGTCAAAGACGTCAAAGTTAATTTAATGGATATAAATAAAACAAGAAAGAGAAAAAATAATTTAACTCCTGCTAAAGTTATATCATGTCTCTTATTGATTTTTTTTCTTTAAAACATTCATGCTAGATGATTCTCAGATTATTCTACAAATCCACAGGCAACGAAATGCCCCATATAACGAATGATAATTTCTGAAGTTGGCAGAAGTGAGAATAGTACCACGTACTACATAAAATATGGGGCAAACAACGAAAAAGTCAAAGACGTCAAAGTTAATTTAATGGATATAAATAAAACAAGAAAGAGAAAAAATAATTTAACTCCTGCTAAAGTTATATCATGTCTCTTATTGATTTTTTTCTTTAAAACATTCATGCTAGATGATTCTCAGATTATTCTACAAATCCACAGGCAACGAAATGCCCCATATAACGAATGATAATTTCTGAAGTTGGCAGAAGTGAGAATAGTACCACGTACTACATAAAATATGGGGCAAACAACGAAAAAGTCAAAGACGTCAAAGTTAATTTAATGGATATAAATAAAACAAGAAAGAGAAAAAATAATTTAACTCCTGCTAAAGTTATATCATGTCTCTTATTGATTTTTTTTCTTTAAAACATTCATGCTAGATGATTCTCAGATTATTCTACAAATCCACAGGCAACGAAATGCCCCATATAACGAATGATAATTTCTGAAGTTGGCAGAAGTGAGAATAGTACCACGTACTACATAAAATATGGGGCAAACAACGAAAAAGTCAAAGACGTCAAAGTTAATTTAATGGATATAAATAAAACAAGAAAGAGAAAAAATAATTTAACTCCTGCTAAAGTTATATCATGTCTCTTATTGATTTTTTTTCTTTAAAACATTCATGCTAGATGATTCTCAGATTATTCTACAAATCCACAGGCAACGAAATGCCCCATATAACGAATGATAATTTCTGAAGTTGGCAGAAGTGAGAATAGTACCACGTACTACATAAAATATGGGGCAAACAACGAAAAAGTCAAAGACGTCAAAGTTAATTTAATGGATATAAATAAAACAAGAAAGAGAAAAAATAATTTAACTCCTGCTAAAGTTATATCATGTCTCTTATTGATTTTTTTTCTTTAAAACATTCATGTTAGATGATTCTCAGATTATTCTACAAATCCACAGGAAACGAAATGCCCCATGTAACGAGCTTTTAATTTGAATACATCATCCAAATAGCACCACAATTTCTAAGTTATCTAAAAAAAGTATAACTCTCTTCACGACCACTCAAAATGACCACCTTTATTACCTCCTCAGCGGTCGATAGCCATTTCAGCCAGAGATCCTTCGCGAGGCCGGTTCTTACCTCTTAATATTCCTTGCGCAGAGGCGTTGAGGAATTTCATCCGATCATTATCGACGAGATTAAGACTCTCACACACTCCTTAATCATTTCCAACAGTCGAATCGCTTTTACTCGACCGTAAAGAACAAAGTAACTTAACTTTTTTCCCCTCTTCTCTGCGTATTTTCCTGAAGAAATCTGCTCCTCGATATTTTAAGGATTCTTGACTCTGGCTCCTTCGTGCGTCTCAAGATGAAAGGTCTCAAAGTTGGAGACCATAAATTCTGGCACAAATGAGGAGAGAATAGAAGATGGAGTTGGTAGACCACGAAAGAAGGGGGTCTATAGACGTTCATGGACTTAGCAATGAGGTACGACATTGGACGATTTTTGGGGGAACAGAGGCATAAAGATAGGTTGACCAAATAAGAATAGAAAATACAAAAATGTTTAGTTTAGTCAGCGTTAAAAATTGGTTATGAAGTTTTTCTGCAGCTGTGAATCGGTAATAATTTCAAAATGGTGCTTTGAAATAAAAATCTGAAATTAAGTATAAATTGGTTCTAATACTGTATGGGAATTGATGTTAAATTTTTATTGAAGCGATGTGCATGAAAATATTTGAAAGTGCCGCCTTCACTTAACTTTCTCATGCATTCTTACCACATGCATTCTTATCCGTTTAAATACATGTCTATCATAATTAGTATCAGGATAAAAAAAACATTTTTATGACATTTCATTCGCAAGTTAATCTTTTGACACTTAATCGATTTTAATGATTTTTTTTTAATCTGTTCTTTCAGGTGTTCAAAATTTTAACCAATGAACACCAACAGCTCTTTATTATTTGCAATCTTATTTAATTCAATCCCGTTCCGTCTAAATGATAATCATTCAACATGTTAGATAATTATTTTATTTTATCTAACTGACACTCTAAAACCCCCTCGGTGACCGATTCTTTACACATTTGCATTATCGGCCAGAGGACAGAACCTAACGCAGCAGTATTTGCAATTTACCACTAGGAGGGGGGGGGGGGGATAGGAAATTTTTTGAAAAGCCTTTTCAGACGTAAATAACATAATGGAGTTGAATTTTCCACTCCCCTCCCCCCTCATGAAAAGACGACGAAAATACTTTTGAAGTTTTTCCAGACCCTTAGAAAACCCCTTCGGTTACCCAGAAGGCTTTAATACTTACACACTTATCGACCACGAGACAACACCTAACAGCACAGGATTTTTGATTTCTCCTTCGAGAGCGTACAGAATGAAGGGTAGGGGTCAAAATATCTAGCAAAACTTTCCAGAAGCACCTAATGACTTAAATAACAAGACATAACTGAGACATTTTTACTCAAGTTTATTTTCAACCAAATTAAAACTTTTTAAATTATGACTTAAGTTGCAACTTATTTTTTTAAGAGTTTTAGTTTCCCTGTTTTTGATAGGCTTACATGCTTATTTCAAATAAATAAATAGTAAATATTTTACCAACTGCCCTCATTTCAACCCAATATGCCATAAATTTTATCTTAATTATAATCCAGAAATACGATGTATTCTTACTAGACGCAGAACTCAAGCGATTCGACCCTTTATGTGATAGGCGAAAGATATTCTCTTTGATGGAACCGTAATGCAGAAAACACATTTTATTGCATATTATTGTAGTTTTTTTAATGTAGTCCCTAAACTGTTTATAGCAATAAGATATTATCTTCCACTCTGTTTTAAGATATGCTTACATAGATTGTTTGAATACTTATAGTTCACTTTAAATAATTCAAATCTGAATTCATACATTTCACTTAAAAATATATCAGAAATTAGATATTACAGTATCCTCACAATCTTAATACCTATCATGTGAATATTTATTGGCGCCCTATGCAATGACAAAATTTTTTAAATCAAGATTCAGTTGTCAATTGCAAAATTTTACAATGTTGGGTTCGTTCATACAAGCGCATGATAATTCAACATATTATTTGCTTTGTATGTAAACTAGTTTTCTGTCATAGGCTGTCAGTTTATCAAAATATTTCTCGTTGTACTGCCTATAGTGAGTCACTATGTTTCTGGCTAACTACACGCCTATAAACCCCAGTATTTACTAATACTACTCTAAAAATTTGCACTTGGATATATTTTTATATGAACCCTTTTAGCATATAAACTATAAAATTGGATGGAATTATATCTCATTCGTAGCAATTATTTATCTTGTCCTAAAATATTTTTCTTGAATTAATTTGCAATACAAAAGTTTACTTGCTTTTCACTTTTTGGTGAAACAGCTAATTCACAAATTTAAACTATGTCATATTTCTTATAAAACAATCTAGAAGCAAAATGTTTATTTATATTTATATAAATGTCCACTTACACCACTTATTCAATTTTGTTACAAATTTTAAAGAAGAAACTCTATACTATCTATCAAGAGTTTAAAGAGTAGATTGAAGCAGAAACCGGGAAAGGTGACCACAGGAATGCATTATATGACGAAACAAAAAAAAAATCCATATGGGCGGCGTTCCAACAACGACGAAAGAGTATTTTCTGGGGTTTCGTCTTTATATTTTGCTTTCTCCAAGATACAATGAGAATGAAATGTGTGAATAAAAATTTTGTTAGATTTTTACTACAGGTGGGTGTGAGTAAAGTAGATAGTAAATGTATTGTTTATTCTTTCGAAACAAACTTTTGAAAGGTGTTAAAATTTATGATGTTCTAAAATCGTCTTTACACAATTTCTTTTACCAGCTGTAAACTGTCCGCAAAGAAAATTTCACGCAAGTTAAGAAATTATTCATGAAGAAAAATGTATTCAAATTACAAAGAGTGTTCACACAGTAAATTTTCGATCACATTTCAAGAAAATTAAATGAAGTAACAATAAAAAATATTCACTAAGATAATTTTGATCACATATTAGGTAATTTGATCACATTTTAAGTAACAAAGAAAGTGTTAACAAATATAATTTTGATGAGGTTTAAAGCGAATATTTGTTTGCAAGAAACTTCTAATACTGATTATAAATACATACAGCTGAAACTGCTGCTTATGTAATAAAACTAAAATAACGTCATTAAGAGCAACGCAAAATTAACAATGTCCACCGGTTTGAAAGGTGGAACGATCTTCTTCGTCAGGACATGGAAGAAGTGCAGCTTTTAACCATAAGAGCAACTGATGTTAGAACAGCAAACGTGTCAAGCACGTTTACTATTCTAACATCAGTTACCAATATAAATCTCACGGGTAAAGACTGCGTTTCTTGTGTGTCCTGACGAAGGAGGTTATTTCCTATCTTTGAAACCAGTCGACATTGTTAATTATGTGTTGTATGTTGTTCTTAATGAAGTTGTTTTAGTTTTATTTGATATTTTAAAATTTTATCATGTGATTTTTATTGCATTTTTTGAAAAATTATTTTAATAAGATATGTACACACGGAAAATTGTCTTATAAGTTAAACATTGTTACATTGTTTTAAATTTGTTCACATTAATATAATTCTTGATGCATTATGAATTAGAGAAATAAGAATTCTATAAACCAATAAATATTTCGTTTATTAAATATACTTCCATTTCCTACAAGATGCTAGTCTATAATTTCTCAGCAACGCATCTTCTCCAAATACTATCTGACCAAACCAAAATAACTCTCACATTAATTTTTCTTTGTATCTCCACGCCATAATCCTTCGTGAAAAAAATACTAAAATCACCCCCATACGTATTGGCTATTAAGTATCACAGCTACCCAATCGAGCCCTCCTCATTCCAATAACGCCATTATTGTAGAACTCATCAGTTCCATTGGGGACATAAAGAATTGGGATTCTGTTAACGGTGCGAGCAATTTGATGTTAAAAGGCTATACTGAGCAATTTGATGTTAAAAGGATACACTGACCCTTTTGTTGGTGCTTGTGCCTATTCACGTGTTTTCATTTATTATATTATACTAATATTTTCTGTTATAAATAAAATATTGGTATATATGGGATGGGTTTAAAAGCTTATGAGAACATTTTAACGATATGGGATTTCAAATAGCTTAAATATGTATTTTCCATTCTGGGAATATACGAGTCCTGTGATAAAATATAATATAACCCTGTGATAAAATATAATTATGTAATAAAATATATAGTACGGTAAACTTCCGTTAATCAGTACGGTACGCCCCTTGAACGTCATTTCAGTGTGTTCGGCCGTATTAAAAATGATCATGAGGTTGTGTTGTTGTTGAGACCCAGACCGTCCGATCTACCAGAAAGGTGTTAGGTAACTTTTTAGACCGGAACCTAGTAGGGGAGGCATCCACAGGGACCGTACCCTTCTTCCCCTACCACCAACCTCTCGGAAGGACTTACGGACCCACATGTTTAACGTGATCGTACTCCGCGTGAACACGGCGGCAGTTTTGACAGTGGCGGGAATCGAACCCGGGCCTACCGAGTGCAATTCACGCTCGCTAAACACTGGGCTACCGCGCCCTCTCATGAGGTTGTGTGCAAATTTCTATTCGTTGGCGTTTATCTTATGTTGTTTAAGTTAATTTAATACAATCGCACGTTTTTACGTACTGTGCAGTGTAATCCCATTTCTGTAACGCTTAGACAAATACATATCACATTTATTGACCATTACTTTGTTTTACATTACGTTTCCCCATTTTTTACCCAATTTTAATTTAACATCTGATAATGTGACAAATGTGGTAATCCGGCACTTCCTAAGTCCTAAACATAATGGGTTATCAGAAGGTTTACTGCATAATTAAACCTGTGAAAAAAACGAGCAGTTTAAATAATTATATTATTGGATTAGAAAATATTCAAGTGTTAAATTAATAATGTTTCTCCTAGCTGAAAATATATCGGTGTTAACCTAATCATTTTAAAAATAGTGACTGGGAAATCGCATATCAGTCGTAACGATGACGAATTTTACAGTCGACTGAACATTAAATTTGGACCATGCATTTAAATTTGGTATAAAATTTGGCAAAAATGGCACTCGCTATAAATTGATATGAAACATCACTCCTTTTCGTATATTTTAAATGAGAAAAGTTTGGTGTGTGTTGACTATGACAATGGTACAATGTATTTAGAGAAAAGAATATTTTTCAGATTTTTGAAAAAAAAATATTTTTATTTTCATTTTTATTATTTTTTTTAATTAAATTAAAAACTTTCACAGTTTTGATATATTAACACGATGTAGTTTATTTGTTCTTATTCGGACCATAAAGGTCGAAGTTATGACTACTGAAATTGTGTGTCGATGCAACCGAACGAGCGTGAGGTCGGAGCGAGCAATTAAGGCATACTGCCATATAGTTGAGAGCACAGATCCACATGACACAGATGATACAGACGCCCAATGCACAGATCTGAAATTTAATAATTTTAAACTTTTCTATCGGAATTGTTATAACTAATAATAGAGCTTTGAAGGTATATATTTATTCCGTGCCAAGTCAACAGTCTAGCTGAAAGATAACAGGCTTATATATCTGTGGAAAGTTCTTAACCAATCTACAAAATTCCAGAAGTTTCCAGAACTCATCAAAAGCTGCCAAGTGGGTGATATTTTGCTAAATTCGGCTCCACGGTCAAACTGTCTGGAGTTTCAAATCATATCAAATAGCTTAATTTTTTTTATATTCGTAACAATACAATGTCACTTCCGTAACATACATCCGTTTCAACCCTGTCACATATCTTTCATGATTTACTCCAGTCTAAGATGTTTAACATTAAAAATGCTGTCAAAAATCCCGATAATATTTTTTGAATGCACAATATAATAAATGGAAAAAATATTGCACACTTTTACTTTCCCTGCAATACATGATAATGTATAGGGAAAGTATTGGAATCATGTCGAAAATCGCAACTCGAGTTTTCGACGGATCTACAGAGAATACGAAAAAACTATTTTTGGCGTGACGTCTGTGTGTGGGTCTGTCTGTGCAGATTTTGTATCCACTCTAACTAAAAAACTAATTGACCGAATTTCATAAAATTTGGTAGGTATATCACTTGTGGGCGGATCTGGTGCTGATTAGTTTTGGGTACGATTTGGGATAAAAGAACCCGATTTTTTTTTTTAGAAATGGCCCGCAAAAGCTTGTATCCACTCTAGCTGAAAAACTAAAGGACCGAATTAAAGAAAATTTGGTAGGTAAGTCACTTGTGGGACACCCTGGTGCTGATTAGATTTTGCTACGATTCGGAAAAAAATAACCTGCCTTTGTTTGCAAAATGTCCCGGAATAAACGCCAAAATCTAAAATAAAAATCTACGTATGCTCAAATATATCCAGAAAATGCTTGTTTAATACGTAATTTTTAACAAAGAAAAGAATAAGATCAACCCCATTACACTAGGAGTAGCCGTTCTCGAGATATTTTAATTTTTTTCGTATTTTCTCTACGTCACCTTTGAAAAAAAGTCCAGTTATCAAATGAGAACGAAAAGTGAATTAAAAGTGAATTAAATGTAATTAAAATAAAGAGAACGTGAATATAAGTCTGCAGGGAAAGCCCACATCAGATTTTTTAAATGTACATTAATTCTGTAAAGTTTTTATGGAAGTAATGGAAGTAACAACATGCATGTCATACAAGATCAATGTAAATTGCACCCTTTCTTGATTAGTATGGCTAAAAAGAACTTATGACTCACCAACAAATGCAACCTCACCCGGAATCGCATATTAATTTGCTTAATTTTGTCCGTCGGGCTCTTTTAATCACCCTAAGTGCATCTCGAAGCGAATCATTTTCTAAATTGAAAGGTTTTTGAGTCTTCCTCCTGTAAACGGACTTACAAAAAAGCCCTTCCCTCTTGCTTTGTGTAGATATGCCATCCCCCCCCCCCCTTATGTGAAGTGTCCATTTGTTAATAGCTAGAGGCCGACAACGATGATGAGAATTCGGTTTTCTACTTGGGTTGAAAAGAAAGGGGGAAAAAGTAAAATAGAACAAACTTCTTCACGGTTTGTGGATTCGAATAGTAATATTCATTTGTAGCTGTTTTCCGTGGTTAAACATGAATGTATCAAAATCTGCCTAACTCCCATCAAGTTCTCATCAAAGAATACGAACGCGGTGATGAATCAGATTTAATAATGGGAGAGAGAGAGTGAAAGGGGGGAGGAGGGAGAATCTGCGATCAAAATACGCGTAGAGAAATGATTTTTGGTTGAATTTCTGTTTCCGGATACGGAATACAATTCTCAGATTTACAATGATAACGGTGATTAAACTGAATTACGATAACGTCAAAAATCAGTAATTTCTAAGATGTGTATTAAAATCTTTAGATGTTAGTTTGCGGAAGCAAACGTACTTTGAAAACAGACAACGGAATAATTAAAACTATATGCATAAAAAACATACATTAACAACTTAGATTTTATGCAACATACATAGACAAATCCTGATCGTAATTTGAACCAAAACATGGTCAAAATTTATCCGCAACTACAAATCTATGTAGTTTAACCATAATAGGATATCAGAATGTATACTTTATTGAATGTCTGAATTTATACTTTGTTGAATGTCTGAATTTATATTTTATTGAATGTCTGAATTTATATTTCATTGAATGTCGAAATTTATACTTTATTGAATGTTTGAATGTGCACTTGATGCAATTTACATATACTGCAGACACCATTGACATACAAAGGGGAAAATAACACATGGAAATGTTGTCAATATTACTAATATTGGAGCAGATTTTTTATATATCTTCACGTTGTATTTATGTTGCCAATATTTTAAACATTAATCCAGTATTGGGAAAATATTGGCAATCAACATATGTATAATACTAAGTAAATTAATTTAATTGCGCAATATTGGGCAATATGCGAATATGTAAAATATCTCCAGTGTATTGGACAAATATTATATATGTCAAATGTTGAAAATTCATGTGTGCTATTAGCACAATATTATACGTTTATAATGATTTAATACTGGGGAAATAATCCTACGTTCATATATGAACTATCGTATGGAGGTTGATCCAGGCAAGCACAAATTTCTGCTTTTAACTAACTTTAACCACCCTAAAATGATTTTAATTTAACCATGCATATCTGTGCGTGTTGTTACTTACAGCCCTTGACTGGGATTCAGTGTGGATTTCTGTAGATAACAAGATCTTGAAAGTTTAATTTTGGAACCTGCTTTAATTTAATTTAGCAAAGATGCACATATTTCAGTTTATACGTATTTTTGTGAAGTTTACAACACTTCGCAATAGGTCACATCCGCTGGTTTTTAACCGATACTACATATTTTCTAAATATATTCCCTCTTTATCATCTCCCTGATCAGTTTTCTTGCAGTTCATCCCATTCTTTTCCCCATTCAATAACTGCCACCAACCGTCAGCTTAAACGGGTAAAATGGGCGCCCACGTTCAGAGAGAATGCGCTTAACATGCCATTTATCTTACCAGAGATCAACTGTGAAAGACAGGTCCACGGATGATGACGTCGGTTCTTGTGGACGAAATGTGAAAAATGTTCGGATGTTCTGTGTTTTACGTTACGCTTGATGAGTCCGTCGGCTGCTGCACCCCTTGTTTACAATTTCATAAAATTTTACTGTTCTTGATTTTATCAGGTTCGTTTCGAATTATACTAATTATGAAATTCATGATATAAATTGAGAATGTTAACCTTCTAATATTCATAAGATTACAGACATATGTGAGTCCTAAAAAATGTAGTTAAGCATTTCTTGACAATTTATTAGTGCAAATGTTAAATTACAAACACTGAAACTATGCTGATACTTATAATTAAGTGCTAAAATGTGAAGCATATATTCATCGGTACAAAATATTGTCAATAAGAGTTATAAAAATGTGAACTCAATATCCTTCTAATTCTCCGAAACCATGCTACAATCGATGCTATCATTATCATGATGAAATCATTTCAGGATTGTCAAAATGTCGTCGACGTTAACTTGCAGATCACTGACCTAAACTAACAGGCTGTTGTAATTAAAGGGCATCAATTTATATCTACTCAATTTACATGTACGTGCTCATGAAATAAAAGTAAAAATAATTTGAGCAGAAAATATTTCTAAAACTCACTTTCAGAGGAGATAAATGACGTTTTGTTTGTTTTCTATTTAAGTAAACACAATATAAAACTGGACATATGTATGAGCATAGTTTTGTAGTAGATTATATAAAATACAATCATTACAGTACGTTCCACTTCCCATACAGATCTACGTCTTCAGGGTAAGCAGGATACCCTATACTTTTCTCCCACTGCAGGCCCACCCTACATTTTATCCTACATCTGTATACCCCATCGTTTTATTCTACATCTGCACACCCCTACATTTTTTTTTATTTCTAGCATGCAATAATATTATTTGTTATTAACTGTGACGACGACATGCGCGATATAGTTTAATTGAACATGACATCTGCAGACATTTTTGCACCCAGATTTATTTTGCCAAATACCAATTTTGAATTTTATTTCATTAAGTATATATATATATATATATATATATATATATATATATATATATATATATATATATATATATATATATATATATATATATATAATTTTCGTCCCAAAAGATGAGATATATGGCAAAGGCTCTTGAGCAGTTAAAACCTTTCAGGTGACGTTAGTGTGATTTTTTTCAGACAAGTAGCTGTATGAAAAAATTATTAATTATTAATCTTTATTTTATTACAGATTAATTAAAATCTTCACCTATTCTAGAATTACATATTTTTGTATGTTGCTGGCACAAATGTTATGACACATTTGCAAGTTTTTTTTTTCTTTCGTGTTGAAGAAATTTTTTAGTTCAAACGTTGTTCTGTGAAAAACATTTATTTTTTCAAATTAATAACTGTTATCGATACAGTATATCTACGTGGAATATTGCCAAAATATTACGAAGACATATAATAACATACCCATTTCAAAAAAATCGCTAATTGCTGTAAATATCTACTCAAACCAACAGACGCTTTTTCAACAATTTCTTTACATACTTAAGTTCTTATTAGGACTAACATACATTACATCAGCGGATGAATACAAACTGGGTAAGGAAAAAAAATAAGAATATCAGCATCCCTTCCACAAATCAGCAATTACGAATAACATGTCCATTATGGGATTTCTCTTCCCTCCATCTAAGTCTATTTCGACTTGGATACCATCCAAGCGGCGAACAATGCGCGGTACAATAATTTGTTTGCTGTGAAAGGGGCTGACTTGCCATTTTTATGTACGATGTAAACACTTCCTATACAGCCAACTATCTGCAAAATTACTCATTGGAATTGAGAATGTTTGCTCTCAGTCAAAATCAGACGTGTGCACTCACAAAGGAGTAAACAAATATGAAGCTTTCTTTTATTTTGGAATTACCAATAAGAAGCTTGTTTATGGTGTTCATTTAATGTTTTTCAACTGAGAGGGACAATATGTCTCACAACTTTCTCGCTTTTGGCTATGATTCTTTGGAAGCGTTACTGTTACATTAAGCCCCTGAAGCGAGAGAATCGAAGCTGATCTGGTATATCTGCGTTTGAAAAATATTCCGTTCAATTCATCCATTGCGTTTTAGCTTTGTTTACTTTTTAAGTGCAGATGTTCAAAGTAATGGAAACATGCCTTTAGAGGCATTGCGCTAAAGACTGTTACCCCCGATTGAATAAAATCTTATTTTTAATAAGGGAGACCCATTTATCTCTTGAAAAATATCTGAATAGTTTACGTTTATTGTATAATGGGGATTGCTACTTTATCAAAATGCGGAAATAAAATTTTAAATCAGTGTTTGGTCTTATGATTAATGATGTTTGTATGTATGTATAATTGCAATAATGTATGCATTAATAATAATAAACATACATACAATATACACAATACGTGAGCATACATGCAATACACACAAAACATAATCATACAAGCATATATACATACAATAATCATATATACATAAGAATATAATAAGCATATATACATACTATACTGTATATGTACTTTCGACAGTAGCCACTCACTACACCTGCTTCTAGTGTGGTAGATTTTAATGTAATGCAATTTATTGGAGTAAAATATACGGGACTAAAAATTATACAATAAATTTGAATTGACAGAGAGAGATGTTTTACGGAAACACGCTTCAAAGATTATATTTAAGACAGTAAATATGTCAGTTTTAAAAACAATAATTTCAAATGACATTTATTTTTATTTGGTAGTGATACACTTATATATTATAGCAACATATATATTATTGCCTAAGTACAGAACATAGCACATATATTAGTGTCTAAGAACGGAAAGGCCACAAATTCGTCTCTGTTAAATTTTATCTGTGTTGGTCTTATAATTTACAGCTCATTAGAGAAATAATTAAAAAGCTGATGATCCTATTTTATCTCATTTCTGTGTATAGTACAATTTTCTGAGAAACAATAGAGTTTAGGTGCTGAAATCATAGTTCCAACGTCATACACATCAGAGCTAAAAGCAGTTAATTCTAATATCCATTTAATGCATGCAAAGCACTACAAATAAAACCTTTATTAACTCACACAGCATTCTTTCCACTGAGCAATCTGCATATCTAAAGAAATTAAATTGATATAATTACGAACATTAGCAAATACGCCTGCATTCCGTTTCACTCCTGCGATGATAACCAGAAATTTAATTAGATATAAATAAATAGAAAATATTCTTGGCATGCGATCGCATTGTCCTCAGATTTGTATCTCTTGTAAAAGATTCATCTTTTTTTATCATGTGAGGGGTGACTAATAAGTGAATTCTACGAAGCGTAAAACATCATTTGCAGTCTGTAGTACGGGGTGTCTTTTGTATGGTTTTCCTGCATTACACGTGGTAAACCTTTGTAGAGTATTAGGGAGGAAGCCTCATAATGAAAACCGGTTTAGACAGAAAAGCCGTAGAAATGAAGCTCACATCTGTCTCCACCATAGTACTTATAACACATTCTACTGGGCTCCATATAAAGTTATTTCGCTTCAGCAGCTTATCTAGGTTTGCATTGGGAAAGGACTTGAAATGTGGATGATTATTGCTTTTATGAGTCTGTGGAGCGCTGATCAACTAACAAACCATCAGGACAATTCTTTTCTCGAATTTTTTTGCGATTTACTTATTTTTTCTCCCCTCTCAAAATACTTTTGCGAACATTAATGGGTTACATGCGTACAAAACCGTCATTTTTCTTCAATATTAAATGACATTCCAAAAACGCTTCAAATTGCTGGGTGATTAAATATATTTCATAAAGTTTAACTATATTATTGGTATATACGAATCTTATTATTATTAACTCATATTATGATTAATAAAAGTTATAATTATCGTCCGCTAGTTTTAAATTAATTTACGTTGCTTTTGAACTTTTTACACATTTTAAGTTGTAAACTGGTTTATTATTAATTTTAAATCCATTTTATATCATTTGATTTGCCAAGAAATATTTTATTCAGGGTATACAGGAGACAGAAGCTAAAATAAATTCCTCCGTGGCTGCTTACTTCATTTAATCACTCAACAATCTTGAGTGATTACATGACATATTTCATAAAGGTACTATGTAAAGAATATGAATGTAAAGTAACGTATCTTAATTTTTAATCAAAATTAACCCATTTGATTTATCAGAAAAGAGTTATTTTGTATATACTGGGAACAGAAACTGAAATAAATTCCTTCGCGGTCATATCTGAATGCAGGCAGTGTTGCAACTTTCCTACCGCGAATCATGTTTAAACTGTTGAAATGAGATAGCATATTTTAGAAATAAAAAATAATTTAAATGAAAAACGGAAAATTATATGTTATTGACCAAAGACAAAATTATATATCTAATACTTTTTATATATATAAGTGCCACACAATTTGTAAAATAACTCAAATCGCTACTATATCCCCCTATTTCAGAATAAAACCGAAAATTATGTTATTGATACACAAACCAATTCATGCTTTTTCCCAAAGGAAACTCGAATTTAGAGTTAAACTGAAACAATGGCTGAAATCCAGAGATGGAAAGAATCACATATAAAACTACAGAGATGAGCGTTTAATTTCACTGATGCTACCAAACACGATATTGAATCTCGCACTAAAGAAGGCGGATGACGATTTGATACTTTTTAATCAAACACCATCAGCATCGCACAAAAACAATTGCATTTTTTTCTTGAATTCTTCACATAAAAAAGAATAAAATCGTATTTTATAAATAAGCAGTGGTGATAAAACTATGGTTACATATAGTGGATGAGGAAGGTATTTATTTGTTTGCTGGTAAATTTGAATTAAAGTTTAATGTATGTTTATAATTTATATTTTTATTGGTAGATATATTTGTTACTTTTAAAACTTATTTCCTTAGCTTTAACTGTCTCTCCCAATCATTTTTGTCCTTGGTTATGTGCGTGTTTTTTTTTTTTAAATGATTGGTTGGTTGGTGGATTAATTAGGGTTTAATGCCACAAAATCCAAGTTGAGGATAAGTTTTTAATGAAATCTCTTATATTTTGTGCACTATGATAAATCCATATATATATAAAAATACTTCTACATTAACTTCTACTGAAACAGCTTCTACATTTTTTCTGCCTAATAGTAAAAGTACTATATTTAAAATATTATATTTCTCATTAAAATTTAAAATTTCAAAATATATTTAAAAATATTTAAATAAATGAAAATTATTTCGCTATGAAGTACATTTAAAGTATTAGTCTTATATACTTTAAAAAGTTTTGTTAGTTTAAAATATTTCCAAAAATTAGGAAAAGGTTGAGTTTAAAAGAATGTATTATATTTAAATTCTAATTTTAATATTTCAAAATGTTTAAATTAATTTAATGGCCAAATATATTTAAACTATTAATTTTATTTAAAATTTAAAATACTGCTTAAGAGATTTTTGATATTCGTACAAATTTAAATAATCTTAAATATTACTTCAAATGTCTTAAGTATTTAACGAAAAATCAAATTATAATACCAAAATCAATTATTAAAAATAAATTTTATACAAATCAAAAAAGACACAATCATGCTTTCCGTCATTGTAGAGAATCAAACAATGTTAAAAGCACAGATCACACATCTCTTGACATTCCAGAATAAAATTGAAAATCGTCCAACTAATCTTCCCCACAAATCATTCCTTACCATGTCCTTCCAAAACCGAACCTTTTAAAATTCTATTCAGAATTAAACTAAAACAATATCTTTCCGAACTTCCAATAACTCCACAGATTGGGAAACATATCAAGTAATGGGCGTTTCATTTCGCCGCTACTGCTGGACAACTGAACGTAAAACTCACGCTAAAGAAGGCGGACGACCATTACATTCAGGTCAATCAGCGACACTGACATTGGCCTAAAAATAAAACTGCGATTCTTTCTTGTATCTGCTTTTTTATGTAATGCTGTCCATAAAAGAAATAATAGCACTCTGTAAGCAGTGACTGATAAAATTGTGAATCATTGACGTGTAGTGGAAGAAAACACCGATTTATATTTATTACTTGTATTTTTGCTGTATATACCGCATCGTTATTTTTAATTAGGTAATTAGGTACTTCTTTGGTACTACTATGTCTGTCGTACTAGTGATTATTTAGTATTACTATTTTTTTAGTACTTCTACTCGTGAATCATTGACGTATAGTGGAAGAAACACCGATTTTATTATTGTATTTTTGTTGTATATACCGTATCGTTAATTTTAATTAGGTACTTATTTGGTACTAGTACTTATTTAGTACTACTATGTCTATAGTACTACTACTCGTGAATCATTGATGTATAGTGGAAGAAACACCGATTTAAATTTATTATTGTATTTTTGTTGTATATTAATTTTAATTAGATACTTATTTGGTACTACTACGTCTATACTACCACTACGTCTATACTACTACTACGTCTATACTACTACTACTACATCTATACTACTACTACGTCTATACGACTACTACTACTACTACGTCTATACTGCTACTACGTCTATACTACTACTACTACGTCTATACTACTACTACGTCTTTAGAACTACTACTTCTTTAGAACTACTGCTTCTTTAGAACTACTACTTCTTAGAACTACTACTTCTTTAGAACTACTACTTCTATGGAAATACTACTTATTTAGTACAACTACTTGTTTAGAACTGTTATTTCTATAGTACTACTACTTCTCTTTCGCTCCATTTATGATTGCAGTAGCATTTTTAAATGAAATTTAATATCGACTGCATTTAGTGTTTTTACAGCTGCATATATCACATATATTCGGCGCGTTTTATATATACTTTTGACATAATAATCATCCCTAATTATAAAATGGTAAAATATGGGGGCAAAAACTTGAACTCTGGATTTTGATGAATCTACACGCTTTGAGCACACACGAATACGAATAAAACTTTTATTCAATGACGTCTGCATGCTTGTCTATCTTTCTGTGGGCAAGATATCGCTGGTAAAAATTTAGTAATTCGAATAAAATACTATATGATTACTTTAGTTAGTGAACGTGAGAGGTCTATTAATTTTCGGTGTGAACAGATCAAGGGAAGGCTGTTAATTAGTGTAACATTTTTTTAAAAATAAAGAAAGTCATAAAAAACATATTACACATAAAAGTGTTACAAAAAAGGAATCTTTAACATGTGCTTCTTTGTTTAAAAACGAATACCACCATTTATAAAACTCTTAACACATACCCATATAGATATATTTTATGTTTTTGATCTGACATAATAAAATAATAAAAAGACTATTAAATTAGTGAATGCTTTATAAAATCTTTAATTCCGAAATAAATGAACAGTATTCAAAAATTATCACGAGCCTTTAACGAGATATTATTTTTTTTCCACAATGAGTGCTCTATCTCGTGAACCAAATAGAATAAAATTTGCACAATTTTTTCAAGCACTACACTTTGGAATCTCCTTTATTATCGGGGAGCTCAAGTCAAAAGAATACCTTCGTTATTTTTAACATTCTTTTTCAAAAATATAAAAAGTCATTAAGTTAATTTTTTTTTCGAAAACAGTATTTTTGGTGTAACCTTTTATTCATAAGCGAATAGGATAGCTTAAGAACGATAACTAGCGGTGCTTTTGAGATATTGTGAGCTTTTGATAAAAAATGGAGAAAATCTTAAGAATGTTACCTTAACTTCATCTTACATTTTAACTATAACTTTTAAATATTCACATTATTATTAATTACTGATTTCCTTAATTATTTTTAACAAATAAAGTGAACACTATTTTTTTAGTTATCATCAGACATTCTCGAGATATAAGAAATGTCATTTTTGCACGGGACGTGCGATATCTCTTGAAATAATAAAGCGGATTACTTGAAATGTGGTATGTTTATTTAAATGGATAATAGTAATAAATCCACTGATGTTTAGGGAGATCTAGTAATAACCAAACTTTAATTAATATTATTTTCTACGACAAACATGAAAATTTTTAATATATGAGAAATGTCAAGTATTTGGACACATCAGATTTTTCTTTCATTTTAAACATTCAAATGCAATTTTAGTTATAAAATTGCCTTTTTAAAAATATACTTGAACAAATTGAAATAATTTAAATTTTAAATCTATTTCAAATGGATTTATAAATTTAAATATTTTGAAGTGAAAATTCAGTAGTAAATTTAATTTCCACAACACAAGAGTGAATTTTGATGCCAAAACCGGATTCCATAATATACATTTTATAAACATCACCAATGACAAAAATATGCCATCCCAAATATGCCTCACAATTTATCAACTGAATTTTCTATTGCGGACAGAATTTACAATGTCCCCAAAAATATCTTCCTCTCTCCATTTCAAAATAAAATTTAAAATTTACTTTCGATACACTTGCCATTCCATTACACTTACCATTCCATACCTTTCCCGAGAAAGAACTAAAACGGGATTTAGATTGAACTTTTTCAATCTTAACTTCCAATTATTTCAAAATGTATGGAAAAAGCATCGAGTGATGGGTTTATAATTTCGATGTTGCTGATGGACAACTGGACTCCATAAAGCTCACATTAAAGGAGGTGTATGGCCATTAAATCCAAGTCAATCAGCGACATTGACGACGTCCACAGAAGAAAACTGCCTTTTTTCTTCTGTCATTTTCTGTAAAGCTATCAGTAATGGAAAAAATAATAGTACTCTGTAAGTTAGCAGTGACCGGTTAAATTGGGGTCATTTACGTATAGCTGAAAACCTTGGATGAATCTTCGTTTTGGGGATCTTCTATTTTCGAGTTGCTTGAAATAAATATAAATATTCTTATTACTTTCCTTATATACATAAAGTATAAGGAAAGTATTCTGACGGGGTCGAAATTTCGAATTCGAGTTTTCGACAGGAGAGCACGTTTCAAGCATTCCTGATCACGAATCTAGCATTTTTAAGGTGATGTCTCTGTGTGTGTGTCTGTGTGTGTGTCAGTGAGTCTGTGGAGACGATATCTCACGAACAGATGGAGAGATTCGAATGCAATTTGGTACAAAAATCACACTCCGTGAATACTGGAAGCTTATTGTTTTTAAATGCAATCGAATGTTCAGAACCATCCTAAATTTTCGAGTGAAATTTTGAAAAAATCATCAAAAAATCAAAACTTTTAATAAACATACACAAATAGACATTTCTTATGTCATTTTTCCTTAGAAAACGATTGACATAAATTTTAGAACGCTAGCATGAACCGTTCTCGAGATATTGCACATTTGTCAAATAAATTTATCAAAAAATTCCATAAATTAAATTTAAATCTATTAACTGTTGAGAAAGGTGTTCACTTTTCATATGTAATATCATGCGATACATTGGGTGACATCATTCTCGTAGATCTAGCTCGTTCCATTCATGAGAAAAGGTACTTTGAGTAATACTTTTGTATTTGAATGCCAATAGTCATTTATCTGCTATAAAAATAACTTATTTCTCCGTCCATAACGCTTGGCGAGATGTTGGCGACGAATTCGGCGGAATGTCGCCAACTTGGCGACTTTCTTAAATATTGCCAAATTAACGAAAATCTCATCAAATGGACAAAAATGGCTCTAAATAAATGAAAATGACGCTAAATAAATGACAATGACGACTCATTGACGAAAATTCAATATCTTGGAAAAAATATAATTATCTACTATAAGAATAACCTAATTCTGCTGTAAAAGTAGTAAATTCATTGATTTATATAAGGAAAGTCATGTCTTGCTCACATCAGATTTTTTTTGTACATTTCATCAAACTATAACTACATTATCTCTACAGGTTATTTCTTGTGGTTGACTGCTAAAGATCGAATAATTGGTACTTTCATCAACTTTTATACTTTAAAAATATGTATAATTAAATATATATCATTATGCTTTATTTTTTACACAGTTCATAATGTGATATAAAACAGTACCGCACAACCATCGTGTATCTGTAAGTTTACTTGGAGTTTGCATAGATATTCTATTGTTTTTAGAATTTTTTTCTAGTTGTACCCAAATATGCCTCACAATTCATCAACTGAATTTGCAACCATGAACAGAATTTGCAATCAGATCTTATGTACAGACGCCATCTCAATACTGAACATTTTTTATTATTGTTATGCGTTTAGATGAAATCCTAACTCTATCATTATTTAGCTGCATACTTTAAATATATTCAGCATTTTATATAATTTTATACTTTAATCAACTCCAACTAAATAATGATTACATTGTTAAATAGCATTAAATTTTAAATATTTAAATGAAATAATATAATTATATTTATAATATGCAAAATTCACATTTTAACGATATTGAAATAATTTAAGCACCAAACCATCTTTAAATAATCATCTACTTGTAAAAAGAAAATATTTTTTAGATATAAATATTTTAAATCAAAGCATTTAAGTGCGCCAAAGCTAAATATAATTTCTACACGAAATGTAGATATTTAAAATAAATTTTATATAAATATATATTGATTAAATTATGTATCGCGTTATACAGAAAAGCCATATTTTTTGAAAGAACACACAGATTACAATATGTACTGTATACATTGTTCTAAAATAAATTCCGAAATCCGCTGTTGACACACAAGCTATATATACCACACCTTTCTAGAAAAGCGATCTTTTAAAACTGGATTTAGAATAAAACAATCCCTTTTCAAACTTCCAATTATTGCAAAATGGATGGAAAACACAGCGAGTGTTTGATTTTGATGTTACTGCCGGACAACTGGACTCCATGAAATTCGCATTAAAGGAGGCTGGCGACCATTACATCCAAGTCAATCAGCGGCACTAACGTCGTCGTCCAAAGAATAAAACATTTTTTCTTGTCTGCCTATTTCTATAAAGAGGAAAAAACATAGTATTCTGTAAGTAAGCAGTGATCGATAAAATTAGGGGGAATTCACTTATAACGGAAATAACATTGGGTAAATTTTCGATTGGTGGCAATTTTCTTACTGTGAAATTTGTAATAAAAATAATTACTAATTTATATTAATAATTTTAACCTTTGTTGTTGGATATATTTTACTGTTAACTTTAAGGCAGAATCTTTTTAAACTTTCATGTCCCTACTACTAGACATTTCACAGTTTAATGATGTTGAAAATGAAACAGCAATCTGTTGAATTTTTGTGCCATTTCAATAGACTAAATATATTCGGCTTTTTCTTTCAACATTCATTTGAAACTATAATTATATTTTTACTTACTATTGTATAAAGATGGAAAACTATTGTATATTTCACTATTGCATATTTCTGAAAAATGGTCGAATTCGAAGTTAAACTGATGGATAAAAACGTATTTAAAACATTTTGACCCCATTTTGAACACCTTTAAAAATATGTTCATTTGTATGAAGTGTGGACAAGATCACAGAAGGACAAGTATTCCCACCGAAATGAAATATTTTGTGTCAATACATTATGTAAAAAACTATAAATAAATAGAATGTTTATTAATTTCCAGAATTATAACGCTAGTTTTTAGAAATTTATGATTTTTATAGCAGTATTTTCTTTAAAGACACATGATTATTCTTAGAACACTGGTGGTAGTATCCTCAATGCAATAAAATGATAGTTTTAAATGCCCCATGTATGTAAAAGGGTTTAAAATAATTCATATTAAGACATATAAGCAAAATCATTCAAATTCAAAGTGATAGTTCTATTGCCAACTAAAAAATAATTGAAAAACAATTTGAGATGGAATCTGATAAAAAAATATATTTTGCATTCTGATACAGATTATAATAGTAGTCTTAAACAATATTAAATATGAATGTATGAGGTTCACACTCCATTTGAAATACAAATAAATAAAAATTATTATATATAAATATAAATTTGAATAATAATGTAATTCTCAAATGCATTGTCATATAATAAATTGTGGAAACCGCTTGATTAGAAATAAATTTCTCTCTAGAAGTAAACTATCATACGCTTTCATGTTTTTATTACCTTTTCTTGATAGCATTGTCGATTACATAGAATTATACATTGTCGATTACATAGGACATTGTCGATTACAAAAATCATACTTTGTCGATTGCATAGAATTATACATTGTCGATTACATAGGATTATACATTGCCGATTACATTAAAAAAAATCTGATGTGGGCAACACATGACTTTCCTTATATAATGCAATGAATTTACTACTTTTACAGCTAAAAAAACGTTATTCTTATAGTAGTTACTTATATTCTTTCCATGATAATAAATTTTCTTCAATTAGTCGTCATTTTCATTGATTTAGCGTCATTTTTATAAATTTGGCGAGGTTTTTGTTAATTTGGCAACAATTAAAAATGTCGCCAAGTTGGCGACATTGCGCCAAATTCAACGCCAAAATCTTGCCAAACGTTATGGACGGAGAAATAAGTTATTCTTACAGCAGATAAATGACTATTGGCGTTCAAATATAAAAATATTACTCAAAGTATCTTTTTTCATGAATGGAACGAGCTAGATCCACGAGAATTATGTTACCCAATTTATTGCATGGTATTACATATGAAAAGTGAACATGTTTCTCAATAGGAAATATTTTTATTTTTTATTTTATATAACTTTTAGATATTTTTTTTGAAAAATGTGCAATATCTCGAGAACGGTTTATGTTAGCGTTCTGAAATTTATGCCAATCGTTTTCTAATGAAAAATTACATAAGAAATGTCTATTTGCGTAACTTTATAAATGGTTTTGATTTTCTGACGATTTTTTAAAATTTCATTCGAAAATTTAGGGGGGTTCTGAACATTCGATTGCGTATAAAAACAATAGGCTTCCAGTGTTTACGGATTGTGATTTTTGTACCAAATTTCGTTCGAATCGGTCTATTCGTTCGTCAGTTATCGTCTCCACAGACTCACTGACACACACACACACACACAGACATCACTTCAAAAATGTTTGATTCGTGATCAGGGATGCTTGAAACGTGCTCTCCCGTCGAAAACTCGAATTCGAATTTTCGACCCCGTCAGAATACTTTCCTTATACATTATGTATATAAGGAAAGTAACAACCAAAATGTCTGTAAGACAAATAGCTGTTTTTCGCTAAATTGGTAGTGGTGATTGCGAATATAAATTTGAAAATCACGGATTAGCTGTAATTTTCAAGATACGGGGGTTGAGGGTAAATTTTCGTTCGCAAAGTACCAGGAGCTTGTAGAAACCCTCTTGCAGATCTACAACAGACTGAGGTGCTACATGCCATTGAAAATACAGTTTTTGCACTCCAATTTAAATTTCTCCCAGGTTAACTGCGATGCCGTCAAAAATAAGCATTATTTACAGAAGCGTCAGAGCCGTGTGAGATATGCACCATAAATTCGTTGCTAGAACAGGCAAAACAGAAAATATTATAATAGAGCATGCATACTCATATGTGCAACTTGTTTTATAGATACTTCAAAACTAGAGTTAATCTGATGTTTCAAAGAAAGTTTTCACACTTAACAAACCGGGCGCGGTAGCCCATTGGTTAGCGCACTGGAGTTGCACTCGGTAGGCCCGGGTTCGATTCCAGCCACTGCCAAAACTGCCGCCGTGTTCATGCGGAGTACGATCACGTTAAACATGTGGGTCCGAAAGTCCTTCCGAGAGGTTGGTGGTAGGGGAAGGAGGGTACGGTCTCTGTGGATGCCTCCCCCACTGGGTTCCGGTCTAAATTGGGTGGCACTTCCCGACCGTCCAAACAGTTACCTTACACCTTTCTGGTAGGTCGGACGGTCTGGGTTTCAACAACAACAACACTTAACAAACCAAACAACACAAAGGTAATGCGGTTTTATCTCAGAGATATACAAAACGTCAAAATAAGTTGTCCACCTTTAGCGAGAAAAACTTGAATTGATCCGAATCTATGAAATCGTTTAATGCCAAAAACAAATTTCAGACGATAAATTTCATATAAACCGTCAATCCCACGACATGTTTTTCTTATATTAAGAAAAATACCTGGATTTTTTTAACGAACACGTATTAATTATATCTCATACCATTCCTAAATAAAAGGAAAAATTCTTCATCCTAAAACGAACCATCTTATTCCTTTCTGGGAAAGAAACGTTATAAAACTGTATTTAGAGTTAAACTGAAACAACCTCTTCCAAGACTTCCAATTACTCCAAAGAGGATTGGAAACATAGCGAGTGACGGGTGTTTAATTTCGCTGTTATTGCTGGACAACTGGACTCGATGAAGCTCACATTAAAGTAGGCGGACAACCATTAAATCCAGGTTAATCAGTGACATTGATGTTCAAAGAACAAAACTGCATTTTCCTTCCTGC